>LPNX011130668.1:247303-357434 GCA_001517045.1 Pseudotsuga menziesii
CTAAGCATGAAAGCCATGAATACGCGTTTCATGCGCGAGTTGCTGCATAGGAAAGTCGCGAATGACTCACGACTTGTCCCAATGGATAGTCGCGTGCTGGGCAATAGATAAAAGCTTTAAAAATGGTCAAAATTTTTAAATTTTTATGGTGAAATATTGAATTAAACTATGTTTATTTGTCAGGGAAAACATGGTGCTGGAGTGGAGGGAGGGGGAACATGAGATGATGGACCAAGCGGCCCTCCAAAGCCCGCCTACCATCCAAGTATTGTGGAATAGTGGGCTACTCAAGTTCTTTTGCACATCACCTATGCGGGCCAATGTCCGCATATTAGAGTTCTTGGTCGATTATTGGGACCATGACCTGGGGATGTTCAATATCCAGGGTGAGACTTTGGAGCTTACCACACAAGACATCTACTTCATAACCGGGTTATCACATCGGGGAGCACCGGTGAACCTGGAGGGCACTGGCAGGGGTGGGGACCCCTTGAGTGTCCAGAACTATGTCGATGTATTCTGCAGGCCGGGTACTCAAAAGAAAGGCAGCAGCGTTCTCATTGCATATATTTAGGATCTTACATTACAGGTATTGGCCAGTACTATAGTGAGACTTTCAGGGTCGGTAGGATTACACATGGCCACCAGGACTCAGATGAGAGTGGCGGTGGACTGCTTTAGAGGCACACTCTTTGATTGGTGTACAGGGATTGCCCCCATCATGAGGAGGCAATTATCCGACTGTAGGAGGGGGAGACGGAAGAACTTTGGCTATGCTAGTATATTGGTAGCGTTCTTCTTTGAGAGGGTGCCAGCTATGAGCCCTGCGATACCCTTACAGGTCCATCATCCACGGCAGCCGAGGCTGAGCCGGTGGGGAGATATCTTCCTCCTTCAAGGAGGAGGAGATGTAGTACAGAGCATGTATGATGATGATTTCTATTCATGGTGGGAACGGTAGGTGCCGGTGTTGGAGCAGTTTCCATACGCTGGGCTAGATTTCCGAGGTGATCCCGACCTAGTCCTCCCTCCAGGAGGAGCATGGGGAGAGATGGGTAAGTCATTTTTTATTTTTTATCATTATCAAATTTTTATGGATTTTCAAATGATAGGATATATACATATGCACAAGTCTAAACCCTCTTTATGTGTCAAAATGTAGATATTGGACCAGTCCACCCTGTAGGGCACCCACATACCTTCGTACGTCCTGTTGCAGGGGGAGACCCGGGATTGATCACGGTACTCAACGCGAAGCTAGGTAGGCTGACCGAGCGAGTACCTACAATACGGATAGAGCATCTCCCTGTAGCTATGCAGGAGTCCGTATTTGGAGTTCCACCGGCCTGGTTACGCCTTTTCAGATGGGTAGCCAGAGTAGTATGTGTATATAGAGATGCAGTGGAGGCTGCCGAAGCCGAGGAGGCTGAGGAAGCCAGGGGGCACAGAGATCACGGGGACCAAGGAGGTCCCAGTGGCCATGGCGGGAAGTCTTAGTGCTAGGGCATTTTGATGGATGTTGATCCACTTTTTGTATATTTTGTACATGATGGGATCTACGGATCAGACTTGACCTACCTATGACAGATATTTACATATATATATATATATATATATTTGAGTTTGGTTGTCAGTTTATTTACAAATGTTTCTTATGTATTTGCTGTATATTTTATGGAATGTGTGTGAGATGCCAGTCCAAAATATAATTAGCATATGCATCAGTTAATGAATTTTGGTTTCGTGGAATGTGATTAAAAGTTATAACTTCAAAATGTCTTTCCAGTAAACGTATTTGCATGAACTGACGTAACAATGTAGGATTACGCACCTGGTAAGCTCGATTGAGCTGGGAAACAACCAACTAAGAATCCAAACGGACTTCAAGCTGGGTGATGCCTCGTGACAAGGCATCCCATAGGAGCTCAATTACAGCCCTATACTCAGCAACATTATTGGAAGCAGGACCTAGACAAGCGCCACCCGCGGCAACAAGCTGTCCTGAGGGAGAGTAAATAACCCATGCTGCCGAAGCCAGGTTACAAGTGTGACGGCTAGTGCCATCAGCAAAACCTACATACATCTTGGAAGACATCTACAACAACCAGCAGATAGTATAAAAAATGAAACTAACAACCTAATGTACATAAAAATACATACATTAATATACAAGAAAAAGTGCTAAGCCTAGGCATAGTACTTCTTCAGGTAGAGCCCATTTCTAGGCTCAGGAAGCTTATTCCCATCATAATCCACTAATTCATATGCACCTTTACTCAAAACTTTAGACACAACATAGGGTCCCAACCACATAGCCTTGAATTTTCCTGCCCCCAGAGGCTCCTTATCTTGGTCCCAGAGCAAGACAAGTTCCCCCTTAGATAAAACCCGAGGTTTGACTGTTTTATCATATTGAGATTAAACCCTATTCTTATGAGCTTGATTTGCAGTCAACGCATCTCTACGTTGTTCATCAAGGTGTTCTAAATGGAGCAACCGTTCTTCAAGCTCAGTTGTGTCAGGTAGCACATGAATAGCTATCTGCAAGGATGGGATTTCGCATTCAATCGGTGTAATAGCTTCCACCCTGTGAATGAGTTGGAAGGGGGAAAAACCCGTAGCAGTTTTGAAATTGGTTCGATAAGCCCAAAGAGAAAGATATAACATGATGTGCCAATTTGAACCGGCTGCATCAATAGTACATTTAAGGATAGTTTTTAAAGTTTTGTTTACAGCCTCAACCTGACCATTTGCTTGCGGATAATAAGGAGAATAATGTTCTTGTCGAAATCCGAGCATGGTGGTTAGATCTGTCATCATGTGATTTTGGAAATGACTGCCATGGTCAGTGACAATCACTTTGGGAATACCAAACCTAGCAATAATCTGATTAAACACGAAGTAAGCTGCCGTTTCCCCATTGTCTTTGAAAGTAGGCATTGCCTCTGCCCATTTTGTGAAATAGTCGACAGCGACAATGATGTATTTGTGCCCCCCAACCGAGGCTGGGTTGCATGTCATATAATCGATCCCCCACTTCATGAAGGGGCCTACCAAGACAACAGGAAACAAGGGAGCAGGATGTGACCGCATTTTTTTGGTGTAAAGCTGACATGGATGACAGCGTTTCACAGCCTCCACACAATCTTTAAAGATGGTGGGCCAGAAATACCCAGCACATAATATCTTTTGGGATGTTGCTAATCCAAATAAATGACCCCCACACACTCCACTATGGGAATCATTTAGGACAATCTCCGCTTCCTCATGAGTAAGGAAGCGACGCAAGACGGAATCTACCCCTCGTCGATACAATGTATCTCCTATTATGAGGTAGTTTTTAGCATGAAGACGTAACTTGTGTCGGTCTTCTCTAGAGTAAGCGGTAGGATACTTCAAAGTCTAAAGATATATAAGAATATCTCCGTACCAAGGATCAGAGGTGGATATAAGAAAGATGTGCTCATCTAGGAATGAGTCATCTTGAACCACTACATCTTCTTCCGTAGGGAATTCTGCTATAAGCTCGACAAAAACTAAGGACTTTTTGGATTTAGCGGATTGGAAAACCAAGTCAAACTCTTGGAGAATGACTATCCACTTATTGAATTTTCCCCCAATAATCCATTGGGATAAAACATATTGGAAAGGGTTTACATCCGCCACTACAGTAGTGGTCCTCAGTAAGATGTAGTGCCGTAACCTCTGTACAGCATAAACAGTCGCTAAGGCTAACTTCTCGATGTGGGAGTACTTAAGCTCAGGCCCAACCAGAGTGCAGCTAAGATAATAGACAACATGCTCAACGAGCTTGTCATCCTCCTGAACCAGCACTACCCCAATGGTAGACTCCGACGCGGCCATATATAATAAAAAATCCCTAGAGTAATCTGGCGGGCGTAATAAAGGAGCCGACAACAAGGCTTTCTTCAATGCCTCGAATGCAAGTTGTGCAGTTTCATCCCAGACAAATGGGGTGTCCTGTTTAAGCAGGCGCATGAAACCTTTTGTGATCTTGGCATAATTAACGATAAAATGTTGAAGGAAGTTAGACTTTCCTTGTAGACTCTGGAGTTGCCTAAGTGAACGAGGAGGAGGCATATTTACAATGGCCTCGACTTTTAACAGATCCACCTGTATGCCCCTACTAGAGACAATGAATCCAAGCAATCTACCTGATTCGACGCAGAAAACACACTTGTGGGGATTCAAGCGAATTTTATAGTATCTGCATCTCTCAAAAATCAACCATAATTGATCTGGATGCTGGATCCTCTTGCGGGAATGAGCAGGCAAATCATCAAGGTAGGGCTCGACAATGGCTTTTATACCGTGAAAAGCAAAGTTCATGGCTCGTTGAAAGGTTGCCCCTGCATTTTTCAATCCAAAGGGCATTTTTCTATAAGAAAATGTACCCCAAGGGCAAATAAAAGCAGTTTTATGCTGGTCTTCCGGTTTGATTTGGATTTGATTGTAGCCGGAGAAACCATCCATAAACGAGAATACCTCACTACCCGCACATGCATCTATGATCTGATCAATAAACGATGTAGGGTAGTTGTCCTTTGGATAGGCTTTGTTAAGGTCTCAAAAGTCCATACAAACGCGAATAGTCCCTTGCTTTTTATCAACAAGAACTGGGTTGGACACCCACTCAGTCAAAGCAACGGGATATATAAAGCCTGCTTTCAACAGCTTTTCTACCTCTACCTTCACAGCCACCGCTTTACGCAGGTTCACGGGGCGTAATTTTTGCCAAACTGGCTTAGCATCAGGATAGGTTGGGATCTCATGTTGAACAATAGATGGATCAATGCCTGGCATCTCCTCATATGACCAGGCAAAGATATCATGGAATTCCTTGAAAAGGGCAGTATAAATGGCAATCTCCTCCGGAGAGCAGCTTGCACCTATATAGATATTTTCCACGACATCTGGCTTTACAAAGATGTTGATCGGTATAGTGGTGGAAATGTTTTCCATATTCCCCTCAGCAAACACTCCTTCCCTAGGTAAAGGGTTAACAGGTGTATCAACATCATCCGACAGTCTCACGTGAAACTCTTGGTTTTCTATCTTGCTTAGCTCTAGAACGAAATAAGATCGGTGATGAAGATCCTCACATATCTTATCACACGCACACATAGCTTCCAGAATGGCTTCATCGAAAGGTAAAACAGTGTCTAAGCAATCTATGGAATGTAAAGAGTTTTCTGCCCATGCAGGCATATAAACTTCTTCCAGATCATCCGAGGCTGTAAGAGGATCTGGAATGGGATCTACAGTGGTTTGGGTAATAGCTTGATACGCCACTTCCACTACAGATAAGGGAACTTCCGGTTCTTGAGGGGTTGGGAGGACCCAAGGATCAGTCCTATCGACCACCGAATCAATGGACTTCCATACAGTAGTAGAACCGAGATAAAGGACAGGAGCTGGAATATAGAATGTGCCCATCAATGATGCGTACATTCCAGCCCCCAAGCTCTGTGCAGCAGGTTTGGCCTGATCAACCAATGGCACAGTGGAATCTTTAGACTCTAAGCGGCCTTTACGAGTAAAATCAAGTTGGTCAACAGTGACCACCTTTCCCTCATGTGGAAAAACCACGACATGAAAGACAGCAGATGCAACAGTAGACATTGCATAAGTCCAATTCCTACCCAGAAGCAAATTGTAGTCCAATGGAGCATCAATCACTTCAACTTCAACAGAGACTGCTTTGCCAGCCAACTTAATCTCAAAAGCTGGTAGGATACCATGTGGACAGAAAGACCTTACATCAAAAGCAGTAAGTAAAGTGGTTGATGGGACCAGCTCTGGGGATCTGAGAGCTTTCCAACAAGCCAGGGACATAACACAAGTAGAGGCTCCCTCATCAACAACCGCTCGTCCAATGGTCTTACCACCATGGACAAAATCTATCGATAGAGCTACATGATAAGGGAGGCTAATTTTAACATCAGAGAGATTAAATTTGCTAAGAGGGCATCCCGCTGGGCGGGACAGCTCTGTAGCACCTCCAAAGCTGACATTGCACAAGGAGTCTGAGCCAAGTCTTCAACCACCGAGTAGTTAGAAGCGGCTCGGGCATTTGGGTTATGCAAAGTATTCTTAAAGACACCTTTGGGTATCTTTGGCATTATTTCCGCAGGTTTCTCTATAGTGAGAGGGTTGGAAGATTCAACTACAGCATTACCCTTATCATCAGTCTCTTTCTCATAGTTCTTATTCCTGGTTTATAACAAAGTTGAGGATCTAACCATGTTGATATAATTAGGGTCAGGAGCAGTTTGACTGTCCCCTGCTGCAGTAGAAGCTGAAGTAGAATTCTGCCCTTGGGGAAACGGATCCTTCAGGACAGCCGGCGGTTGAGCTTGTAACAACTTCTGAGCTTGTTCCATGAGGGGACAAAGATGAGTAAGGTGGTCCCCTTGGCACAACTTACAAGGGAACTTGACTTTCTTCTTTTCTTTTTTTCCCCCATCAACATTGTTTGCGGGCTTTGCCTTGTTTTGATTTTGGTTTCCCTCCCCCTTTTTACCTTTCTTCTTCTTCCCGTCGAGCTGCTGATTTCCCTTCAAAGAGATTTGTGCAAAAACATTTGCACTTTGGGAGGAGGGGGCAACCTTTGCTTCCTCCGCCGTAGACTGTTTGACAGACAATTGGTGAAGTTGTTTTGTCAAAGACTCTACAGTGGGAGATTTTACGGACCCAACCACACCATCGGCATGGAGTCCAGGCTTGGGTTTCTCGGCCTCATGTGAAGGCCTTGGTGCCTTAGGGATGATTTCATATAAAATCCCAGACTGTGAATAAATCAAGTCCAACTGCTGGGCCTTGAGTATGGCTTCTTCCTCACTAGTCACTCCTGATGTAGAAACATCCTTAGATATATAGGGCAATAAAGATTTAAGGAACCATTCTAATAGAAACTCAGGAGGGATGGTAGCTTTGATAAGGCTTTTTCACCTCCTCCACTCTTGGATATGATCTGAGATGTGGGTTGCCTTGTTTTGTCTAAAGGTGGACAACAAGTCCGTTCTGAAATCGTAATGGACTGGAATCTGAAAGTGGTTAAGGAAAGCGGTAGCCAAGTCCCAGAAACTGCTAAAAGTAGCAGAAGGCAGCTCAATGTACCATTTTGCTGCAGTGCTTATCAAGGTCCTCTGGAACAGCCTCAATCTCACTGAATCTTCATTCAATGAGTTGGAAGAACACCATAGATGGAAGGTGGTGGCATGTGCCCCAGGATCTTCACCAGCCTTACCTTCGAACTTAGGAATGTCCGAGGGTAGTTTGGTGGGAACAGGTGGCCACAAGGGGTCATGCCTCACCGGATCGTTCATCAATTTTGATAATTCTAGCAAGTTCAAAGTTGCCAGAAAAGGAAGCTTTGACCTAGCCAGTGTACTAGATGTACTAGCTTGGGGATTAGAGGGACTTGCCCCCGATCGCCCATAAGTAAAAGTGGGGTTGCCCCCAGACACCGGTTGTGAAGTGGGAAGGTTGCTTTGGAACGGATTCCATCCATAAGCCACTGGATTTTGGGTGGGAGGTGCAGTGTAAGTGGTTTGGGCCGTCCCCATAGAAGTTGGAGTCTGAAAGACTGGAGCAGGTATCCCTCCACTAAACAAAGAGAAGGGAGAGCTCGTGTATGGGACCGAAATAGGGGTTTGGTAGCTTTTCCCGTAAGAGGTGTTGATGCCAAACTGCACTCCTACATATGAAGGAGGTGGGCCTACGTATGGACTGGATGGGGGTATGTGCCCCCCATTCCAAGGGAATCCTTGGACAAAGGCCGAGGATCCCACCGGACCATTGTGGGTAGTGTAATGGAAGGAAAAAGGAATTATAGGCATACTGGGAATCCCAGTAGCCATTTCACCAGACATACTTCCTATGTTCGAGTAAACCGGTGGTTGGACCACCCGACTTGCTGGAGTTAAGGGTGTGGAAGGTAAACTAGATCTAGGGGTACTATCCGGGGGAGGTAGTAACCCTTCAACCGGAAGGGTTGAGGTGAAAACAAATGAACTTTCTCCCTCAAAGACATAGCTCTACCTACAGGTACACCTAGCACTGGTGAACTAAAAGGCCTAACCTGCACGATCACTGGATCGTTCAAATCAGTCAAGGGGGTATTATAATTTCTTGCAAACTCGTCAGCTTGCAATTCCCCTACCTCGATTGTGTCAAAGTCAAAGCGGTTAGCTATTAATTCCAGTTCACCAAGAACCTCACTTACTCCTACTGGTTCAAAAGAACCACCTGTGCTTAATCTCCGCATTTGGGGTAAAGGTGGAGGTTCCAGTGGTGTGAGAAGAGGAAGGTTTCTCAACCTTCTTGACCTTCTAAGCAGTTGGTCCTCCAGAATTAAGACTTTAAAAAATCACACCCTAAGGCCAACTAAACACAAGCAGATCCACAGAGCATACACTAAAAAGAACCTAAAGTCTCAAGCAATCAAAACAGGCTATAAAGATATGCTTTCCAGAAGAAAGCTGATGAGCAGTTACTTGGCGTCCTTGAGGGGTTCTTAGGCACAAGCAGAGGAATCACCCAACCGCCCTCCTACACTTTCCACAAGGGTTACCTTCCAAGTCCGTTCAAGGTGAACCAGAAATAACCTTCCGGTTTACCTGGGTATGAGCCCTAAAAAGACAAGAGACTAAGGCTACCTTGACAATACCTAGTGTCTGGGGGGACAGTCGCAAGCCGAACTCGTACGCATGGGCAGGGTAGCTGAGCCTGAAACTATGTCTAGGACAGAATCCCTAGATACGTAAAAGTCCTGGGTTACATTTTGACAAGGATTTGGGGGGTTATCCCCTCTGTCCAAGCCTCCACGCGGCCTAGTGCTTAACTCCCGTTTGAGAGGAGCTTCCCAGATACAGCGGTAGAACCAAGGATTTACCTAATGAATGGTCCACTACGTCTGAGTTTATAATTTGTGGGAAGTTTACACTCCCTAGCCCACAAATCTAGCCTAAGCTAGTAGGTGAAAGGCCCTAAAAATAAAAACTTACTAATAAATTTTAAATTTATGCGTTAATTTTAAGGGCTGTTTTTTACTCAAAGGAAGTGGAAGTGATGGACTGTATGGTATTTTGACTCAGCAGAAAATAAATGGAAGTAAAAGTGCATTTAAAGCAAACTAACACTATAAAATAAACTTCTTTTCATTTTTTCAGATATGTATTGATGAATTAACAGCACTTAATAAGAGAAACTAGCCTATGTTTTTGTATTTTTCTGAGATAATATTTTTTAAACTGAAACAAACACTACTTTATGCAAAAATTACAATGCAAAAGATTAACTATGTTTTGTTTTTCACTTTAAAAAATGCTCAAAAAAGTACTATGCATCTACAATGCACTACTTGAGTAAACTTGATACTTATGGACTGTATAAAAACTACAAATTGAAGTAATCAGGCAAACAGGACCAAAAGACCAGCAAGAAAAGCAGGCTAGGACCCTAGCTTGGGTGCAAACATTGACACAAAATCAATGCAGACTTTAAACAGGCAAGTGAAAACCAATAAATGACAAAAATTAGACTGGAAAGACAGAGTCTAAGACCCTGATCACTGATCTAGACTCAGGCACTCTCACCAACAACCCAAACAGGCCAAAAAAACTTCAAGATGCAAACAGTAAATAAAACAAGTAAAAAAGGACTCAAGGGCTTTCAAAATCACTAAGATGTGATCACCTGAGACATTCAAACAACTCTACAACACTCTTAAAGAAAATCTTCTTAGAAAACAGGACTTATAACAGGAAAAAGAACAAGCAAACTTTCACATAGAAATCCCAGTTTCCAGGAGTACTCGCGACTGTCTAGTAGTGCAAGTCGCGAATGATTCGTGACTGTTCAGTGGAACAACCCGCGAATGCAACTCAATATTCACGACTGTCCAGAAGGACAACCCACGAATGGGTATAAAAATTTCTCAAAAACAGAGAAAAAACCCAAGACTTTCAAATGCTGAAGTAATTAAGAAGCAAGATGAAAATCACAAGCAGACTTCAAGCAAACACTGGTCAGGAAAAAAGAAAAAGACCTAAAGCAGACTAGGATTCCCCAATAGAGTCGCCAGTTCTGTTGTACAGGATAATTCACCTAATAACCTAGGTCTGGGGGGTTACCAACATACTCATTACTTGCAGACAGTTTGACTCTAAAAGCACAGAATAGGAAATAGGAAAGTAGAAGGACTTACTTGTATTAAACGAAGGCTGATCCTTGCTATCTTCTCCCTTTCTGATCCACTTCCAAAGTCTCCAGGATAGTTCCTCCTTCACCTATTAATAATCACTCTTCCATATACAAGATGATTCATATATATAGATGCAGGTTAGGCAAATCATATATCATATTGAAATGTAAACATTTACCAATCTACAAGATATGAAACACATATGGAAGAAGTAATATCTTTATTAACAATAATAGAAGAGAGTTTAGGTTACAACCCAATGTCTGAACAAGGACTCCTCTGTCACCAAAGGACTCTGAGTTTCTCTGCTCCAAAGATTTCTGTAGACAATCCACCAGCATAACTTTGCTCTCCAAGTATGACTATCCAACACCCTCCCCAAGGCCTCTATTTATATGGATTAAATGAGGCAGTTCTCGAAGGTTAGGGAGGTTGTAGCAGTTAAGAATATTAAGTTAAATGAGTAAACTAATCTTCCTTTAGCGTGTGGTTTTATGTTTTAATGTTGAGGAAACCATTCGCGGGTATGTAGTAAAGCAACCCACGAATGATTCGCGACTATATAGAAGAGCAACCCGCAAATACAAGAATTCACAACTTGCTGTATAAGAGACTCGCGAATGATGCGCAATTTGTCAATATAGAGAGTCGCGAATACAACTCAACATGGCAAAATGGCAAAGTAACCAGCTAGGTATATAGGGAATATACTTCATCATAATCCAAGGTATAGTGAATATGGGCAACCTCAATCCATAAGTGTCCTTTTGTGTGCCGACATGAGGGATATTAGCACTCAGACGGAGAGGTGCCATTCAGGTGTATAACAGGTAGCACGACAAACATTCAAGAAAATGGAGGTAATGAGTTCATGCCTAGTATTAGCTTTACCATACTTTTCTCAATCCTTTGTGTTAGAATGTGATGCTTCAGGAGAGGGAATTGGAGCAGTTTTGATCCAGAACAACCACCCCATTGCATTTGAGAGCAAGAAGCTCAAAGACTATGAGTGCCACTATTCGATATATGACAAAGATATGTTAGCTATCCTCCATGCGCTAACCAAGTTCAGGCAGTACTTAGTAGGTGCCAAGTTCAAGGTTAAGAAAGATCACAACAGCCTAAAATACTTCCTAGAGCAGAAAGAGCTAAACGAGAGAAAACAAAAATGGGTCAGTAAAATTCAAGCTTATGACTTCAAGATTGAGTACGTAAAGGGGAAGATCAATGTAGTGGCCGATGCACTTTCTAGACGACCAGCTACTTTATCCCTTATGAGCATCTCGTCAGATTGGAGGTCTCATCTTTTGGTTGAGTACTCCAAAGATAAGTTTGCTTGCGAGCTATTGGATGGATAGATTTAGGATGATAGGTACAGGGTCATTAATGATATCATATACTGCAAAAATAGAATTTTCTTGGTTCCAGAGTCTCCCCTCAAGAAGAAAATCTTACAAGCATCGCACGATTCACCATTATTAGGGAATCAGGGGTTTCTCAAGAGCTACAGATATATTAGAGAAAGGTTCTCATGGAAGGGCCTCAAGAAAGATGTGATACAACATGTGAGGGAGTGCAGGTTGTGCCAACAAAACAAAATAGAGCACATCCACCCGACTCGTTTACTACATCCCTTACCTATTCTTGAGCAGAAATGGGAGAGCATTTCTATGGACTTCATTACTAGGCTTCTCAAGGTCCAAGGCAAAGACTGCTAGTACGTAGTAGTGGACATATTGACTAAGTTTGCTCACTTATTTGCCATATCATTAGATTATTCAGCAGCACAAGTAGCAAAACTATTTTTCAAATAGGTATTTAGAGTCCATGGGTTACCCAAGACCATTGTCAGTGATAGGGACAACAAATTCACAGGACCCTTTTGGTAAGAGATTTTCTGGTTAGTGGGGACCGAGTTAGCTATGAGCACAAGTTATCATCCGCAGAGTGACGGGAAGATAGAGATTGTTAATAAATGGATTGAGGTATACTTGAGAAATTACATATCAGGTCAGCAGAGGACATGGATCAAATGGTTACACTTGGGTGAACATTGTTACAACACCACCTACCATATGACCATTAGGATGACCCCCTTTCGAGCCCTGTATGGGTATGATGCTTCCACTTTTGTAGACCGGATATTTGACGATACCACGGCCCCCAAGGCCAAGGAGTGGATTCAGGAGGGTCAAGATATCCTCAAGATACTTAGGGAGAACATACAAGCTACTCATAATCAACAGAAGATATATGCAGATAGGAACAGAGTTGAGCGCATTTTTGAGGTGGGAGACTTCATTTATTTACACCTCTAGCCTTACCGACAGTCATCTCTTAAAAATAAAGGAGCAAAAAAACTCCAACCTCATTTATATGGTCCATACAAGATGATTTGGAAGGTCGAAGAGGTAGCATATGAGATAGAACTACCCCCAGAGAGCAATATTCACAATGTATTTCATGTCTCCAATATCAAGAAGGTGGTTGGTCAATAGATTGTTACATCTTATGAGCTACCTCCCCTTGATGACGAGGGGCAATTGGTTTTGATTTTGGAGTGCATCCTAGAGTTGTGAGAGCATAAACTAAGGAACAGAATCATCAGAGATTACATGGTTCAGTGGAAAGATCTACCTATAGAGGAGGCTACTTGGGAGGCAGAACAGGTATTAAAGCACCCATCTTTACAGTTGCTTGAGGACAAGTAAAATTCGAGTGGGGAGGACTATAATGTCCTCTTCTGCTTAGGCATTGAGGACCAACCCGCTAACCTATGTGATTCCTATAGGTTCGAGCGGGTACTGACATTCAAGCGATTAGCCGAAGACTGATTCCATATATAGAAGATCTAGGGCATCAATATGATATCACCATTGGGTCAAAGAGGGCCACTAGAGCCAAAGGACACCTACATGCATGACATCCGTGCATTATTTAATGATGCATGCACCTGATTAAGCCTCCATGCACATGCATGCAAGTCAACTGCAAATTAGAAGATAAAGTAACCTAATTAGCTCAAAAGTTAGGGTTTTCATAGTTGAGAGTTAAAAAATAAAGATAAAGTGAATGGAGAAGTGACTTATGTGATAATTGATTTGTGGAGTCGAATTGGAGAGCTCGGAAAGCTAAGTTGGGGTTGAGCGCATGCTCAGATAACTGGTGTATTTTGGCAGTGAAATCTATCTATCCTAGTTCATCATCAGGTTGGATCATCCAGGTTCAACACTAGTTCATCATTAGGTTACATTCAGCAGTTATTCCAGGAGGTTGATTATTCATCTAGCCAGAGGGTTTCACCGTCACACCGTGTCATCGTGATTAGAGACAAAGCAATTCATTTTCCTACCTACATGGTTCAGAACTTCCACATGTTGCTTCCATCATCATCAGAGGGGTATTATAACCCTAGTGCACATCATCCAGGCTTCCAGCAACAGCTTATTTATTACTCTGGAGCTTATATAGTTTGAGAGGAGGGCGCATCCACCTGTGGAGGACGATTTGGTGTATCTCCTTATTCCTCTGGCAAAATCCTTGCATGCTAGGACCAGTCTCTTCACCATCAACTGATCTATATATTGGTATGTACATGCATTGATTTCTCCTATTTTATAGCATCTCAGTATTTTTTTAGGGCACATATTTTCATGCAACTGCATGCATGCAAAGTTCAGGGTTTGCTTTCCTATTTGATTAAGGAGTAAGTCTATTAACCATCTATAGTATACACATAAACAGGAAAATATCTGTTTGGGATATTACAGAGAGTCTAAAATCATGAAGAAGACTCCAGTGGGGCTCTTTTTCATTGCTAGTCTCCTGTGCCCGAAAAGGGATAAAAGTATACACAGGAGAGCTCACCCATCCTGTAGAGGATGAGAGACTTCTTTACCGTTGGTAGTCCAATTAGGCCGAAAAAGGTTAAACCTATACTGACTGGATGGTCATTCAGATACTTTTACGAGCATGAATGAAACCAAGTTTGCTGAGCAATATTTTCTTGATGAGAAGGCTGGAAAAGAGCTTAACAACAACCCATGGTGAGCTTTTTCATAGAGTTCGGCCCCTCTACCCAAGAAAGCATAAAAGGATGTGGAGGGGAACGTTCTTGTCTTGAATATGCCAAGGTGGTCCTTTTCATATGGTAGTCTACATGGTTCACAAAAGGAGATAAACGAGACGATGTAGACGCCCTTTCCTATACCTTAACGAGCGGGAAAGGAAGTAGTTGTGCTCGGCAATCTTTTCATTCTTTTAGGAGTAAGAAAAGAGCTTAACGGAAACTCCAGCATGGTCAACCAATCGAGGAGGCACTGAAGGTGCCCCCATGTTGAGACAATGGATAGTGGTCCAAAGTTCATTTGTGCAGTATGGATGGAGCAGGTGGCTCTTGAACATACCAATACATGCACTGGATCGATCAGGGCAGAGGCATGCGAGTAAGTGTTGGGGAGGCAGGAAAATCGAGGTGGCTCTCAAACAGAGGTCAAGAGAGTCTTGTGTGAGTTGTGGTGGACAGACTGGACTATATGTGGTGTGAGTGCAAGTCTATAGACAGTTATATGCCAAATGTATGTGAAATAAATGATCTGCTCTTTGGGTGATGGTTCGGATACCTGCGTAAGGTGCGGTGGATGGATTAGACAGTTATATGATGAGATAAGATGATGTGCCTTCTTGGGAAATGTTCTGAAGTCCCGCATCAGTTGCAATAGGAAAGTGTGATGCAAGAACAAGTCTGGAGACACGTGTATCACAATGTGGTATGTAAATTGAGGTAAACATGAGATGATGGTCTCATTAGAAGATAGAGGATGGAAATTTGAGCTCGGAGGTGTGAGAGGTGTCTCGAATAGGTTCCTGGTGACTTTGGATCGGCAGCTAATGGTGCTACCCCTGACTTGTGGTGAAAAATGTTGTAAAACAAAAAGGGACAAGACTATATTACAAGATGAATTGCACGTCACTTAAAGAGGTGATGTTAGAGGAAAAGTGGTTTGGACTTCCAGGGGATCAACAGTCATTCCTTTGTGTGACACAATGAACCCTAGGAGACAGCCCGTTGGGACACAGAAAACACACTTGAAAGGGTTCAAGCAAATCCTATACTTACACTGCACAAGAAGGTTTTCCACAAGTTGTCTATGTGTTGTGCTTGCTTCCATGACCACACAATGAGGTTGTCAAGATAGACCAACATGAGGTGTGTTACCACCTAAGTTGTACTTAGTGGTTTTTTTTATCAAGTGAGCCTCGTGAACTAGACAAGGTTGACTTGTTCGGACTTCAAAGAGACCTTTGGAAGTACTTCTGGGAAGTGCTTGTTGTATCATATCACATGTTCATACCCCATGGGGGAATTGCAATAAATGTTCTAGCATGATAGTGTCTGTAAAAGAATCGGTCTCTTAGAATTCATTTGTTAATCCGATCAGCCCGGGTTGTTTTTTCCCTTGGTTATTATTGGTTGTTGAATACACAACTAATAATTTCTGAGTTTTTCACTCCATACCTCCAAAGTTGGGGTGGTCGGCTTGGAATTTAGGCCTATTGAGGTTATTAGAATCTATGTGTCAATGTATAGACATGCTAAACATCATTTTTGAGTCATATGAACATGTCTAAGTCCCCCTAGGTGTTTTTCAATTTTTCAATTTTTTAGTTTTTTCAGTGTTTTTTTTTTAATTTTAATTTTTCCAAAACTTAGGCTATTTTTTAATAGTTTAATTGGAAAATTGATTTTGTAATAAAAGTGGGCCAAATAATCGGTTTCATTCATGTAGGTGCTCATTTTCAAGCTAAGAGCACCATGTAAACCCATGGACCCATTATTTCCTAAGTTTTGAGTGATCTTCCATCACTCAGGTCAGAAAGCCCCAAAAATCAATTATTGATTATTTTAATTAATAAATTGATGAATAATGGAGCAAATCCAAAATCAATAAATCAGTGGATTCTCAATCGATTTGACTGAAATCAATCAGATTGGGAGAAAATTGACTGGATCTAACAAATCCTTGACTGAAGGAGGGGATCAAATCAGATCCAGACTTGATCTACAGCTGTCTTCATGGGGAATTGTGCCCTCTCTCTCTCCTCCACATGCGTGGACTCTCCTGGATGCTCTGTGGGTCGATGTGTCGGTGTATGGGTTGATGTGTCAGCTCAATCAAGCCCTCGATTGACAAGTAGGCTCAATACAGCTTCAGTTATGCATTTATGGACTCTCCCTCAGTTGATTTCACTTGATTCCATGAGGAATTGTGCCCCCCCTGGGCTGGATGGCCTGTAATTTGTATATATCCTACTTGAGGCTCCCTCTTCCAAGCTAGTTAGAGCTGGACTGAAGGGATTGCCATTGTAACTCTGTATTTGATCATCATATGTGAATAAAGAAGCTTTGGAGGCTATACTGTGTAGTGCTTTTGATTGTGTGGATTCTCAGTGTTATGCTGCTGATGTGGTAGCTGCAATTTCTTGCCAAATCCTGTGCTGCTTCTGTGTTCTGGCTTCAAGGATTCTGTTGAATCAAGTAAGGGTTTAAACTAGGAAAGCTATATTGCTTGATATTATTTATCCATGTGATGTATGCTCAAAAATCTCAGGTATATGCTTAAATAAGGTTATTTCTGTGTAATCTTTCATTTTTGTTGTTTTATGCATCTATATCCAGATCTCACGAGGTGTGTGCAAGCTTGTGTTATTTAGTTGCAGGTTCCTGATTGGATGAAGGTGTGGATATAGATTGACTCCATTCCTATCCAATAAGCTCAAGACTCTGTCCCTCGGCACTCCACAAAAGGGCCTCCTTTCAGCTTGCTCCATTCAAGCAACGATCCGACCTTCTCTCCTCTTCTTCTCATTTCTATAAAAAATCAACACTTTACCCGGTTACTTTGTTCAGTTCATAGATTTGATTTCATTTGGATCTATTTCATCAAAGTAAAATATACATAGATCTAATATTTCATAGCTCATAGTCTAGATCTTGCACTCAAAAAAGTTTCATAAGCATTCTAGATCTAGCTTTAGGGAAATCGTCTTTTTGCATGAAATTTAAAGAAAACTTGTAGATCGCATGCATTAGATTTCCTTTCGCTATTATAAAATTTAATGTTCTGCAATATCAGTGCATATTTAATTGTCTGCACAAACAGCTAGCCAATATCCCAAGGAAAGCTTGCTTTCCTTGGTTCCCTTTTCACCCGTTTAGCTAATTTAACTTCATTTTTTTTAGATAAGGTAGGCTGATCCAAAGGTACTCTTAAATTTATTTTGGGAATTTGTTATTCTAACATGCTCACTGTATTTTAGCAGGTCTTCCAGAAAATAAAATAAGCTTATGTCCGAAGTGGCCTCAAGAGCATTCAAATCCCCCCAGGGGTCTCCCTTTTCACTAAAAACTCAAAATTTTTCCAAAGTTGTAAAATATTGGTTTCATCCTATATAAGGACCAAGAATTTTCTGATAATTTCAGTTCACTGATTCTGTAACCAATAATAAATAAAATCATTTTTGGAATAGGCTCTTTTGAGCCCATTCCCCGTCCCCCCTGGGGGGATTTGCGTCGGTGTCCTTTTCATCGCTTTCTGCTTATTTATTTTTTAAACTAGCATTGATCTAATTTGTAGGGTAGTATACTTGATTCTATTATTAATTTCATATTCCACTTTTTGTATTTCAAAGTAATCATAATACTTACCCCACGATTTCTCGATTGACCCGAAAGGGGAAAGATATTCGTGGTAGGATTAATTAGAAAACTAAAATTGTGGATCTGTTTTATTTTTCATCATTTATTTATCAGCAATTATAAAATTAACACCTCCTCGATTCCCCGATTGAGATCCACTTGGATCGAAAGAGGTTCTTGGAGGGTTTTCTTTTAAACAAGAACACCCAGTTTAAAACTTATTAAAATTTACAAGACTCCAGTGTGTATGCTCTGCACTTGGCTGCGGTTTGTCCGATCCGTCAAGCTGTATCAAAAGCACTTGGGTGACTAGCACAATTAGGACTCACCCTCCCCAATTGACAAACCATCAGGTGAAAATCCAACACCTAGATCAAACCTCTACGGTGGCAAAATACCCAAAGGAAGCGGGAACTTCTGAAAAGTAACCTCAGGGCGCCGATCTCTGTCACACCCTAATGGGTGCGTTACGAAAAATAACCCCAGAGACTCCATTTCAGCCCACATATTCCTTGCAGGTAGCTGTGAAGGTTTAGTTTTGGACATACTCCAAGTACTCTCGGGTATATCTGGAGTCCCCCCTTTGCCTAATTTAATCAACTCATATTTCACATTTAACTTAAAACATACCAAGAGGAAATCGCAAAGCATTCACTCCAAGCACATGCAAGCATATTGATTCTATTTTTTACTCCATTCTAAGGCACTGGTTAATTTCTTGCTTTATATATATATTGTGTCTCAGTATTGTGCTTTCGTGTGTTCATCTTTTACATCTTGACATCTTTGATTATATATAGTTAAATTGTAAACTCCTAAATAACTCAGTCGGTTTAAACATCACAACACTAAGTAATTCTCCTTAGTAACTTAATAGGGTCTACCCCCCTTGGCTTCGTTAGGAGTTGAGCCTAAACGGAGGAGTCAAGAACAAGGTGACAGCCTTGACTCGAGACTTGCCCCCAAGGACACACCAAGTGGATTGAATATTTCTGCCATGTGACCCAGGTGTGTGAAAGGCGGCAACAAGGTGGATGAGGTCGCATTAATAGTGTGTCATGGCATGCTGGAAGGTGGCTCTAGTGTTTTTCAGACCAAAGGGCATTACTCAATAGGCGAATGTTCCCCACGAGGTTGTGAATATAGTCTTGTAATGATCTTCTTTCTGGATCTAGATTTGGTTATATCTGGAAAACCCGTCCATGAAGAAAAAGACCTCATGTCTAGCACATGCATCGATAATCTGATCGATGAAAGGTGTTGGGAGGTTGTCTTTGGGACATGCCCAATTTAGATTGTGGAATTCTATGCAAACCTAGATGGTACCCTATTTTTTATTCATGGGAATAGGATTTGAAACCCAAGTGGTGTACGTAATGGGGTAAATGAAGCCGGATGTGCGCAGCTTCTCAATTTCATCTTTGACTGCAACAGCTTTGGAGGGGTGGATGGGCCGTTTCTTTTGGCGTATGGGGGCCACATTGGGCCATGTGTCAATGTGGTGTTCCAAAATGGATGGATCCAACCCAAGCATTTCAGTGTAGGACTAGGAAAAGATGTCACGGAATTCTTGGAAGAGGGCTTTGTAGGCAGCAACTTCTTCCAGGGAGCAGGATGCCCCCAGCATGATTATTTCAACAACCTCATGATTGGTTGAGATGTTGATTTTGATGGTTGGAGAGATGTTGGCCATGTTCCCTTCCTCAAAAGAATCTGGTTCTGAAATGGGATTTTTGAACCAGTCGACTTTCCCATGAATGAAATCTTTGGTTTCCATAGAAAATTGGTCATACTGTGACACAAGCTCTTCGGGGAGGAAGAATGAGCGATGGTGCATGTTGTCCCATGGGTATTCTAGTGTGGTTAAGGATTCAAGTATCTCCTCATCATTGTGGAAACAATGAAGGGACAGGTCTGATGGACCGTCGATGATGGTGGAGACAAGAGGGTCTGTAGAACTGGACATCATGTAAATAGACATGGAAGAAGGAGGTGGGGGATGGATTTCTTGGATCAGAGTGATCTTAGATTCAAGGGAATGTTGTCAAAGGTTGGCTAGAGCTGTTTGAAACTCAGACAAGTCCTGGCAATGGTGAGACTAGTGTCCATACAATCCACAGAGGGCACAAGCATGGTTTGTTCTCAATGACTTGTTTCTCACTATTGGCCCGCTTGGGATTTCAACCACGAGGAGGTTTTCCATTGTATCCATGGCATCCAAATATGCACGGATTATGGGAATCTCAAGGTAGTTTTGATTTGGATGGCCCTGTTCTTCGTAGATGGCGCAAGGTGGGATCTATCGAGGTTCAGCAGTAGCTTTCGCGTTTTTGCCCCTGGCCCTTTTTGGGTGGGGCGGTGCAGGTGCAAGTGTGGTGGTTGGTTTTTGCAGGCCAAGTGGAGGATGATATTCAACCGCAGTGGGTTGTACTAGGGTTAAGACTACATGGGGCATTGGTGGTTGGGAGGGTGGATCTAGGTACCACAAGAATCCCCAATGTGAAATTAGGTAAGTTTAAGGTAACCACTACTAGCTTACTCATGACACCAAGCGGGGGAAAGAGGAAGGGAATTATGCGGTCTAGAGAGGAGACTAGATAACTCCCTGATGGTTGCATGTGGGGATGAGGTTTTGGTGGAAACTACGCATAATGTTGCGACTGCAAATGATGTTGTGGTTGTTGATGATGTTGTGGTTGCTGATAGTGTTGTGGCTGCTGATGGTGTTGCGTCTACAGATGGTGTTGTGGTTGGGGTTGGGGTTGTGGCTGTGATTGATGTTTGGGTGCAGCAATGCTGGATGAGAGCATGCACAAATACGCAGTCTCATTTGGTGTCGGTGGTGGTGAAAGTATGGGGAAAGAAGTCGTCATGGTGGTATCGACAAACAACCTAGGGACCACATTCAACAATGGGGAGGCTGGTATGTTGTCAACCATGGTTTTGAATGCAGGGATGACACTGGTGGGTGTAGTTAGCCCTTGCGGATCAATGGTGTTGATCATAGGGAAACATTGGCGGGTGCCATTAGCCCTTGTGGATTGTGATAAGTTAGTTGGTCAATCGTCATGATTTTCCCTTTGTGGGGGGACATCATGAGATAGAAAATAGTTGATGCTATGGCTCTCATGGCGTACATATAACTTCTTCCGAGGAGAAGGTTATAGTCCAACTGAGCATTGACAACCTCTATGTCAATCAGTACTATTTTCTCGGCCAATGTGATGGGGAAATGAGGGAGGATTCCTTGGGCTTTAGTGGGGTGGCCATGATAATCCCACAGAGTAGTAGAGGATGGTTACAGAATTGGGGATCCAAGCTTCTGCCAGAGTAAGGTAGACATAATGCATGTGGATGCCCCCTCATCCACTATACACCGGTGCAAAACCAAATTCTGGATGGAGACTGGGATTTGGAAGGCAATGGTTGATGGCATCCATGGTTCTCCATTCTCCATGTTGAATGTGATCAACTTGGATTCAAAGGGGTCTACAACACCAAGGGTGGCTAGTAAGGATTTCTGTTGTGTTGGGAAATCTTTGAGTACCTCAAGAGTAGACATGGCCGTAGGTGTTTGGGCCAAATCATCCATGATGTTGTAGCTTACAGTAGCTCTAGTCGTGACATTGTTGGAAACCTGTCATATGGGGGGCGCAGAGGAAAAGGGGGTAGATGAAGAGGCACATTGGTTGTTTTGGACGTAGATGCCGCTGATGTGTTAGTGGGTTCCGTGTTGGTTCTGTACTAATTTTGTCTAGTCTATAAATTGACCTCTTCAGTTGTCATGGCTAGCAGGTGGTGAACACATGTTTCTGCTGTTGGAGGTGCCCCTGGGGCGTTGGGATTGGGTTTGGGAGCAGGTGCAGTTGCTACCAGTCCTTGGACCAGTAATGGTTTTTGGACGACCATGGGTGGAGGCCCTGGTGGTGCCAAGTTGGGTTGAGCTTGGGTTGTCTTATTGGTAGCATCCTGAACCTCATTGTGAATGGCTTGTTTGGCGTGACCCATGAAGGGGCATTCATGTGTATAGTGCTCATAGAGCTCACACAACTTGCATGGATAGTTTGTGTGCAACAGAACGTTGTGTCTAGGTGTGTTTGGTTGTTGAGGATTTTGGGTTGGCTGTTTTTCCTTGACATTGTTGGGAGGGTTTGGTTGTTGACCACCTCCCTCCTTGCGATTGATTGTTGCCTTGGTTCTGGGATCGGTTATTTATAGCTTTCCCTTGTTGGTTATTGGGGGTTGGCTGGTTAGGACGGTTTTGCTATGCAAACACCTGTCCAAAAGGTGCTGGCAGAGTAGGGGTGGGGGCTTGAACGGCTTGCACTAGTGGTGCATAGTAAACTTGGGTGGGTACAGGTGCCACAAATATGGGAATTTGTCCTGCATATTGTTGTGCCAGCCAAGCTAATGCCTGGGCCTGCTGCAATGGTGTAGGTTGTGCATAAGAAGTTGTGGCTTTGGACTAAGACATCATTCCTGCATAGTGTGGATTTTGGTTTTGGTAGGCAACATTGGGGGTGTTTCTTGGTTGTGGTGGTATTGCAGGTGGTGTCAGACGGTGTTGTGGTTGGTGGGAGACAGAACCTATTATGTCATCTGCAACATGGGATGCCCCCGGTGCATCCCGGTAGGAGGTGCCTGCATGAGGAGAATATAGAATGACAGTGTAAATGTATCCAGACTATGCATAGATCATATCAAACTATTGGGCTTTCAAGATGGCCTCCTCTTCATATTTGGGACGTTCGGATGCGATGTCCTTTGCTATAGGTGGTAGAAATGTTTTTAGGAACCAATCCAGGAAGATCCTATCATCAAGTTGAATCTTGCACAAACTACGATGTCGTCGCCACTCATGGATGTGGTCACTTATGTGGGTTGTAGTGTTCTGGGGGAAAGATAGCAAGATCTCCACCCCTTCATCATATCTAATGGGGAGTTGGAAATTCTGTAGGAACATGAAAGCCAAGGAGTTAAAATCCGGGTAATTGGCTTGTGGTAGCTCAATGTACCACTTGGCTGTAGCACATGTGAGGGTGCGTTGGAATAGTCTGAGTATGATAGAATCATCTACGATGCTATTTGATGAGCACCGTAGGTGAAACATCATGATATGGTTTTGGGGGCACTCCCCTTCCTTCCCTTCAAACTTGGGAATGTCTTAGGGGAGTTTGGCTGGCATGGGAGGCCAAAACGTTTGATGGTGGATAGGGTCATTTGTTAACTGATCCAAGTCAGGAAGGTTGAGGTGTGCCATGAAAGGAAGGTTTGACCCAAGGTTTATGTGAAATGGGGCAGCAATGGTGGTGGGGTTTGCAGGGACATGATGCACCTGCACAACTAGGGGTACTTATGGCACAGTTATGGACAGGACACTACCCCCAAGTGTGGTAAATAGAACTATGTGAGTGGAAGGGCCACTGCCCCCATGTATGACAGGTGGGGCAGTGTAGGTGGAAGGGCTACTGCCCCCAGGCATGCCAAGTGGGACAGTGTGAGTGGACAGGACACTACCCCAGGAATGACAAGTGGCACAGTTTGATTGGTCAATGTGGGTGGAGGTAGCTGACTTATGATGGTTTGCATGACCATGCTAGGACCTCCAGTAGGGGTGTTGGTGGTGGTGTGGGGTATGGACATGGGTCCACTTCCAATCACCAAGCCATAAAATGGATCCGGGTTTGCACCAGCCATGGGGCTAGATGGTATAGTATGTAGATCTGGCTCAAATTGATATGATTCTGAGTCTGAATCAAAGGCTATGTGGCCTTTTGATGGTGTAGAGGGTCATCAAGAATGGTCTCAACGGTGTTGGTTCAAGGACCCAAACTATGGTGGATCACCTCTCAGGCGTGAGGAAGAGCGTGGGGGATCAATTGTGTCAGGTTGGTATGTCAAGTGGTGAAATATGGTAGTGACATTTTGGACCCCAATTTTAGTGGCTTCCTATTGGATTTCAGGTGGTCACTCAGCCACCAAGACTGCCAAGAGACAACGCTTGGCGTTTTCCTCATGGGAGTGCTAGTCAATCGGTTGGGGTCATTGCCCATTTTGCTTGGCAATTCCTCTTAGTAGCCAGCTACTTTGGGGTTCTTGTGGTACTCCTCACAATGATTTTCTCATTTGAGCCCAAGTACTTCCCATAGTTAAGGCTAGCTCAGCGTCATGAATCGTAGTTTGGTTGTTTTATTTGGTATGATTTGTGTGCATGTCCATTGTATTTATATTATACTTGGTGGCTGCTTGTATGGATTATGAATATTCCACATATATTTTTTGGTTTATTGCAGCACTTATATCATGGATAAGTTGTTTATGAAAGCATTAAATTGTAAACAAAAATTTAAACACATGCCATACCTGAATCTAAACTATGGTAGCCTGACTAGGTGACTGCCTTACACCTGTATTTCTCTTCAACCAAGAAAGAGTGTTGGGATCTCAACACAATGGGACTAATCCCATCTGTAGATCCTCAGGTCACTCTCTGAGTGCAAGGTTGGTCAACGGGGAGGACGCGAACACCATGAAACCCCCAACGGTCTCCACCCCCTCTACCTTCCAAGTCACCCATTTTAGTGGTCTCAAAAAATCATAGATGAAGTGCCTATTATTATATGAGCTTCACCCTTCATCTTATCCTAGAATACCCCGAAGGGTGATGGCTGCGTAGAGGAGGAAGGGCCAGGAAAGGAGTTAATTTCCAATTAAGAACTAAAATTTCACCTATAGTATTTTTATGCAATCCTTAAGCAGATTCATTAAACCATTAACCAGTTAAATTTTAACAGTGATTTACACAAACTATATGAAAATGAAAATAGAATGCTAGACAGAGGTGGCTGAGCCGCACTAATAGTCCAAATAGCAGCAAACAGGCAAGCCCAAAAAGTTAAAATGCTCATACAAAGTAAAGAAAAATGGGTCGCACACCTATAGAGGACCTGTTTTTACGAAGTGGATTGTGATCAAACCATGAGGAATTACCTCAAACGGTTGAAAACCACTTCGAAAATGGGCCCTTTTACCCCTAACCATGGGCAGATTCACAAATGGATCAACTGTTTGGGTAGAAAACGAGCCCAAACACAGGTGAATTTTCAAAAATCAAGTTCGACCATTTTTGCATAGTTGAACGATTTATAAATCAAAGAATGGACAATAGTAACTGGTACTGTGGCTTAAATAATAACAAAAATGAAATAAACAAATCTATCAACCTAAATAAGCAAAGATATATCAAACTAAGTAAGCAAAATATTAAAAACAAAACCCAGGGATCCAGTGGGATCGACCCAGTATGGTCGCCAATCTGTAGCTCAGGGAAAACCCTGGTTACATGTAGAAATGGCTACCTTCCATCTATAGGATGGAAGGATAGGGTTCCTATGGGGTTGGAAGAGAGGACCTGCAAACAGGATTAGGTCCAAGCTGTAGAAACTCGGCAAAACACTGTTAGAAAATGAAATAGCTGCAAGACATCAATGGAAACCTGCAACAAAAGTATGAGAAATAAACCTGCAAGCAAACTATGTTAGAAAACTATAATAAAAATGGCATTAAACAAAGCTTATACCTTCTCTGGGTGGAAATGGGCCACCATGCCCTAGCTTGGGGGAGTGCCTCTCAATGGAATGGGAGCTCTGGCTCAATGGAGAAATGGAAGAGAGGGAGGGTGAATGGCTTGAGAGGCAAAGGGTCTCAAGGAATTCACACAAGCAACATAACGATAGGGAGAGAAGGAGTGATTAGAGAGTGACCCCCACCCCTCTATTTATACTTTTTCTTGAGATTTTTAGGGTTTTAAGCCCCTGGTTGGGGCTTTAGCCCCTTTCACCCAATCTTTAGATCCTTTGGGGGTTTTAAGCTCCTTTGAGGGGTTTTAGCCCCTTTTTGGAGGTTTTAGCCCCTATGAGAGCTATTTTGTCTCTTTTTAGGGGTTTTTAAGCCCTTTTTTATATTTTTGAGCCTTTTTTAGGGTGTGGGGGTCAAATGAGGGTCGTACATAGATGTATTTGGGTGGTGTAGGTCATGTAGAGCTTACTGAGGGATTTTTTGGGTTAACGCCCATCCCAATGAGACTACTAGTTGACAATATTTTGCATACCTACTAATTCCCTAGGTTGGGGAGGAGGAACTAGATCATGAAATAAGGGAGCTATCAGACCCAAGAGAACCTTAGTTTTTCATTTACACATTAAATCAGTTCATTCATTAATTATGGAGAAAATAAAGTGGCATTGCTTCATAAGTACATTTGGAGGTTCATGGAGACCTTGGGTGGCTATATTCTTCCTTACACATGTCATGACTTAAACCAAAATTTGAAATTATGTGGAATGTAACATTCTTGGAAGGTGAATAGATGTCAAGTAACATATCATGATCCCAAGGATTTGAATCGGTGAATAGGAGTAACTCCACATAGAAGAGGAACAGGCTAGGAATAAACTAGGTGCCACTTGGAGAGAGATTCTCTGCATTTTATGACAACAATGATGGAAGATTCTATGACAAGTCAGACCTGATTGTAGACTTATGACAATTTTGAAATTTCAGGGATAAAAATATCCTCCAATAGGGTGCACTTGGGGTTTGGTGGCAGCAATTTGGATTTGGAGGAAGATGAAGGGTTGAGGAGAAGGACAAGTGTCATGGAGGTTACTAAACATCAAGGATGAGTTGTAGGAATCCTATGGGAATGAATTCGACCTTGGAGGAACTTAGTAGGGTTATAAAAAACATGAAATTAGGAACAAGTATGGTTTTTTAATCATTTTATAGTTTTTCTTTAGAATTATGGAAAGAACTAGCTTGTACATTGCACAGTGAGTGCTCACTTACCCTGCTAGTGAGCCAATTTCGAGAGAGTGAGGTTCTCATCCAATTTGGTTGTGGTAGAGGCCACCCTGGCCACTCATTTGGAGCTTAATTGATTTTTTTTAATGCATATAGTATTTTTCTACTATTTGTGACCCATCTCTCCTCCCATTATCTCAATCCCCACTTCAATATTTCCATATTTCTCTATGATGGTGCAGTTGTGTGAATGGTGGTTGCACCCCATTGAGTCCATTTGATTCCCATGAATGGTTGAACGATTTATGGATCTGTAATATGTCCCCCATCCTCTATTTAATTCGAAATCAACAGAAACACATATGCAATTATCCACATTGCCAAGCTTTGTTGTGACTAATTTCCATGTCTTGATTTCCCATTTCAATGGAGTTGTATATCTAATGTATGTTGTGACTTGGATCTGATGTTATATTATGTTAGTTATCCATTACTATTATTTTAATGTATATATTCATTATTCTCTGTTTTTAACCATTATATAAACAATTTGTGAGTCAAAGTTGAGCTTTTACATGTCATTTCCCTTAAGCAAATATCACTGAATTTATGCATTTGAATATAAAGATTTACACCTCTATTGCAGAAATATTATCCATATAAAATGACAGTAAATAAAGTATAATAACAGTCCCCATAATTTGTTTGAAAATTTTGTATGGTAAAATATGATTTGGAGAACCATTTCTTCTCACATCCTAGGCGGAATTGCACCCTAAATTACTAGTAATTTTACCATTTTTTCCAATGTTCCCAAATCGAATTGGAGATGTATATAACTTGTCATAAAGTTATCATATATTATATTTTGTGTTCCTAATACTCCCCATTTCAGTCCCTACCAAATTTGAGACCCTCTTGTGTCATTCGAATCCCCTAGAGTGAAGACTAGTCAAGACAATCTTTCCCCAAATTCTGCCTTTGTTGTGAATTTTTGAACTAGGTCATTACAGTGGTATAAGAGAATGATATTAGCACATATTGGAGTCCTCTATCCATGTTTCCTGATGATTAACTCCCTCCATTAGAAGCTGAGACTGGATACATTAACAGTGGAAGAGAAGAAAGTGAAGAAATGAATTCTAGGTACAAGGAGATTAGAAAAGAACTAGGATTTGGAGACATGGATGACAAGGAATATAATGAGAACTTTAATACATTCATTAAATAATCTCTTTATGGGATTACCAAACATTTTATTCAAGGGTTTGAATTGTTGGCTAGCCAACTTGGGGGTAAGTCAACACCTGGGAGTAGTAGTAGTTCACCTCATGTTGAGAAGAATACCAATGGGGAAGCCATTTTTTCGAAGACTAGACCTCATAACCGACCACATGAGTTCAAGAATTAGAATGGACCTACAATAACTAATTTTTTAGAGTCCAAATAATTCCCTTACACTACTTATGATGTGAGGGAAGCGGCAAATGATTGGCATCAACTAAGTGATGAATGTAGGAAATTCATACCTTTCTATCAGTTCATTAGAGCCTCTCTTTAGTTTAAGCAAGGAGGAAGTGGGAATAGGGAATCTCCTATTAATCATGAATTAAATTACACCATGTTAAAAGTAATTATTCCTTCCTTTTATGGTTCCTCACAAGTGTCTACAAGTGCTTGGTTGCAAAAATTAAGTGTGTATTTTTAGTTAAATACTATGGTTGAAGAAGATGCATTGAAAATGGTCATTTTTCATCTTAAAGGGGAAGCTAGTGATTGTTGGTTCTATGGTATTATAACCTTTGGACATTATGAGATTTTATCTTATGAGGGTTTCTCCAATGCATTAATGGAGATATTTGAGAGGAAATACCTTGAACATCCTTTCAAAGGACTAGCACAATTCAAGCAAGTAGGAACTCTTGAAGCATATATGTTATAATTTGAAAAGATTTCAGTAATGGTTTCTGAGGTATCTATGGCTAGACTTGTTTTATTATTTACTGAAGGATTGACAGAACCTTCGAGAGGGATCGTGAAATCCCACAAGCCAGCCACATTGAAGGATGCCATGAATTTGACAAGAGATTTGCATAATGTATTGCCAAGAACCAAATGCCCCCCACCCCCCAAGGCCAAATTTTCCTTCCAAGTTCAAGGAATATAAGAAACCATGGAAAAATGACTCCTCTACCAAATAAAATAAAGGATTACTAATCAAATAAGAACTTAGAAGAAATAAGTTATGTTTCACATGCCAACAACCTTGGGTTCTGGGACATAGATGTGCCAAGGGGAAGGCACACTACATTGAAGTTTTCTATGAAGATGATGAAGAGGGAGAGGAGGAGGAGGAAGCACAATTTTTATCCCAATAATAGGGGTATGAAATAGTGGAAGAAGAACAACCCACTCCTAAGACAAGAAAAATTGCAGTACTCTTAGGTGTACCTACGTTCCACACCTTGAGGCTCAAGGGTAACACACAAGGCCAAAAGGTCGCGATTCTAGTGGATGGTGGAGACACTCATAAATTCATAGATGGATACTTGGTGGATAGGAGAAAGTTACAATCTAAAACTTTTTATGGTTTCACAGTCATCATTCCAGGTAACAATTCTATGGACTGCACTAGATGGATTCCAAATCTTCAAGTTACTGTAGGAAATCATACTATCACTGACAATTTTTATGTAGTGAATGTGGCTGATAAAAATGTGGTTTTGGGATTACAATGGTTGTATTATTTAGGGGAGCATACATTGAACTATCAAGTCTCTGAAATTAGGTTAAACAATTTGGAAGGGAAACCCATCTTGTTGAAGGGAATGCACACTTACCCAAATCAAGTAGTGTCCTCTCACAACATGAGGTCTATCTTGAGGCATGGAGACATAGAATGGGTTGTTGAATGTTTAATTACATATCCTAAATATCACTTAAGGGTTTCCAAGCATCCTAAGGAGACAAAGCAACTATTAAGTAAGTATGAGAGGGTTTTTGGAGACCTCCCAGGAAGACCACCAGACAGAGGGGTGGAGCATATCATAGATTTGGAGATAAGAACACAACCTATAAAAATTCAGCACTATAGAAACCCCAAAATTATTCGAGATGAGATTGAGGAGGCCATTAAATAACTCTTGCAGTTGGGTCTCATAATGCCTAGTTCCAACCCATATGCTTCTTCAGTTGTTATCATAAAGAAAAAGGATGGAACTTGGAGGATGTGCATTGATTTTAGAGAATTAAATAAGAAGACAGTGAAGAGTAGATATCCCATCCCAAGTATTGATAAGCTCATGGGTGAGATCCATGGGGCCAATTTCTTCTCAAATATTGTGCTTAGATATGCTTCTCATCATATTCGAATGAGGGAATAATGCATCCCAAAGACTGCTTTCATATATCACTATGGTCACTTTGAGTTTGTTGACATGCCCTTTGGCTTGACAAATGCACCTACCACATTCCAATAATGCATGAACAACATATTCCACAATAAAATTCATAAGTTTGTAGTATTTTTCTTTGATGACATTCTTATTTACCATAAAACTTGGAAGGAACATTTGCATTATGTAGAAGAGGTATTAAAAATTCTACATGATCATTATTTGTTTGATAACCTTTCAAAATGTGAGTTTGGTTTGACACGTCTCTTGTATATTGGACACATAATTGATCAATATGGTATGAAGGTGGATATGGAGAAAATAAGAGCCATTATAGAATGGCCTCGTACCAAAAATCTCATTTAATGAGAGGATTCATTGGAATTTTCACCTACTATAGAAAGTTTGTGAAGGGGTTCTCTCAACTCACTTCACCTCTCACTGATTAGAAAAATAAATATGCTTTCCACTGGCATTAAGGGGCTGAAAAATATTTCCAAGGAATGAAAGAGTTAATAAGAAACTATCATATTCTACCCTTTCCTAATTTTTCTAAACCGTTTATCTTGGAATGTGATGCATCGAGAGAAGGCATTGGAGTAGTCCTAAAACAAAGACAACACCCAATAGATCTTGAGAGTAGGAATAAACAGCCACATGAGAATATTTACTCCATTTATGATAAAGAAAGGTTATCCATCATGCATGCTTTGATCAAGTTTAGACAATACTTGGTGGGAAACAAATTTGTGGTCAAAATTGACCATAACAACTTAAGGTACTTCCTCACTAAAAAAGGATCAAAATGAAAGGAAACAAAAGTGGGTGAGTAAGATTCAAGAATTTGAATTTGATATTGAATTTGTGAAGGGAAAAAATAATGTGGCAGTTGACGCCTTATCTAGAAGACCTTCTATTTCTCAAATGGATGTAGCAAAAAATTGGAAATCCACATTAGAAGTAGAGTATGCCAAGGATAATTTTTCTTTTCAATTTTTTGATGGTACTAACCATGATGATAGGTATAAGGTATTCGAAGGAATAATATACTACAAATATAGAATCAATTTGGTCCCTAGTTCAAGTTTGAGGGAGAAAATTTCACACCTAGCACAACATATCATCAAAAAATCGATGCCCAGACAGAGAGGGTGAATCAATGGTTGGAAGGCTAATTGAGGAACTATGTTAGTGGGAAGAAAAAAGCATGGATAAAATGGTTGCATTTGGGTGAGTTTTTTTACAATACTTCTTTTCATAGGTCCATTGGGATGTCTCCTTTCAAAGAAATTTATGGTTATGATGGATCCACTTTTATTCACCACATTTTTTGTGATAGTAGAGCTTCAAATTCTAAGGATTGTATCGAATAAAGTCAATAAATTTTGAAGGTTTTGAAATATAACTTGCAGATTGTCCAAAATCAGCAAAAACAATATGCATACCAACATATAGTGGAGAGGCATTTACAAGTGAATGAATTCGTGTATTTGAGGTTGCAGCCCTACAAACAAACCACCATAAAGGGTAAAGGTTCAGAAAAACTCAAACCAAAGTTTTATGGTCCCTACAAAGTGTTATCACTCCAGGAAAGTCCTCTAGGTTGCAACTCAAGGATGCCTGGTAACTTACAATGTTTTTGGGGTTTTCTAATATGGATCAAGTCAGGTGACCTATATGACCTTCCACTCTCAAGACATGCATGAAACTCAATNGTTGACATTAAGGTGCAGGGATGGAGAACTCATCAACCTCGCAGATTTACACAAAAAATAGATGCATATAAATGGCTAAATCATGATAAGGATGGTACTTATAATTCAAATCACATCAACATGCCAATAGGGCGATAGATATCAATCATTAATTAACTTGAATATAACCTAAATAACACATTCAAGTATAAGCACAGAAAAGACAAAAATGGAAGCTGAACAAATGATAACAAAAGAGTTCATATTAAATCATGAGCAAAATGAGAAGCTGACAATAGTATGGTCTACAAGTCCCCGAAGTCAAACCCTTTCCATAAAATAAGTCTTAGGCTTTATAGCCTTTAAAAAATATACAAATCCTGAAAAATTGGATCTGTTTTTTACAAAAATAAACAAAATAATAGTTTTTTGCAAATTAGGTGAAAAAACCCTAGATAACTACTTGTCTGACTAACTGAAGAATTAGTTCAATGTATGAACCTTCATATAACTGAGGTAACTGTTGGAAATCACTGGTATTGGCCCTCTGTTGGTTAATTCATTGTTTTCCTTTTGACAGTTAGGTGTTGGTGACCTTTTCCACTTGTTATGTCATAGTAAGACTGAAACAGACCTTTCGTGATGTTTTCTTCTGCATCTTTCATCTTCATACTTTGTCCCTGAGCCATCTATATTTGCCCAAAACTGATCCTGTGATCCAAAATTCAATTTTAATCCCCTGTCTACTTTCGGTGGTTAAGAGACTGAACTATCGGAAACGTTTGCTACCAAAATTGGCGCTTTTGGTGGTTAATGAACTGCCCCAACGTCCGCCTAAGCCACCGAAAGCCATGTTTTCCAAAAAATTATTAGGTTTTTCCAAAAATTTCCTTTTAGGTCTATCTGCTTAGCTTTCTTCTTTAGCATGTTCTGTGCTAGGAGGGTTAACAGCAACCTGGCTACTTTCTGGAGGCTAAAGGATAACTGCAGCTTCAGCTAGGGTTTTCAACATGGGGTGGCCGCTAGGGTTTGACTTGGCCTCCTTTAGCTACAGCCTTTGGATCCTAATCATCATGTACATTCTAGTATTTTCCTTTAGGTACCTTGTATTCAGCCTCTTTAAGAAAATATATCTTTCTCTTTGCTCCAGGTAATACTTATGTAGCAACTTGTTCCTGCTGGTCAATGCAACATTGTTTTTCTTTATTTCTCTTTCCAAACTCTCCATCTCATAAATTTTCCTCAGTAATTGATTTATCTTTTGAGTTTTGGGCTTGCTAGAGGAAGCCTTCTCTGTCGGTTCCTCTTGCTCCTTTGGTGTGGGGGATGGTAGTTCTTCAGCCACTAGTACAATTTGCAGAGCTAGGTTTGCACCTTCCTCTTGCTCCTCTTCATAATCTGAGTAGGGTAGATTCAAAATAATTTCATTATGTGTTTCAACCTCCTGGCCCTTCTCACTGAATTTCAAGTTCCTTTTTACCTTCTTGGCCTTGGAAGAGGAGGGAGGTTGTTCTGCTGCTGCTAGGGATATAGCCCTCCTCTTTCTTCTCCCACTCCTTGGTGTGTTGGACTTTTTGGTAGGAGACTTCCCCTTCTCTTCTAGTTGAAGGCTTGTCTCAAATCCATTCCAAAACAGAAAATAAGGCCATGCCATATTCCTTATTTTCAGCAACTCTTGGATCAACAATTGGATAAGGCCATGGTGGGACAGTCTGCTAGCAATCTTGATTGGCTAGGCTTTCACTTGGTGTGCCATCTTTCCCATACTTTTGTGTAAGTAAAAGGGTAAATTTAGTGATATTTTACCTATGAAGTGGTTCATTAACTTGAAATGGTAGATCATGGCTCTGTTGTATCTTCCTTCACATGTTAGGTAAACCAAAATGGCCTTCAACAGTTGTTGCCACCTCTCTTCCAACCAGGATGATGGCACACTCTTCTTCCACACCATTCCTCTATGCTCAGGAATTGGGTAAGACCTGAACTCTACATATTTTGGTATGGTGGTCTTGAACCATTTTTCTCCTATTCCAAGGAGTTCAGTTACTTCAGTGATTAGGGTTTCATCTATGTGAAATTCCTCCTTGCCTATAACTTCCTTTGAAACATCAAATGAGAGGGCAAATTCCTCAACCACCTACTGATGGGAACCTTGTATCTTCTCACAAAACTTGTAGAAACCAAAATCTTGGAAGAGTTTACAGACCTCTGGATGTGCTTCCAAATAGCTGATATCTCCCAAGTCCTGCCTAAGAGCAGGTCCTCCCTTCTTCATCTTGATGGATGCCACTCCTGGGTACCTGCAAAAATAATTCTAGGCTCTGTCTGACAGTGTGTTAGCAAGCTGCTTTCTCAGAGATGGTTTTCCTGGTGGAGAAGAATGCTAAGATCGAAAGTAAAATGTGTTGGAGTCCTTTGTCACTGATTATGAGGGTTTGTGCTGTCATGATGGATGCTGAGATCATAAGGTGATGGCAACAGTTGATCTTCTCGATTTCCTTTACCCAGCAATCATTTTACAAATCGGGCTGGGTATTTGGTGAGATTTCTACTTTTATTTTGGATAGGTGGAAGAAAACTGAGGGTTTCCAATCCTATCAGTCCTTTATCAGTTCTATAATGACCTCCTTTACTTATTTACACATGCAGTTATGCAGGATCAAGTCATTTTGGTGGTTTTCCATGCCCTACACTGATTGTTTATCTTGCTAATGGGTTTTGATTTGACTATTTTCTAACCGTTTCCTTGTTTTGCCTTTTCGGTGGTTAATAGCCTTTAGAATTTTGGCTGCTAGCCATCGAAAAGATGGCTTTCAGTAGCTAATGAATTTATATCCCTTTTTTCGAAGCCACTGAAACCATCGTCCCATCGTCACGGTGAAACCCAGCTTTCGGCTGATAGTGGCATTGCTGAAAAACCCTTTTAACTGCCAAAAACCTGTCCTTCCAGTCACACTAATGAATTGCCTGAGCTTTTTCCTAATCCACTGAAAGCGCTTTTTCCCCGACGCTTATCTTCCTTCTTTCGGCGGTTAAAATCTGCTTTGAATTGCTCAATAAGCTGCAAAAAGCATCACCTTTCAGTGTCTAATGAGTTGTTCCGAGTCTCTCCTAAACCACTGAAAGTGTCCTTACCAATGTCGCTTGCTACCTGCTTTCAGTGGTTAAAATCCTTCTTGGTCTTCTCCCTAAGCTACCAAAAGCAACACTTTTCGGTGGCTAATGAGTCATTTGAAGTCTCGCCTAAGCCACCGAAAGTGTTTTTTCATTTTACTTGCTCGGGCCTTCTTTCAGTGGTTTACTTTAATCCTGCGTTAAACAGCTAACTGCCAAAACATAGCCTTTTGATATCTAATGAGCTATTAAAAGCCTTGCCTAAGCCACAAAAATCTATAACTTCCAAATTTTTCAACCACATCAAAAAGAGAGACCTTCAATTTGTTAGTCATCCTCAGATCTTTTGTTACATAAAACAAATTCTTCATACTGTCAAAATAAATTTATTTTGGGAGATAACATTTGGCTCCTACTTGGGGATGGGAACCTCCCAGTGAGGTCCCAAGAATCCCAAACCAAAATGCCTTTCCCTGAAAACAACTAAAAACTTAACACTATCATTTACTGTTCCATTGGGCATGGAGTTTATTCTGTAAGCAAAAACAACCTACTGGCTACTAATTAGCAATGACAAGGCCTCATAGCCTCAAATAAAGTATAGTTTCAGAAACCGCCCATTCACTGGTCCATCAAACATCTCTTCCCCTTCCAATTTTTGCAATTTGAAGGTGTTATTATTATGTACCTAAGCTATCACAAAAGGGCCAATCTACAAAGAATCAAACTTTCCATGTTTTCCCTTGTCCTGTCTGACAGCATCCCACTTTAGGACCCAATCTCCAACCTGAAATTTTTCTACGTTTTCCCTTTTGTCAAGCATGCCCTTTATCCTCTGTTGATGGGCTTCTGATTTTTCTATCACTTGCTCTCTGATTTTTTGTAACTCCACCAAGTCCATCATCCTCCTCACCATATCATTTGGTTCATCTTCCTCTTCTTGAAAGAATTTTGCCACTGGAAAAATGAGCTGAATAGGAAATATGGCCTCAATACCATAAACTAAATTGAATGGAGAAGTCCCTATAGATCTTTTGTCTGCTACCCTATCATCCCATAAAGAAAACTTAAGCTTAGAATCCCAGCTTTTTTTATTTGTCTCCAGTAGTTTCCTGATGATCTTGACTAGACTTTTGTTGGATGACTCATCCAGGCCATTGCCTTGAGGATAATAGGATGTGGAATGCACCAGTTGAATGCCCATTGACTCACACATTTTAACTAATGCCCCACCCTTGAAAGTAAGTGCATTATCAATTACTAACCTTACTAGGCAACCAAACCTGCTAAAGATATTCTCATATAAGAATCTCATGATGACCTAATGGGTGGAATTCCTGGCGGGTATTGCCTCTATCCATTTGGTAAACTAGTATGTGGCTACTAGGATCCATTTATGCTACCCACTGGAAGATGGATTTATTTCACCTATGAAATCCATACCCCATTGCTGGAAAGGCCCAATCACCACAATAGGCCTAAGGGGCAAGGATTTGAGCTGCTGCTTCCCTATAAATATTTGGCACTGGCCACAGGCCCTTACAAAAGTACATACATCAGCAAAAAGGACTGGCCAATAGTATCTTTCTCTTAGGATCTTGTGGGTTGTGTTTTTCCAATAATGATGACCCCCACATGTGCTGGAATGAAAGTGATGCATGACCTACTCTACTTCTTCTTTATCTAGACATTTCAACAAAATTCCAGACTCATCTTTCCAATACAGTAGTTTGTCAATTATGCAAAACTTAATATATTTTAACTTAAGAGCTCGTGCTTGATTAGGAGTGAGATCAGGAGGAACTTCTAATTTCTAAAAAAATTGAATAATACCTGAGTACCACTCACATGAAGATAGGTTTTCAGCTACTGGTGGAATGACATTCTGATATTGATCTACTTCTGCTGCTACCACAGTCTGGACTTTTGTTGATTTGACACCAGTGAAGTTTATCCCCATTAGTTCATAGTTTTCTTTAGCCATGATTTTTCCCAAACCTAGTCCCTTTACTAGATTACTGGGTTTCACCTCTATATCAAAATCAATGAGCTTGTCAATCCACTTATATCTCTCCCCATCAATGTCAGGTTGAGTCAAAACATCCTTCACAGGAGCTGAAGGGACATATGCAAGTAATTTTGCATGGGGAATGTAAATTCTGAAAGTCTTCAAAGATTTTATGAGAGCATAATCCTATTTCTCAATTGGATCACACTTCAGCTCAGCATCTCTCAAGGTTTTGCTGAAGAATGCAATTGGATGATCAAGACCTTCGTCATTTTTTTGTAACAGCACAGCTGCCACTGTGTCATAGGATGCAAAAGAGAAGATGTAAAAACTCTTAGTATAGTCAGGACTAATCAGGGTTGGGGCCTCCATGATAGCCTTATTGATGTCTTTGAAAGAGCTTCTAGCCTAGTCAGTACATTTTATTTCTACATCCTTTTTCAGCATGACTGTTATGTGGTTCACCAGCTCGGAGAAATTACGGATGAACCTCCTGACAAAGTTTATCTTACCTAAAAAGGAATGAATGTCCCTTTTTGATCTCGGTATGGACAGCTTCTGGATTGCTTCCACCCTTATCGGATCAATCTTTACACCTTCAGCTGAGACTATATGACATAGGAGTTTCCCTTCACTGAGTGCAAAATGGGACTTCTTAAGATTAAGTGATATCCCATACCTTCTACACTTCAGCAACACCTTCCTCAAATGCTGCAAATGGTCATGATGGCTATGAGAGTAAACAGTAGGTCATCCAAGTATATGAGCACAAATTTATCTTTCAACCTTACAAAAGCTAGGTCCATGGCTCTCTAAAAAGAAGCCCCAGCATTCATCGGCCCAAATGGCATTTTAGCATACATGAAAGTGCCCCAGGGGGTGGTAAAGGCAGTCTTCTCTTGGTCATCAAGGTGCACAGTAACTTGGTTGTATCCAGAGAAGCCATCCAGGAATGACACGACACTAGCCCTTGAGACATTCTGCAATAGGTGTTCCATCTTGGGCAGTGGATAGTTGTCTTTCTTGGAACATTTGTTCAGGTTTCTAAAATCCACACACAACCTGATTTCCCCATTCTTGTTTCTTACCACCACTAGGTTTGCAATCCACTTGGAATACCTGAGGGGGATTATGATCTTGGCTTTGAGGAGATTATGGACTTTTTTTTCAATTACTGGTAATAGGAGAGGACTGATGAATCTCAGCTTCTACTTGAAAGGGATGGTGTCCTTCTCCAAAGGAATCCTGTGTTGGATGATATTGCTGTCATAGGTTTTCAGGTCACTATACTCCCAGGAAAAGACATCAGCAAACTCTTTTATCATGCTGCAAAATTTTGACCTCTGATCAACAGTCAACTCAATGGATAGATTTATCAGTTTTGGATGGCTTTGGCTACCTATGTTTTTCTCTTGGATAGCAGGGTCTTGCTCCCTTTTGGTAGGCTTGAAAGGGATGTCATTATGATCAAACAGCTCTTCCAAAGGTACTAGACCTCGAGGTATATAGTTGTTGGGTAATTGGACAATGTTCTGATCAGCCACTTTATCTTTCAACTTGAGGTGTTTGGATTCCTCCATGTTAGGTTTTCCTCATCTATATGTATATCAGAGAATTCATCTACTAGCTGAAGGAATTTACTAAGCTCATCATCATTCTCAAACACCTTCCAAAATTTTACATTATCTGGCAGGGAAGGTCTGTATTTAACCTGAACATCATAGCTAAGCTTAGGAGGTAAAGGAGGAGCAAACATACTTGCAGAGACAGCCAGGGAATCAGCCAGGTGATTCAAAGCCCTAGGTATATATGACAGTTCAAAAAACATAAAGGAGTCTCTGAGTTTCCATACCTCGTCCCTGTAGACCTTTAGACTGACATTTTTTTGTCTAAAAAGTGTTGTTGACCTGCTGTATAATAAGGTCTTCATCTCCAAAAATCCTCATGCACATGATCCCCATCTCCTTGGCAACTTTAACTCCTAGCAGCAAGGCTTCATATTCTGCTATAGTGTTGGTGGTTTTAAAATCAAGCTTATAAGACAAATGAATGTTCTCCTTGGATGGCGAGATCAATACTACACCTACACCTGCAGAGCTTTGAGTGCTAGCTCCATCAAAGTACATGTTCCAGACTCCTGTGGTAACTTCTCCACGCTGCTGACAGATGGGCTTAGTGAGCTGGACTAATGTTTGATGAGAATCATCTATTTTCAGAATGCATGACCCAAAATCAGTGTCTACTGCATAGATGGGGTGATTCATTGATTTGCTCTCATTGCTTATGAAGTAGGCCAGTTGATTTTCCCTGTAAAGCCTCTTGGTCTCCCCTCCAAAAATTGGGATGGTGTCATATGTAAGATCCATCTGAAGGGTGCCACCTAGCCTTTTGATCCATGATCGAGACAGCAAGAGACCAAATTTTGGAGGGATATTAGCCACTACAATGTCCATCATGATGCTTTTTGAAGGTAGCTGAGTTAGGTTCACAACAAGGTCTTTAATGAGGCCCAAGCACTTGACCTTTCTAGAGTCAAAGGAGAATAAATCATGATAGGGCTTTGTGATGCTGAGACCAAGCTCATCCATCACAGCCTTTGGCATTAGGTTATGAGAAGCTCCTGAATCTAGCAGACAATTATGAAGGACTTTATCATGGATATTCAAGGATATATAGAAAGGTGGGAATGAGTCCTTTAGGTCTTCGATCATGGGGCCTAGGGTTACAACAATTTTGTCATCTTGTAGATTTACAAATTCAGTATCAATATGCACCTTTGGCTGAAGAGAATTCAGAATGGAAGACTTGAATGCATCATTTTTCATTAGCTCAATTAATGGGAAAGGGATCTTCAATTTCTGAATCTCTGACTCAAGGTTGAAAGAATAATGCAGCCTATAAGGAAACCTTACCTCATGTACTAGAGCTCTGAGTTGGACATGGTCAGGGCTTGACGAAGGTGCTAGTTTTTGCACTAGTTTTTGAATGATAGCCATTTTCTTTTGTAAAATAGGAGCCTTTTTGGCTGGTGCAACAGGCTGTTTGATAGGTACAACATTCTTTTTAAGAGGAACAACCAGCCTGGACCTCAAATTGTAACCTCCCTGACCATCAGCCTGATATATAGCTCCTTCACTGATCTACTCATCAACTAGGGCTTCCTCATATTCTGCCTGTGTCAGAAAAGAATAGTCTACCTCATCCTCCATGCAGTGGATGTTGTCTTCAGCTTCTCCTTCTTCTTCAATGAATTCTGGCTCTTCTTCTAATACAGCATTCTGAAATGGAGCTCTTATTCTCTAATATTCCCCTTGATTCCTTTCCCTTCTAAGAATCTGGACTAGGGGGTTTCCTCTTCTATAAGGGACAAAATTAGGGTTTCGGGGAGCAATATCACTTGGCCCTTTACCCCTCACAAATATCTCTCCTTGGTCTTTCAGCTTAGACATTTCAGCAGTCAGGTTATCTAACAGTTTGGTCATTTTATCAATCTTGTTCTCTGATAAAGAAGCCCCAATAGGGTATGTTGGCTACTTCTCCCTATCTATCTTTCCTTTGACCTTCTGAGATGCCACAATGTTTGATTCTACCTCTAGGGCAGTATCCTGCATGAGTGATAAGGAGGTAGACCTCCTTTCTCTAAGAAGTAGGTAGAAATCAGAGCCAAAGGCATTTGCATAAGTTATCCTAGCTGAGGTATCAGTGGGCTTGATTTCTGTGGGGATCTTGCTGTACATATCCTTGAACCTCTTGGTGAAGTTGGAGATAAACTCCCCATTTTCTCTTTTCAAGTTGTTAAACTCTGTGATATAATAGAGTTGGTCTCTCCTTTCACCCCAATGTTTTAGAAAGATGTCATCTAGGGCTTCAGTGCCTGCCACTGACCCAGCAGGCAGCTCTTTAAACCACTTCCTAACCTTACTATCTACGCTTTGCACAAAAACCCTAGTCCATACATCTTCTTGTTCTATGTTAATGTTCTCAACATAGCTGTAAAATGCCTCTAGATGTTCTTCAGCTATGAAATCTCCTTCTCCTATGAAATTAGGCATGTACTTGAGGTAATCTCCAGTGGGCATGGCCGAGAGAAGATTTGGAAAATTTAGGGCGGCATACCTAGCTACCAGAATCCTTTCCATTTTGGTCAATTGAGGGGCAGCCATATTGGAAATGGGTATGGGAAGGGTGGAGGAAAGCAGTACTGATATAGCTAGTAACTGAGAAGGTAGTGGTGGTAAACTTATCCCAGTGGAGTCACTAGGGATTGGATATTCATAAACAGCAGTGCTTGAAGATGCCCAAACCCTAGAATTTTTGATGTATTTATAAATTCCTGAGAATTAAGCGTTTCAACAGAAGAAATAATAGCATAAATATGTCTCGAAATACCTAATATAGCTTCCTTTGTAGCATTGCTGGTCTACCTTAGTGAAGCCCTGGCTCTTCTCAGAATCTCTTCTGGATCTGAAACCAGTGTTGCTGGTGGCCCCTGAGGGTTTACTCTGGTACTTGTTCTTCTTAAAGCCACCTTATTTCAATGGAGTTTCCAGATAGATGATTACAACTGGAATAGTGACCAAGCTATGTCAATCATCAAAGCAAAGATCTATGTCATCTCCCAGGGAAGCTGAGCCTCAGTCTCCTCTCCCCGGCAATGGTGCCAATTTGTTATCACTCCAGGAAAGTCCTCTAGGTTGTAGCTAATGGATGCCTGGTAACTTACAATGTTTTTGGGGTTTTCTAATATGGATCAAGTCAGGTGACCTATATGACCTTCCACTCTTAATACATGCATGAAACTCAATCAGGTACAAGGCTTTTAGTTACCATTGTTCAGAGGTTGACAATAAGGTGTAGGGATGGAGAACTCATCAGGCTGGCAAATTTACACAAAAAAACAAATGCATATAAATGGCTAAATCATGATAAGGATCGTACTTATAATTCAACTCACATCAACATGCCAATAGGGTGACAGCTATCAGTCATTAATTAACTTGAATATAACCTGAATAACACATTCAAGCATAAGCACAGAAAAATACAGAAATGGAAGTTGAACAAATGATAACAAAAGAGCTTATATTAAATCATGAGCAAAATGAGAAGTTGACAATAGTATGGTCTACAAGTCCCTAAAGTTGAACCCTTTCCATAAAATAAGTCTTAGGCTTTATAGCCTTTACAAAATATACAGATCCTAAAAACTTGGATCTATTTTTTACAAAAATAAACAAAATAATAGTTTTTTTGCAAATTAGGTTAAAAAACCCTAATTAACTATTTGTCTAACTAATTGAAGAATTAGTTCATTGTTTGAACCTTTAGATAACTGAGGTAACTACTGGAAATCATTGCTACTGGCCCTCTACTAGTTAAGTCATTGTTTTCCTTTTGACAGCTAGGTGTTGGTGACCTTTTTCCACTTGTTATGTCATAGTAAGACTGAAACAGACCTTTCTTGATGCTTTCTTCTATGTCTTTCATCTTTAGACTTTGTCCCTGAGCCATCTATATTCGCCCAAAACTGATCCTGCGAGCAAAAATTCAATTTTAAGACTCTGTCTCCTTTCGGTGGTTAAGAGGTCAGACTATCGGAACCATTAGCTGCCGAAAGTGGCATTTGTGGTGCCTAATGAACTGCCCCAACATTCACCTAAACCACCAAAAGCCCTGTTTTCCAAAAAAATATTAGGTTTTTCCAAAAATGTCCTTTTAGGTCTATCTGCTCAGCTTTCTTCTTCAGCAAGTTCTATGTTAGGAGGGTTAACAACAACCTGGCTAGTTTCTGGAGGCTGAAGGCTAACTGTAGCTTTAGCTAGGGTTTCCTATGTGGGGTAGTTTCTAGGGTTTTCCTTGGCCTCCTTCAGCTGCAGCCTTTGGAGCCTAATCATCTTGTACAATCTAGTATTTTCCTTTAGGTACCTTGTATTCATCCTCTTTAAGAAAATATATCTTTCTCTCTGTGCCAGGTAAGACTTATGTAGCAGCTTGTTCCTACCTGTCAATGCAACAATATTTTTCTTTATTTCTCTTTCCAAAATCTCCATCTCATAAATTTGCCTCAGTAATTGATTTATCTTTTGAGTTTTGGGCTTGCTAGAGGAAGCCTTCTCTACTAGTTCCTCTTGCTCCTTTGGTGTGGGGGATGGCAGTTCTTCAGCCACTAGTACAATTTGCAGAGCTACGTTTGTACCTTCCTCTTGCTCCTCTTAAAAATCTGAGTAGGGTAGATTCACAATATTTTCATTATGTGTTTCAACCTCCTGGCCCTTCTCACTGAATTCCAAGTTCCTTTTTATCTTCTTGGCCTTGGAAAAGGAGGGAGGTTGTTCTGTTGCTGCTGGGGATATAGCCCTCCTCTTTCTTCTCCCACTCCTTGGTGTGTTGGACTTTTTGGAAAGAGACTTCCCCTTCTCTTATGGCTGAAGGCTTGTCTTAAATCCATTCCAAAACAGAAAAAAGGCCATGCCATATTCCTTCTTTTCAGCAACTCTTGGATCAACAATTGGATAAGGCCATGGTGGGACATTCTGCCGGCAATCTTGGTTGGCTGGGATTTCACTTGTTGTGCCATCTTTCCCAAACTTCTATGTAAGTTTAAGGACAAATTTAGTGTCCTTTTATATGTGAAGTGGTTCATTAACTTGAAATGGTAGATCATGACTCTGTTATATCTTCCTTCACATGTTAGGTAAACCACAATGGCTTTCAGTAGTTGTTTCCACCTTTCTTCCAACCAGGATAATGGCACACTCTTCTTCCACACCATTCCTCTATGCTTAGGCTTTAGGTAAGAATTGAACTCTACATCTTTTGGCATGGTGGTCTTGAACCATTTTTCTCCTGTGCTAAGGAGTTCAGTTACTTCAATCATTAGGGTTTCATCTATGTGAAATTCATCATTGCCTATAACTGTCTTTGAACCATCAAATGAGAGGGAAAATGCCTCAGCCACCTGCTGATGGGAACCTTGTATCTTTTCACAAAACTTGTAGCAACCATCATCTTGGAAAAGTTTATATACCTCTCGATGTGCTTCCAAATAGCTGATATCTCTGAACTCCTACCTAAGAGTAGGTCCCCCCTTCTTCATCTTGATGAATGCCACCCCTGGGTACCTAAAAAAATGATTCTAGGCTCTGTATGACAGTGTGTTAGTAAGCTGCTTTCTCAGAGATGGTTTTCCTGGTAAAGAGGAATGCTAAGATCGAAAGTGAAATGTGATGGAGTCCTTTGGCAATGATTATGAGGGTTTGTGTTGTCATGATGGATGCTGAGATCATAAGGTGATGGAAGTAGTTGATCTTCTCGATTTCCTTTGCCCAGCAATCATTTTACAAATCATCCTGGGTATTCAATGAGATTTCTGCTATTCTTTTGGACAGGTGAAAGAAAACTAAGGGTTTCCAATCCTATCAGTCATCTATCAGTTCTATAACGACCTCCTTTACTTATTTCCACACATGGTTATGTAGGCTTAAGTCATTTTGGTGGTTTGTCACACCATACACTGATTGTTTATCTTGCTAACAAGGCTTGATTTGATTGTTTTCTAACCGTTTCCTCATTTTGCCTTTTCAGTGGTTAATAGCCTTCGGAATTTTGTCTAATAGCCCCCGAAAAGATGGCTTTCGGTGGCTAATGAAGTGATATCCCTTTCACCTAAGCCACCGAAACCATCATCCCATCGTCATGGTGAAACCTAGATTTTCGCAAATAATGGCTTTGCTGAAAAACCCTTTTAACTGCCAAAAACCCTTCCTTCCATGGCTAATGAAATGCCTAAGCTTTCTCCTAAGCCACCGAAAGCATTTTTTTCCCCGATGCTTATCTTCCTTCTTTTGGTGGTTAAAATATTCTTTGAATTGTTCGATAAGCTGCCGAAAGCATCACCTTTTGGTGGCTAATGAGTTGTTCCGAGTCTCGCCTAAGCCACCGAAAGCGTCTTTACTAATGTCACTTGCTACCTTCTTTCAGCGGTTAAAATCCTTCTTGGTCTTCTCCCTAAGCTGTCGAAAGCAACACTTTTCGATGGCTAATGAGTCATTTGAAGTCTCGCCTAAGCCACTGAAAGTGTTTTTGCATTTTACTTGATCAGGCCTTCTTTCATTGGTTTACTTTAATCCTGTGTTAAACGGTTAACTGTTGAAACATAGCCTTTTGGTGGCTAATGAGCTATTAAAAGCCTCACCTAAGCCACCGAAAGCTATAACTTCCAAATATTTCAACCACATCAAAAAAAGAGACCTTCAATTCGTTAGTCATCCTCAGATCTTTCATTACATAAATCAAATTCTTCATACTATCAAAATAATTTTATTTTGATGATAACATCTAGCTCCTACTTGGGGATGGGAACCTCCCAATGAGGTCCCAAGAATCCCAGACCAAAATGCCTTTCCCTGAAAACAACTAAAAATTTAACATTATCATTTATTGTTCCAATGGGCTTGCAGTTTATTCTGTAATCAAAAACAACCTACTAACTACTAATTTACAATGACAAGGCCTCATAGCCTCAAATAAAGTATAGTTTCAGAAACAGCCCATTCACTCGGCCATCAAACACCTCTTCCCCTTCTAGATTCAGCAATTTGAAGGTGTTATTCTTATGTACCTGAGCTATCACAAAAGGGCCAATCCACAAAAAATCAAAATTTCCATGTTTGCCATTGTCCTGTCTGACAACATCCCACTTTAGGACCCAATCTCCAACCTGAAAGTTTTCTACTTTTTCCCTTTTGTCAAACATGCCATTTATCCTCTGTTAATGGGTTTCTGATTTTCCTATCACTTGCTTTCTAATTTGTTGCAACTCCACCAAGTCCATCATCCTCCTCACCATATCATTTTGTTCATCTTCCTCTTCCTGAAAAAAAATTTCCACTGGCAAAATGAGCTGAATAGGAAATATGGCCTCAACACCATAAACTAACTTGAATGGAGTAGTCCATATAGATATTTTGTCTATTACCCTATCCTCCCATAAAGAAAACTTAAGCTTAGAATCCCAGATTTTCTGATTTGTCTCCAGTAGTTTCCTGATGATCCTGACTAGGCTTTTGTTGGATGACTCATCCAAGCCATTGCCTTGAGGATAATAGGATGTGGAATGCACCAATTGAATGCCCATTGACTCACACGTTTTAACTAATGCCCCAACCTTGAAAGCAGGTGCATTATTAGTTACTAACCTTACTAGGCAGCCAAACCTGCTAAAGATATTCTCATATAAGAATCTCATGATGACCTGATGAGTGGCATTCCTGGTGGGTACTGCCTCTATCCATTTGGTAAACTAGTATGTGGCTACTAGGATCCATTTATGTTGCCCACTGGAAGATGGATTTATTTCACCTATGAAATCCAGACCCCATTGCTGGAAAGGCCCATTCACCACAATAGGCCTAAGGGGAAAGGATTTGAGTTGTTGCTTCCCTATAAATCTTTGGCACTGGTCACAGGCCCTTACAAAAGTACATACATCAGCAAAAAGGACTGGCCAATAGTAACCTGCTCTTAGGATCTTGCGGGTTGTGGTTTTCCAATAATGGTGGTCCCCACATGTGTTGGAATGAAAGTGATGCATGACCTGCTCTGCTTCTTCTTTATCTAGACATCTCAACAAAATTCCAGACTGATCTTTCCAGTATAGCAATTTGTCAATTATGCAAAACTTAACAGATTTTAACAAAAGAGCTTGTGCTTGATTAGGATTGAGATTAGGAGGAACTTCTAATTTCTGCAAAAATTGAATAATACCTGAGTACCACTCACATGAAGATAGGTTTTCAGCTACTGGTGGAATGTCATTCTGATCTTGATCTACTTCTGTTGCTACCATAGTCTGGACTTTTCCTGATTTGACACTGGTGAATTTTATCCCCATTAGTTCACAGCTTTATTTAGCCATGAATTTGGCCAGACCTAGTCCCTTTACTAGCTTAGTGGGTTTCACCTCTATATCAAAATCAATGAGCTTGGAAATCCACTTATCTCTCTCCCCATCAATGTCAGGCTGAGTCATAACATCCTTTATAGCAGTTGAAGGGACATATGTAAGGAATTTTCCATGGAGAATGTAAATTCTGAAAGTCTTCAAAGATTTTATGAGAGCATAAGCATGTTTCTCAATTAGATCATACTTCAGCTTAGCATCTCTCAAGGTTTTTCTGAAGAATGCAATTAGATGATCAAGACCCTCATCATTTTTTTGTAACAGCACAGCTGCCACTGTGTCATAGGATGCAAAAGAGAAGATGTAAAAACTCTTGGTATAGTCAAGACTAATCAGGTTTGGGGCCTTCATGATAGCGTTATTGATGTCTTCGAAAGAGCTTCGTGCCTGGTCAGTCCATTTTATTTCTGCATCCTTTTTCAACATCATTGTTACGTGCTTCACCAGCTCAGAGAAATTAGGGATGAACCTCCTGACAAAGTTTATCTTACCTAAAAAGGACTGAATGTCCCTTTTTGATCTAGGTATGGATAGCTTCTAGATTGCTTCCACCCTTACCGGATCAATCTTTACACCTTCAGCTGATACTATGTGACCTAGGATTTTCCCTTCACTGAGTGCAAATTGGGACTTCTTAGGATTGAGTGATATCCCATACCTTCTGCACTTCAGAAACACCTTCCTCAAATGCTGCAAATGGTCATGATGGCTATGAGAGTAAACAGTTAGGTCATCCAAGTATATGAGCACAAATTTATCTTTCAACCCTACAAAAGCTAGGTCCATGGCTCTCTGAAAAGTAGCCCCATCATTCATCAGCCCATATGGCATTTTAGCATACATGAAAGTGCCCCAGGGGGTGGTAAAGGCAGTCTTCTCTTGGTCATCAAGGTCCACAGCAACTTGGATGTATCCAAAGAAGCCATCCAGGAATGACATGACACTAGCCCGTGAGACTTTCTGCAACATGTGTTCCATCTTGGGAAATGGATAGTTGTCTTTCTTGGAACATTTGTTCGGGTTTCTAAAATCCACACACAACCTAATTTCCCCATCTTCTTTCTTACCACCACTAGGTTTGCAATCCACTCGAAATACCTGAGGGGGATTATGATCTTGGCTTTGAGGAGCTTATGGATTTCTTTTTCAATTTCTGGTAATAGGAGAGGACTGATGGATCTCATCTTCTACTTGAAAGGGATGATTTCCTTCTCCAAACAAATCCTGTGCTGGATGATATTGGTGTCATAGGTTTTCAAGTCACTGTACTCCTAGGAAAAGACATCAGCAAACTCTTTTATCATGCTGCAAAATTTTGACCTCTGATCAGTAGTCAACTCGGTGGAAAGATTTATCAGTTTTGGATGGCTTTGGATACCTATGTTTTTCTCTTGGAGAGCAGGGTCTTGCGCCCTTTTGGTAGTCTTGAAAGGGGTGTCATTAAGATCAAACAGCTCTTCCAGAGGTACTAGACTGCGAGGTATATAGTTGTTGGGTAATTGGACAATGTTCTAGTCAGCCACTTTATCTTTCAACTTGAGCTGTTTGGATTCCTCCATGTTTAGGTTTTCCTCATCTATATGTATATCAGAGATTTCATTTATTAGCTGAAGGAATTTACTAAGCTCATTATCATTCTCAAACACCTTCCAAAATTTGACATTATCTAGTAGGGAAGGTCTGTACTTAACCTGAACATCATAGCTGAGCTTAGGAGGTAAAGGAGGAACAATCATACTTGCAGAGACATCCAGGGAATCAGCCAGGTGATTCAAAGCCCTAGGTATATATGACAATTCAAAAAACATAAAGGAGTTTCTGAGTTTCCATACATCATCCCTGTAGTCCTTTTGTCTGACATTTTTTCTCTGAAAATTGTTGTTGACTTGCTGTATAATAAGGTCTGCATCTCATAAAATCCTCATGCACGTGATCCCCATCTCCTTGGCAACTTTAACTCCTAGCAGCAAGGCTTCATGTTCTGCTATATTGTTAGTGGTTTTAAAACCAAGCTTATAAGATAGATGAGTGTTCTCCTTGGATGGGGAGATCAATACTACACCTGTACCTGCTGAGCTTTGAGTGCTAGCTCCATCAAAGTACATGTTCCAGACTGTTGTGGTAACCTCTTAGGGCTACTGACAGGTGGGCTTAGTGAGTTGGACTAATGTTTGATTAGAATCATCTATTTTCAGAATGCATGACCCAAAATCAGTGTCTACTGCATAGATAGGGTGACTCACTGAATTGCTTTCATTGCTTATGAAGTAGGCCAGCTGATTTTCTCTGTAAAGCCTCTTGTTCTCCCCTCCAAACATTGGGATGGTGGCATATGTAAGATCCATATGAAGGGTTCCACCTAGCCTTTTGCTCCATGATCGAGACAGGAAGAGACCAAATTTTGGAGGGATATCAACCACTACAATGTCCATAATGATGCTTTTTGAAGGTAGCTGAGTTATGTTCACAACAAGGTATTTAATGAATCCCAAGCACTTGACCTTTCTAGATTCAAAGGAGAATAAATAATACCAGGGCTTTGTGATGCTAATACCAAGCTCATCCATCACGGACTTTGGCATTAGGTTATGAGAAGCTCCTGAATCCAGTAGACAATTATGAGGGACTTTATCATGGATATTCAAGGATATATAGAAAGGTGGGCATGAGTCCTTTAGGTCTTCGATCATGGGGGCTATGGTTACAACAGGTCTGTCATCTTACTGATTTACAAAGTTAGTATCAATATGCACTTTTGGCTGAAGAGAATTCAGAATGGAAGGCTTGAATGCATCATTTTTCATTAGCTCAATTAATGGGAAAGGGATCTTCAATTTTTGAATCTCTGACTAAAGGTTGAAAGAATAATGCATCCTATTAGGAAACCTTACCTCATGTACTGGAGCTCTGATCTGGACATGGTCAGGGCTTGATGAAGATGCTGGTTTTTACACTGGTTTTGGAATGACAGCCATTTTCTTTGTAAAACAGGAGCCTTTTTGGCTGGTGCAGCAAGTTGTTTGACAGGTACAGCATTCGTTTTAAGAGAAGCAACCAGCACTGACCTCAAATTGTACCCTCCCTGACAATCATCCTAATATATAGCTTCTTCACTGATCTACTCATCAACTAGGGCTTCCTCATATTCTGCCTGTGTCAGAGAAGAATAGTCTACCTCATCCACCATGCAGTGGATGTTGTCTTCAACTTCTCCTTCTTCTTCAATGATTTCTGGCTCTTCTTCTAATACAGCATTCTGAAATGGAGCTCTTATTCTCTGATCTTCCCCTTGATTCCTTTCCCTTCTGAGAATCTAGACAGGGGGGTTTCCTCTTCTATAAGGGACAAAATTAGGGTTTCGGGGAGCAAAATCACTTGGCCCTTTACCCCTCATAGGTATCTGTCCTTGGTATTTTAGCTTAGACATTTCAGCAGTCAGGTTATCTAATAGTTTGGTAATTTTGTCAATCTTGTTCTCTGATGAAGAAGCCCCAGTTAGGTATTGATGTATTTATAAATTCCTGAGAATTAAGTGTTTCAGCAGAAGAAATAATAGCAGAAATATGTCTCAAAATACCTAATGTAGCTTCCTTTGTAGCACTGTTGGTCTACTTTAGTGAAGGCCTAGCTCTTCTCAGAATCTCTTCTGGATCTAAAACCGGTGTTGCTGGTGGCCCCTGAGGGTTTTCTCTGGTACTTGATCTTCTTGAAGCCACCTTATTTCAATGGAGTCTCCAGATATATGATTACAACCAAAATAGTGTCCAAGCTTTGTCAATCATCAAAGCAAGGACCTATGTCGTCTCCCAGGGAAGCTGAGCTTCAGTCTCCTCTCCTCGACAACGGCGCCAATTTGTTATCACTTGGTAGGAAATTCCTCTAGGTTGCAGCTTGAGGATGCCTGGTAACTTACAATGTTTTCGTGGTTTTCTAATATGGATCAAGTCAGGTAACCTATATGACCTTCCACTCTTAAGACATGCATGAAACTCAATCAGGTACAAGGATTTTAGTTACCACTGTTCAGAGGTTGACAATAAGGTGCAGGGATGGAGAACTCATCAAGCTGGTAGGTTTACACACAAAACAGATGCATATAAATGGCTAAATCATGTTAAGGATGGTACTTATAATTCAAATCACATCAACAGGCCAATAGGGTGACAGCTATCAGTCATTAATTAACTTGAATATAACCTGAATAACACATTCAAACATAATCACAGAAAAGACAGAAATGGAAGCTAAACAAATGATAACAAAAGAGCTTATATTAAATCATGAGCAAAATGAGAAGCTGGCAATAGTATGGTCTACAAGTCCCTAAAGTTGAACCCTTTCCATAAAATAAGTCTTAGGCTTTATAGCCTTTACAAAAAATACAGATCCTAAAAATTTGGATCTGTTTTTTACAAAAATAAAGTTCAAAATAATAGTTTTTGCAAAATAGGTTAAAAAACCCTAATTAACTACTTGTCTAACTAACTGAAGAATTATTTCACTGTATGAACCTTTAGATAACTGAGGTAATAGCTGGAAATCACAGCTGCTGGCCCTCTGCTGGTTTAGTCATTGTTTTGCTTTTGACAGCTAGGTGTTGGTGACCTTTTCCACTTGTTATGTCATAGTAAGACTGAAACAGACCTTTCTTGATGCTTTCTTCTACGTCTTTCATCTTTAGACTTTGTCCCTAAGCCATCTATATTCACCCAAAACTGATCTCGCGAGCCAAAATTCAATTTTAAGCCTCTGTCTGCTTTTGATGGTTAAGAGGCCAGACTATCGAAACCATTAGCTACTGAAAGTGTCACTTTTGGTGGCTAATGAACTGCCCTAGCATTCTCCTAAGCCACCAAAAACCCTATTTTCCAAAAAATTATTGGGTTTTTCCAAAAATTTCCTTTTAGGTCTATCTGCTCAGCTTTCTTCTTCAGCAGGTTCTGTGCTAGGAGGGTCAACAACAACCTGGCTAGTTTATGGAGGCTGAAGGCTAATAGCAGCTTCAACTAGGGTTTCCAACGTGGGGTGGCTGCTAGCGTTTGCCTTGGCCTCCTTCAGCTGCAACCTTTGGAGCCTAATCATCCTGTACAATCTAGTATTGTCCTTTAGGTACCTTGTATTCAGCCTCTTTAAGAAAATATATCTTTCTCTCTACTTCAGGTAAGACTTATGTAGCAGCTTGTTCCTGTTGGTCAATGCAGCATTTTTTTTCTTTATTTCTCTTTCCAAAATCTCCATCTCATAAATTTGCCTCAGTAATTGATTTATCTTTTGAGTTTTGGGCTTGCTGGAGGAAGACTTCTCTTTTGGTTCCTCTTGCTCCTTTGGTGTGGGGGATGGTAGTTCTTCAGCCACTGGTACAATTTGCAAAGCTAGGTCTGCACCTTCCTCTTGCTTCTCTTCAGAATTTGAGTAGGGTAGATTCAAAATATTTTCATTATGTGCTTCAACCTGCTGGCCCTTCTCACTAAATTCCAAGTTCCTTTTTACCTTCTTGGCCTTGGAAGAGGAGGGATTTTGTTCTGCTACTGCTAGGGATATAGCCCTCCTCTTTCTTCTCCAACTCCTTGGTGTGATGGACTTTTTGGCAGGATACTTCCCCTTCTCTTCTAGCTGAAGGCCTATCTCAAATCCATTCTAAAACAAAAAATTAAGCCATGCCATATTCCTTCTTTTCAGCAACTCTTAGATCAACATTTGGATAAGGCCATGGTGGGACAGTCTACTAGCAATATTGGTTGGCTGGGATTTCACTTGGTGTGCCATCTTTCCCAGACTTCTATGTAAGTAAAAGGGTAAATTTAGTGGGATTTTACTTATGAAGTGGTTAATTAACTTGAAATGGTAGATCATGGCTCTGTTCTATCTTCCTTCACATGTTAGGTAAACCACAATGGCCTTCAGTAGTTGTTGCCACCTCTCTTCCAACCAGGATGATGGCACACTCTTCTTCCATGCCATTCCTCTATGCTCATGCTTTAGGTAAGACCTAAACTCTACATCTTTTGGTATGGTGGTCTTGAGCCATTTTCTCCTATGCCAGGAAGTTCAGTTACTTCAGTTATTAGGGTTTCATCTATGTGAAATTCCTACTTGCCTTTAACTGCCTTTGAACCATCAAATGAGAGGGAAAATGCCTCAGCCACCTGCTGATGGGAACCTTGTATCTTTTCACAAAACTTGTAGCAACCAACATCTTGGAATATTTTACAGACCTCTGGATGTGCTTCCAAATAGTTGATATCTCCCAAGTCCTACCTAAGAGCAAGTCCTCCCTTCTTCATCTTGATGAATTCCACTCCTAGGCACCTACAAAAATAATTCTAGGCTCTATATGACAGTGTGTTAGTAGGATGCTTTCTCAAAGATGGTTTTCCTAATGGAGAGGAATGCTAAGATCAAAATTGAAATGTGTTGGAGTCCTTTGGAACTGATTATGAGGTTTTGCGCTGTCATGATGGATACTGAGAACATAAGGTGATGGAAGTAGTTGATCTTCTCGATTTCCTTTTCCCAGTAATCATTTTACAAATCAGCCTGGGTATTCAGTGAGCTTTCTGTTGTTCTTTTGGACAGGTGGAAGAAAACTGAGGGTTTCCAATCCTATCAGTCCTCTATCAGTTCTATAGCAACCTCCTTTACTTATTTCCACATGCATTTATGCTGGCTCAAGTCATTTTGGTGGTTTGTCATGCCCTACACCGATTGTTTATCTTACTGACGGGGTTCGAATTGACTATTTTCTAACTGTTTCCTCATTTTTCCTTTTCGGTGGTTAATAGCCTTTGGAAGTTTGTCTGCTAGCTACCAAAAGATGACTTTCGGTGGCTAATGAAGTGATATCCCTTTCACCTAATCCACTGAAACCATCATCCCATCATCACGGTGAAACCCAGCTTTCGGCGGATAGTGGTGTTGCCAAAAACCCCTTTTAATTTCCAAAAACCCATCCTTCCGATGGCTAATGAAATGCCTGAGCTTTCTCCTAAGCCACCAAAAGTGCTTTTTCCTCAATGCTTATCTTCCTGCTTTCAATGATTAAAATCTGCTTTGAATTTTTCGATAAGCTGTTGAAAGGATCACCTTTCGGTGGCTAATGATCTGTTCCAAGTCTCACCTAAGCCACCGAAAGCGTCTTTAACAATGTCGCTTGCTACCTATTTTCAGTGGTTAAAATCCTTCTTGGTTTTCTCCCTAAGCTGTCGAAAGCAACACTTTTGGTGGCTAATGAGTCATTTGAAGTATCGCCTAAGCCACCGATAGTGTTTTTGCTCTTACTTGCTCGTGCCTTCTTTCGGCGGTTTACTTTAATCCTGCGTTAAATGGTTAACTATCGAAACATAGCCTTTCGGTGGCTAATGAGATATTAAAAGCCTCGCCTAAGCCACCAAAAGCTATAACTTCCAAATTTTTCAACCACATCGAAAACAGAGACCTTCAATTTGTTAGTCATCCTCAAATCTTTCATTACATAAATAAAATTCTTCATACTATCAAAATAAATTTATTTTGGGAGATAACACAAAGTGATTCGAAGGGTTGGAGAAGTGGCCTATGAATTGGAGCTTCCCATGGGAAGTAAAATTCATAATATATTTCAGGTTTCATGTATAAACAAGTTTATAGGTCAGAATATTTTAGTTTCAAACACTTTAACTCCTTTGTATGATGAAGGACAACTTGTTCTCATTCTAGACAAAATATTGAGAACAAGGGAGAGAACGTTAAGAAGTAGAACAATAAAATAATACTTGGTACAATGGAAGGATTTTCCTAGTGAGGAAGCCACTTGGGAAGATGAACAAATTTTCCAGCTTCCAAACTTTGCATTGCTTTAGGACAAGCAACCTTGGGCGGGGAGGATTGTCATGTCCCCGTCCCAATGAGACTACTAGTTGGCAATGTTTCACCCACCTACTAGTTCCCTAGGTTGGGGAGGAGGCATTAAATCTTGCAATATGGGAGATATGGAACCCAAGATAAAATTATCTTGTATTTACACATTCCAATGGTTCATACAAATAATAAATATGGATAAAATAAAGTGGCATTTCTTCATAAGGACATTTGGAGGTTCATGGAGGCCTTGGGTGGCTAGATTATTCCTTAAACATGTCGTGACTTGACCCCAAATTTGAAATTATGAGTAATGGAATGTTCTTGGAAGGTGAATAGGTTTTAAGTGACATATCATGAGCCCAAGGATTCAAATTTGTGAAGAGGAGTAACTCCCCATAGAAGAGGAATAGTCTAGGAAGAAACTAGGTGCCACTTGGAGAGAGATTCCATGTGTTTTATGAAAACAATGATGGAAGATTATATAAGAAGTTAGAAATGATTGAATAAATATGACAATATGACATATTAGGGATAAAAATATCCTCCAATATGGCACACTTTTGGTTTGGTGGCAGCAATTCAGATTTGGAGGAATATGAAGGGTTGAGGAGAAGGACAAGTGTCATGGACGTTACTAAACATAAAGGATGAGTTGGAGGAAGCCTATGGAAGTGAATTCAACCATGGAGGACCTTAGGAGGGTTATAAAAATATTTCATGAGGAATGAGAATGGATTTTTTATCATTTGATCATTTTCCTTTGTCATTTTGGAAAGCACTAGCTTGTCCATTACACGATGAGTGCTCACTTACCCTGCTAGTAAGCCAATTTCGAGAGAGTGAGATTATCATACAAGTTGGATGTGGGAGAGGCCAATATGAACTATAATTTGGATCTTAATGGATTTATTTTACTACATATATGAGGATGCTACTGTTCATGACCCATCTCTCCTCTCATTCTCTCAATCCCCACTTAAATATTTCCATATTTCTATATCATGGCGCACTTGTGTGAATGGTGGTTGTGCCCCATTGACCCCAATTGATGCCAAATAATGGGTGAATGATTTATGGCTCTGTAATATGTCCCCCATCCTCTTTGTAAATATAAATCAGTAGAAATACATATGAAAATGTCCACATTTCCAAGCTTTGTTGTGACTAGTTTCCATGTGTTGATTTCCCATTTCAATGGAGTTGTATATCTTATGTATGTTGTGACTTGGATATGATGTTATATGTTTTTATTGAGATATTACTATGATTTTAATGGTATATATTCATTATTATTTGTTCTGAACCATTATATACACAATTTGTGAGTCAAAGTTGAGCTTTTACATGCCATTTCCCTTAAGCAAATCTCACTGAATTTATGCATTCGAAAATGAAGCTTTACAACTATGTTTCAGAAATATTAACCATATCAAATTATATTAAATGAAGTATAATAACAGTACCCATAATTTGTTTGACAAGTTAGGAGGGTCGCATAGGATTTGGAGAGCCATTTTTGCTCACACCATAAATTACTAGTAATTTTACCATTTTTTCCAATGTTCCCAAATCGAGTTGCAGATGTCTATAACCTATCATAAATTTATAAGAGAGTACATTGAGTGGTCCTAATACTCCCCATATCAATACCTACCAAATTTGAGACCCTCTTGTGCCATTCAAATCCCCTAGAGTCAAGACTAGTCAAGACAATTTTTCCCCAAATTCTGCCTTTGTTGGGAATTTTGAATAGGATCATTACAGGATACAAAGAATCATTCATAAATATGTATGAGCACAATTCACCTCACAAGGTGAAACTTGGGGATGATTATCAATACCCCATAAAAGGGAGTGGAGTAGCTTCATACAAGCTAGACTCTAGGAAATATTTAAAGATGAAGGATGTGCTATATGTTCTAGGATTGAAGAAGAATATTCTCTCCATCTCTGCACTAAATGCAAAGGGAATAAGAGTTTCATTTTTTGATGGCCAAGTCCTGATGTGGCCTAAAGGAAATACAATAGATGATGCAACAGTGATCGAAGAAAAATATAGAGGCTTGTACAAACTAAAGGGACAGTTTGAACAAGCATTGGTTCATGATTCAATAGAACCAAATGAAATATGGAACCAAAGGATTTCACATGTGCACTACAGAGCAGTACCGATGGAAAGAAAAGTAGTCTCTAGACTTCTAGAGGCATTTTCAAAGGATGTGTACAAGGAAGGAATGCAAAGAAGACATTTCCCGATAGTGAAAGCAAGGCTAAAGGAATACTGGATATAGTAGACTTGGATATATGTGGACCCATGTCTTCTAGCTCATTAAGAGGGTATGTGTACTATGTTTCCTTTATAGATGACTTCTCATGTAATACTTGGATATATTTCTTGAAACAGAAGAATGAAGTATTCAGTAAGTTCAAGGAATACAAATCCTTGGTCGAGAACCAGACCGAAAGGAATATCAAGACTATGCAGTCAGATAATGGTGGAGAATTCACCTCAAAAGAATTCAAGTAACTTTGTAGAGAGTCTGGTATGAAGAGGGATTTGAGCACTCCATATAATACTCAATAGAATGAGGTTGCAAAACGAAAGAACTAAACCATAATGGAAGCAACCAAAGCAATTCTACATGACCAGGGTCTTCATATGCACCTTTGGGCAGAAGCAGGAAGGAAAATTGTGAATGTACTAAACCGTACTCCTCATCAAGTACTTGAAAACAGGAATCTGGAATAGGCTTTCTCAAGAGAGAAAGTAGAAGTGAGCCACCTTAGAATATTTGGTTCCATAGTGTACATACATATCCCAAAGGAGAAGAGGACCAAGCTCATTCCTCTTGATAGGAAGGGTATATTCGTAGGATACAATGATACATCAAAGCCCTAACGAATATACTTCCCAGGATTCAAGAAGATCGACATCAACAGAGATGTAACCTTTGATGAAGACTTGGCATACTTCAGATCCAGGAGGCTACCTATTCAAGAGTTTGAGGAGCCTAAAGAAACGAGAATATGAGGTATGGAAATGGAGAGTAAATTCCAGAAGACCATGAAGATCATGTCATGGTAGAATCACAAGACCCGATAGAGACACTTATTCAGAAGGACTCCCACAAGAGGAAACCAACATGGGTACGTGAGCTCATACAAGAAGCAAAAAAGGTATTGTGCTCCAGAAGGAATGCGTAGAGAAAGGAAAAGGCCAAATTCTTACAACATCTATGTGGCCCTACTATGTGACATCATTGACAAGGAACCTTCCACCGATCAAGAGGCTACAAAAAAAAGAATGGAAGGATGCCATGATCAAGGAGTATCATTCGATCATAAAGAATGAGGTCTAGGAGATAGTTTTGATACCGAAAAATAAGTATGTTGTGACAGAGGAGTGGATCTGTAAGATCAATCATAATTCATATGGTAGCATCGAGAAATATAAGGAAATACTCATAGCATGAGGCTTCTCATAGAAAGAAGGCATAGACTACGAAGAGACATTTGCACATGTGGTGAGGTACATTTCCATTAGTGTTATCTACCCAAATGGCACTTCTCCGTCCGAGTGCCGAAATTTCCTATGTTGGCGCACAAAAGGACATTTATGGATTGAAGGTTACCTAAAACACTATAGATGGGCATGTTATGAAATACATTCATTATCCATATAGCTTGCCATTTTTACCTTTGAATATGTCAAATGCTGTACGCGCCTTTTCCTATATGCAACCCGCATACATACGCGACTTTTCCTACAGCATGTCGCGTACTGTACGCGAGTATTTGCAATTGAAACCCATGTACAAATCTGTACGTGGGCTTCCCTTAGAGAAACTCACATTTCATATGCGGGTTTCCAGTATCAATACCCACGTACGCTTTCCTTTGACATTAAAAATAATAAATCACGATTATTTGATATTTTTTAAGCCCTTAACTATAACCATCTTAACTATCTCAACCTCCTCAACCCTCGAAACTACCTTATTTCACTAAGTATAAATAAAGGCCTTGGGGAGGGTATTAATCAATCATACTTGGAGAGCAAAGTTATGCTGGTGGTGTCTATTCAGAATTCTTTGGAGTAGTGGAACTCAGAATCCTTTGGCTGCAGAGGAGGCCTTGTCTCGGGCGTTGGGTTGTAATCTTAACTCATTCACTATTGTTAATAAAGAGAATCCTTATTCCAAATGTGTTTTGAATGTCTTTCATGTATCATGGTTTGATGAATATTTATGATTAAGCACTCTATATTTTGTTTATCTAACCTATCCTATATACATTTATAAGCTTGCGCTTGGAGGATCTTCTCTTTACAGGTGAAAGAGAAACATCCTTGAAAGCTTTGGAGGAGAAGCAGAGCAAAAGAGGACAAAGCTAGGATCAACTGCCATGAATTGGGTGAGTCCACTCTATCTTCTTGTTTCCTTTCTGTACTCTAAATTTGATTGCCTACAAGTTTTATGAGTATGTTGGTAACCCCAGACCTTTGGTTATAAGGTGTTTATTCCTGTACAACAATTAGGACCATACTTGCATTAGCTGCAATTATGAAATGGAAGATACACTAGATGGATGTCAAGACATCATTCTTGAATGGTATAGTTGAGGAGGAAGTGTGCGTGGAATAGCCATTGGGCTTCGAGACACATGACAGGCATACTCATGTGTGAAAATTAAAGAAGGCCTTGTATGGATTGAAACAAGCACCAAGGATGGTACGGCAATATGGATTGCTTCCTGATGAGCCAAGGATTTACCAAGATTAAAGTAGATTCCAACCTTTACTTCAAGGTTGAAGGAGGAATACCAATGATTCTCTTTCTATATGTCGATGACTTGTTTCTAACAGGCGAGGATGAGATCAATAAATATGCAAGGAGGAAAGTTGATACAGGGTTCAATATGAAAGACCTAGGGATGATGCACTACTTCTTAGGCATGGAGGTGTGGCAGAGTGCAGATGGGATTTTCCTTGGTCAAGGAAAGTATACATTGGAGATTCTAAAGAAATTCGAAATGTTTGACTTCAAGGTGATAGCCACACCTATGGCATCAATCTTGAATCTTTTTTGTGATGCTTCATAAAATTAGGTTGATGCCACGATGTATCATCAGATGATTGGCTCATTAATGTATCTGATGAATAAAATACCCAAAATATGCTTTGTTGTGAACTCCCTGAGCTAGTTCTTGAGATATTCAAGACATGTTCACCTGATAGATTCAAACCATGTATTAAGGTACCTAAAAGGTATAGTGGACTATGGGCTCACGTATGATGTGAATTAGAAGATTAACCTACATGGTTATGTTGATTCAAATTGGGCAGGTAGGCTGCTGATAGGAAGAACACTTCGGGTTTCTCCTTTAGTTTGGGATATAGTATGATCTCCTAGTTTAACAAGAATTAGTCATGCGTGGCACTGAAAACAGCTAAGGCAAAGTACGTTTTCACTTGCTCAGCTAGTTGCGATGCAGTGTGTCTACGAAAGCTATTGTTTGATTTGTTTGATCTCTAGTTAAATGTAACTTGTATATTATGTGACAATAAAAGTTGTGTGAAGCTGTCAGAGAACCATGTGTTCCATGACAAGTCGAAGCACATAAAGATCAAGTTCAACTATATCAAGGATATGGTGAAGAGAGGAGTAGTGAAGTTCTATTATGTGGCAACAGATGAGTAGATAGTCTGTGTGTTGACAAATTCTCTAGCTAGAGTGAAGTTCAAGTACTTCAGAGAAATACTTGGTGTGATCCAGAACAAAAACCTTCAAAAGAGGGAGTGATAAGTTCTAGCATAGCTAGAGAGACAGGTTGTCTAAGCGTAAAATCCTGGTGGAGATCGTATGTTGCTCAAACGTAATTAGTCATGTAGGTTGTCCTTGGAAGTAGTAAGTCCAAGCGAAGCTCATAGGCTATCATTGGATGTAATCAGTCCTTATGTGTTTCTATGCTATAAATTAAGAGAGACCAGAAGACGCATATGCATGATATCTCACATGGGAAATGTGACAAGTTGTCTGAGTGAAAAAGACCCTGGTGTAGCAGGTTACTTAGACATAATCACTCATGTAGGTTGTCTGATTGTAAATAAAAGTCCTAGAATGATACGCAGGTTAATCAAACATAATCAGTCCTAAGACACCTTATCTTAATGTAAATATGAGCCTTGGCATGGTACGCAGGTTACTTAGATGTAATCACTCCTTAGACAAGTTATTTGAATGTAAATATGAGCCCTGGCATAGTACGTAGGTTATTCAAATGTAATAAGACATGTGGTTGTCTAAGTGTAAAATGGATCCCTAGTGTGGTACGCAGGTTACTTAGATTTAATAGGCCCTAAAGGTTGTCTAAATGAAAAATATCATGGATGCAGATTGTTCAAATGTAATAAGTCCTTAAGATTGAACTAGAACATAAAATACCTGGTGTAGAAGGTTTTTTGGTTGTAATCTGTCCTTACATATATATCCATATATGTGTGTGTTCCCATGTTGGAGATGATAACATCACAAGGCACTTGAGGTGCACCTAGGCATTTCTTCTATGCTGGTAGAATGCAGGTTGACCGTGGAAAGATGTAATGCACTTGGTGTGCTCCTTGGCTATTCTTGCATAGTGGATGTTACAACCTTTCTTGATGACAGGAAAGATCCTAGCATACTACTATGGTGATAAAACACAGGTGGTATGCATTTGAGTTGTACTCTATGTGCTCTATGTGTTTTGTTTTTGTGCAAGGAAAAAGAGATGATATGGATACGATGATATAAAGGTAGGAGATGTGGGTTATTATCATGGAAATATAAAGAAGGTCCTTGACAGTTTCTACATGATAGCTTACTCGTAGATCTGAAGAAGACCTGGATGAGAACTATACCCACACCCAACATGAAAAAGGGATAGCTCTATAGAAACTTTGGATGATAGATAGTACCTTTCAATGATCAATAAGAAGATGATGATGGAATCAACTATGATGATGACTCTATGATGATGCCTTTGTGATGATGATTGGACCAGATGTGTTGATAACTGTGGAAGAGAGAGAATACCTTCCTATTTAAGAGGGAGTGTTGATGTATTTGTAACTTCGGAAGATATTCTGATGTATATTATCATTGTATGTTGTTGTACCTCCGTTGGAGATGTGTTTGTCTCCTTTTGAGATGTAATTATTATGTATAGACCTTGAGGTACAACCTCCATTATAATTCAAGGCAATAGTACCCATTGAAACATCATGTAATGTATTTTTGGAGTCTCTCTAGGAGAATTCGATCCTGTTAGGGTAAGAGGTCCACCCCAGTCATGTAATAGGTCAGTCACTTTACATGTATAAATAGGTAGGAGCCCTCCCTCATTTATATACACCTAGCACTCATTGAATTTCCGATGAGAGAGAGAGAGACAAGAGGAGATATAGATAGCTTCTAAAGACTTCTTATTACTGGGATTGTTCATCTTATGACACAGTCTTCGTGACTGTACTATTCTAGGGAAGTTTGAGTGGTTTTTCCTTTATGGTTTCCCCGGTGAAAATATTTGTGTCTTGTGTATTTGTTCTATCTTATGCATATTGTTATACTTGTTATTCTTTCAGATAAACATCCTAACTAAGCTCATAAGATCTAAGAAAAACTAACAAAAAAACAATACCAAGCTTGAGGATAAGCTTGAAGGAGTCGAGAGCTTCCAAGCATGGAAATATAGAGTGCTTCTCATACATAAGATCATGTCAAAGGAGAAGATACAAATACAGAGGGAGATGAATACAAAGAAAAACACAAGAAGAGCTTAGTCAAAGCCAAGAGGATCATTTGGTTCGTCTCTATCAAACACCATTTGATCTCACATGTATCCTCTTTGAAGACTTCCAAGGATATGGTCAATTTTTTTACCAGCTTATATGAAGAAAATAACATCAACATGAAAAGGAACTTGAGGAATTAGCTCAATGGTGTGAAGATGCAAATTTCATAAAGCATTTAATCTTACTTCACAAAGGTCTCCCAGATCAAGGAATAGCTAGAATTTATTGGCGACAACGTCGAAGAAGAAAAGGTGATGATGATAATCATCCCTAACAGCTCATGCCACCAAAAAATGATGAACCAACCAAGAAGAGAACAAGGGAGGATTCCTCAAGTGATGAGGAATACGTACTTTGATCTAGAAGGATTCAACCCATGATGAAGAATAACTTATTATCCATATCGGCATTGGTTAAGAAGGGATGCAGTTGTGATCGATGAAGAAGAAGGGACACTTATATCTATGGTGTAGAATACTTTCTCAGCATTGTCGATCATGAGCAAGACAAACATAGGTACTCAGAGTCAGATGATGGAGAAAAGCACACTATCAGAGACTCCAATAATTCCTGCAAGGAGACCAAGATAAAGAGGGAGTCTACCAAACAAACAAAAATAAATATTTGAATGATCATTTCCTGTATATCTAGTTGTTAAGTGACATTATTCCTAGATTAAGGAAATGTATTATGTATGTTTGAGTGTTTGCATTTATGAATAGTATACTATTAACTTGCATGTGATGGGTAAGTAGCCTATGGTGGTGTACAACATTCCATTAGCTACTTATCTAGAATGAAACCTCTTTGCATACATGTTGGGAGTAGTGCACACTATTAATAATGTTTTGGTAGAGATGGAAGGAATATAGAAAGATACCATACATGGATAAATGTTGTGTTATAGCATTGGCTAAGATAGTTGCATGATTGTGTGACATATTTCTTTATGCATAAATATTTTTCATTATATTTTGAAAAAATTATGAAATGTTTCTAATCATGCAAGTAAATTTGACTTGTAGGAAATATCGTGTACAATCACCAACAAGAAAATAAGGATGAGACTTGCTCCAAAGAACAAGTGACAATGGGTCATCCATAACACTCAAAGAATATTTCCTCCAACAAAAGTACATGAAGAGGAACCTGAAGCTCCCAAGTTCAAAGACACTGTGACGGAAGAAAGAGCTTCAGAAGAATATGAGAAGCATGATATGACCAGGCCGTAGTGGCATTGTAGATCGACCTTGAGAGGTGAACACATACAAGAGAAGATAAGATATCATATGAGAAAAGCAATTAAATATACAGAGAGATCCTTCCATCTATAAAGAAGCAGGTGGGAAGAAAGAATGGAAGGATGCTATAATACAAAGCAAGGTTTGTGGTTTCTCTAAAAATAAGGGAGTCAATTATGGAAACAAATTTTATTCACTGCCCAGACACACTTCTTCGGTAAAGTAGAAGTGCATATTGATCAACTTCTAGAACTAAGGACTCTCTACAAAGAACCACATGTGCACAATTTGAAGAAGGATTTGTATGAGCTCAGAAGGAACCCATGGGATAACACATACAATTACATGACAAGCTTGAGTATAACTTAGAGTGATGGAGATATCAACCTTTGCTATAAGGTTGAAGATAGAATCCTATAGAGGAATAGAATCTCATAGATGGGTGCAAGAGGAACTTTCAACAAAGATAGAGATGGAGGATCTTGGTATCCAGTGACCTTGAGAGATGATATAGTTGGATACACATAATATCATTAGCAAAGGAGGCTACCTGTCTCTCCAATACAAAATGTATCGATGCGGAGACTACAAGATGTAGAGGGAGGATGATGTTCCACTTCAGAGGGAGTGACTATAGTAGACCTCAAAGTTTGAGAATATTGACATGATTCTTGGTTTGATATCAGATGGGATATTCCTTATTCAAGGAAAGTATGAAATAGAGATTCTAAAGAGATTCAGAATGATGGACTGCAAGGCTATTTCCACACCCATGGCATCAAACTTGAAGTTGTTTTGTGATCCTACTTCATACACAGTCGAGGCCACAATCTACAGGAAGATGATTGGTTTGTTTATGTACCTGACAAACACGATTCCAGATATATGTTTTGTGTTGAACACTTTGTGCCAGTACATGGTGGAGCCGATACATGTTCACATGGTTATGGCAAAGCACATGCTACGGTATCTAAAGGGTATGATCGAGTATGGCCCCAGATATGTGACAGATCAGAGGATCTTTCTACAAGGATATTTTGACTCTGATTGGGATGGTAGTGCTAAACATAGGAAGATCACTTCATGGTGTTGCTTCAGCTTGAGTTCTGGTATGATTTCTTGGTGCAGAAAGAAGCAGATGATCATATCACTTGTTTAGGAAGTTATGAGGCAGTGTAGCTTTGGAATCTATGTGTGTGATTGTTTGATGTTGAGTTAGAGATGACTTATGTATTTTACAACAAGTCGGAGCACATCAAGATTTGATATCACTATATCTAGGATATGGTGTAAAGAGGAGTAGTGAAGCTCTAGTATGAGGTGATAGACGAGTAGACAACCGATATGTTGACTAAGTCATAAGTCAGAGTAAAGTTTGAGTAATTCATAGAGAAGCTTGGTGTTATCTAGATTGATATTCCTAGAAAAAGGGAGTGATGTGAAATGTCCAAAAGACGTGGGTGCATCAGGGATGTATCTGCATGGGCAAAGACGTAGGTGGTATGAAAAGATATAATGCATCTTATATGCTCCATGGTTGTATCTCCATGTACGAAGATGTTGGTGGTCCATGGGTCATAAAGCATCTAGGATGTTCCTGGGATGTATCTGCATGGATGAAGACACGGGTGGTCTAAAAGGGCGCTTCTGGGATATATCTCCATGTACGAAGATGCAGGTTGACCAAGAGAGAGTCATCATAAATCATTTGGGATGCACTTAGGCTGAATCTACATGGACAAAGACATAGGTGGTCCAAAAGGACACTCTTGGGTTGTATATACATGTATGAAGATGCAGGTTAACTAAGAAAGTCGTAATGCATATGGGATATACCCATTAGGTGGGAGACACAAATGTTCCTGGGTTGCACCCATTAGGTGGGAGACAAATGTTCCTAGGTTGCACCCATTGGATGGGAGACGTGGGTTGACTAAGAGAGAGACATAATACATCCAGCTTGTACCCACTATGTAGGATACGTAGATGTTCCTGGTCTGTGCACACTAGCTAGGAGACACAGGTTGTCTATTCAACACGAGATATGCACCTAGGTTACTCTCCATATGGACAATGTCATGTATGCTCCTGGGTTGATCTACATGGTGTGGAAGATGCAGGTTATCCTAGGGACTTAATGTAGGAATATGAGATGATGATTTGATGTGCATATGATGGGATGTCAGTAGGAGATGCAGTTTATTGCCTGGGAAATGTAAAAAGAGGACATGGGTTGTACCTACTTGATGACTTGCTCATAGAGATGATGATGAAATCCTAAATGGGATCTAGGCCTAAATCCAACATGAAAAAGGGATGGCTCTATAGAACTTTTCAGGATGTATAGATTCGAGAGATTTCACTAGTCAATGGTCGACAAGATGAAAATTGTTGTAGTAGTAATGATGATGCAGTGATGATGTCCAAAGATTGTGTCTAGTTGTGATGATGACTGTGTCGGAAGAAAACCTTCCTTTTTAAGAGGGAGTGTTGTTGTAAATGTAACTTTGAAATATATTCTTCATTGTATTATTTGTATTATTATTATTATCATTATATTTTGTTGTACTTTTATTGTACCTCCTTTTGGGGATGATTTCCCTTCAATCAGAGATGTCATTAATGTATTTGGCCATGTAAGAGTTAAGGTAAAACATCATTTGTAATTCAAGGAAATAGTCCCCAAGAGAATAATGTAAAATGTATTATGAATCTCCCTAGAAGAAGTCGTCATAGTAAGGTCCAAAAGTCGTCTATGTTGAACCAAAAGGTCACACAACTAAAGAATATAAATAGGGAGGCACCCTCCCTCATTTGGACACACAATAAGTGCTAGCAAGTTCAGTCCTAGAGTGAGAAAGACAAGTTCTGTGGCTAAGAATAAGAAGAAGCAATAGAATACATCTTATCTATGGTTTTTCTATCTCGGTCTAACATTGTACTAAGTGATGAATCTATACATAAGAAGTTCTTGGGTTTTCTCCTTTGTGGTTTCTCAGGATAAAATATTTGTGTCTTTCTTTTGTGTTGAGATTTTCTATCTTTCAGTGATCCTATTGCATTAGATTAAAGATCTAATATATTTGAATTAAAATTCAAACTCTAACATAATAATCGGAGGAGTGGTTGGTGATTACGTTAAATTGTTGGCATACATTAGGGGGGTTTTGAGGTAAAAAATTGGCCTCAAAACAAAAAGTGTACCATCAAAATCAACTTTACAACAACCAATCAAATTCTATATAATGACATCATCACTTATGGTTGATGTGGCATTGCTTGAGATAAAGTTGTTTACTTGTTAAATTCTAAATGGTGGATGAAAATCCATGGTTAACCATACTCATAATGGAAAAAATATTCATATATTACTTTCAAATATAATATTTATGTACTTAGTACTCTTAAAGTACTTTCACTTTAAAGTACTTTCTATTTTGAATATAAAATATATTATTAATCAAAATTCAAAAATAAAATCATGATTTAGTACTTTTGGATTTTATATAATAAATAAATTTTATTGTATATATATAATTATAAAATAATAAAATTATTATATATTATATCACCTCATATATTATAACTTTTATTATGAGATATATAATACATATAATATATAACATAAAGTAACATCTTAACGTTATATAACATAATCCACTCTTTATGTTTTTTTTATTATAATATAGTCATATATATTATGCATTTATAGAAATGGTCATATACCATACCATATTAAAATATAATGTAATTATTATTTTATATTATAATAAATATTATATTATATTTTAATATAATATATAATGTTATATTTAATTAAAGAATAAGTATTAAAATTTTATATTAAATGTGTAAATATATCAAATAAATCATTATTAATGTGAATTGTTTTAAATAAGTATAGTTTAGAATTTTTTTATAAAAGTTGAATTTAGGTTAAAATTTCAAAACTAAAATGTTTTGCTAGTACTCATGTAACCATTCAAAAAGTTCTCATGAATTCAAAACTATAATTGGTTAAACAAAAAGTGAGTACTTTATTTTAGTACATTTAGGCATTCAAAAGTACTCATGTTTTTAGTCATATCAAATATTATTATTTATTAATTTTATTTGTGCACATCTTTTCACTTTAACTTAACCATAGTTACATGAATTGTAATGCAACAAGTGAGTTGTAAATATACATTCCCCATAAAATGACAAACTTACAATATTTTATTATATCTCTTATGATGTTTATTTTAGACCTCAAAATTGTCCTAATGAAGAGATCAACTTAATTGAGTGGAGGGTTTTGGCATTGCCAACTACTATATTTGTAGGGTAACCAAATCTAGATATGATGTTTTCTTCTAAAAACCTAATGACTACAAGATGTGTGGCTTACCTGGCAAGGACAACCCCTACCCAATTGGTGAAATAATATGTTCCAATTAGGATCCACCTATGTTTTCCACTGTATGGGGGATGGATCTCTCCAATAAAGTCTATACACATTGTTGGAAAAGAAAGTCAATTTGCATAGGTTTCAAGGGTAGGGATGGAATTTTTTCACTTGCCAATAAACGTTTGATAAGGAACATGAGCCCTCACAAAATTATGGACATCTATAAGAAGAATAGATGACAGAAGAAGAATGACGTCTCAGTATTAGAATGAACATGTTGCACTCTCCCATTCAGTTTCACTTCCTTCTGTGAGGTGCAGCAAACTCCCTGAGAGATGCTACTTGATGGTGAGGACTGATCCACAATTCGTCCCACTGAAGAACAAATTGGATCAAGTCATTATTTCTCAAGAAAGAAGAGACAAAGGAAACACTCCTTCTCCTATCCATCATCAAATTGGAAGAAGATGAAAAATCTCACATGCATAGTCCCAGGAAACTACTGCAAACAAGAACCAACATTCTACATTACTGCTCCATAGAGTTGCAGATTGCAATAATTTTTTCACAAGTTTTTGCTCAAAAAGAAATTTTTTCTCTTAAGTATGGAAGCTTGTTTCCTAATTTCCTGCTTATTTGAGGATGGGGTTGTTCCCATGAGGTTGTCCCCATTTTCCTTGTTTATTAAGCAGTATTTTATTTTCGTTTAGATTGTATGGGTGACTTTTGGCCCAGTTACTGTTGTAATCACTCAGATCACTAAGTTACCAATAATACACATATAGAATCATATAATCATAACAGAGACAAGAGACAAGATAGTAGGTTGAATAACAATTTTATATTACAAAAAACACATATGGGTCCATACAAATATCAAAACCGAACCAAGTTCGTATATGGCTCAACAACCTATTATATATGATTACAAAATAGTTATGAATAACCACTTGTCGGTTCAGTCAATCAACATGACCTTTGAAGGCTGACCTAATCTCTAATTAGTCAGATAACTAATCTAGTCAGCTCACCGACTAACTCCTTCAATATCTTCCCCGGGAACAAAATCTTTCTTCATCCCGAAGAAACAGGGGAGGTAACAAAACTCTGTCTAAAGTAGTTTTCTTCCAATTGCTCTGTCTTCATGGGTTGTGCAGTCAAATAGACGGTCTTTTCTGTACACATATCTCCACAATGGCTTCTGTTGTAATGCCAAGTTGGTGCTAAAATTATGTCCAATTGCGGAGGGCATTCTGAATGTCAATGGTCAAGGTTGTAATGCTTGATAGCATCGACAGCTTCTCTTGTATTGGTAGGTCTGTGATGTTGCACATGTCGATACCCAGCAGTTGAGTTTTTTCTTCTGCTATGTCGAGCAATCTTTTCATATGTGGGCAAATCTTGTCTAATGTGTCGAGACTGGGTAGTTCCTGATTCATCCACTAATGTGCTTGTTTTTCCAATTTTTTTAGTTTTGTTATTTCTAGTACAATCTGATCTTGTACTGTGCTCCACATTGTTTCTTCCAATCGTTGTTTATTTTCTAATGTTATAATGTGTTCACAGGCGTCACGAGCCTACTGAAATACCTATCCATAGTAAGTGTACCAACTGCGTAGTACTTCTTCTGTGGTGGCAGACTCCTCCAAATGTTCCTGGAGTACTTTGTAGGCTTCTGAGAATCTTGTGTACCGATTTCTCAATAGCACAGAAGTCCTTCTTTTTGCTCATCTTTATTGGCCTGCAATTGTGTCTAAAGGTTCAACACGACACATTCCAACAATTGGTAAGCTCTCTCTAATGGTTTGTCGGTGTCGGTCTCTTTTTCTCCTGGTAAAATTGTTTGAGTTAGATTCCTGAATTTGGTCAGGAATTCAACTTGTTCTTCTTCAAGTTTGTCTATCTGTTATTTTCTATTTTGATTTCTCATTGTAGCCTCTTGAGTGAGTGCTCCCAATAGCTAGTCCAATTCTCCATCTATAAGTTTTGGCGTGTTGACTGCAGTAGTCGACCCTAGTTGATGAAGGTGAACAACTGTCGGTACTTGTTATGTCTGTTGTTGTTCTATTTTCTTCTTTTATTTTCTTTTGCTTCTATGTTAAGAGTGATGGACCACTACTGGTCTTGGTGGTACTGATGTTGGTTACTACTGCTGTGTTTGGTTCTCTTCAGTCGATGGATTCTCAGTCGACTGAACCTCTGTTGTGGCAGGGTTAACTGGCTGAATTACATGGGTGGGACATGTAGTTGTTTGTGCCTCTAGTGGTGGTGAATATGGTGGCTCTGGATTGTGAGGATGGTTCTGGTGGTGGTGGTGGTGACGGTGAATGGTCTGGGGTTAGTGGGGTGGCTGGAAGGTGACTTGTCATCATGGGGTTTTTACTTCCGATTACAAGTCGACAGGGTTGTCAATTTCTTCAGAGTCCATGAGGTTGGTGATCTTTGTGTCTAGTGTTGCTTAGTAATTACCTTCAAGGGCAAGTCCTCCCTCATCTACCTCATTGACTGGAAGGTTTTGGAAATTTGGTGTGAATGACGAAGTTTCAGTTGCTACAACTTCAAATTTTTTGTCAGGGTTTCGGATGTATGAGGAATTTATAAGTCCCACAACTTTTGGTGGTGGTGAGGCTTTGTTGGGCAGAGCTCGACTCTATGATTTTATGAGTGGTGTTGATTTGCTGGGCATTAAGGAATAAATTTGGCAGTCTATTGATAAATTGCTGAAGTTCAACATCTTTATCAATTTTCTCTTTCAGGGTTCCGGGGATGATATCTTTGTAAATTGGTGATATGGCAATGGCAGAGTCTGGTGTTATTCTGGTCAAAGAAGGCCGTGGGGATTCTAGTGTTAAATCAATAGGAATTTTTTCAGGCCAAGTAGCAATTCTTACCTTTTTAGGCATGCCTTGATTCACTCCTGATTTGACAAACTATTTGAACTGTGTTTTGACAAATACTTTGTTCAGTGAAGTATCCTACAGAATGTCGGCAGCGATAACAAGTAGTTATTCTTCACCTTTTGAATCCTCTGGTAAGATGAGTTTGTGCTTCCCCTTTCCTTGTGCATGAGTCCCTTTTTTCCTTGAGGCTGATATTTCCTAAGCTATCCTTTTCAGAATCTCCTTTCTCATAGCATACTCAGGTTTGTCAATTGTGTTTCTCCGTTTGTCTGTCCTCCTCCCTCCTCCTCTTGTTGTTGGGTCGGGACCATAGTGTTTTGTTCTATCGGTACCATGGTTTGTTGTTCTGTCGGTACATTTTCAATATAAAGGAGGTTTTTCTCCACTGTCGCACTGTCTTCAAAAGTGAAGGTACTAATATGAAGGTGAAATTCATAGTCTTCTTCCTTCTCCTGGTCAGTCAATGGTTCAACAATAGGTTGATTAATCTCTTTTGTGTCCGTTGGTATGGTTATTTTAGTCTTAGACTGGTGGGATAATTCTGTAAAAAATTCATCGACTATTGGATAGTAGTCGAGAGGTTTTGCATTTGCTGTGGAAACTTGCAAGTGCCAGACTGCAGTGTGGTCGATTTCCAACTGGATATGTGTTGTAGGGGGAAGACATCTTCAGATGTTTTGAGGCACCCTCCATCTGGCTATTTGAATTTTCAGATTCTGGAACAAATTTCCTAAGGACACTTTGCCTTCCTCTAGCTCCTGTGGAGTTCCACCCATTGAAAATGACTTGAAATGCCACATATGAAACCTGGTTGATTCTAGGAACTGTGGATGCCCGACTGGACATAGGTGGTACATAGTTATCCATATTAATAGTGATGGAAACCTAATTATTGCACCTGTTTCCTGGAAATTTTCACAGATAGACTTGAGCATGCCGGCCACATATTGAGCCCAATAGTTAACTTTCTCTAAGGTTACTATGTAGTCAATGACTTCCAGCATGTCGAGTTTCAAATCGCATCCTCGTCCTGTGACAGTCAGGCCTGTGGATACGATTTTGGCCACCATTTTGGGTGTAGTGGCTTTAATTTTTCTGGAAATTATCCCTTTGGAGTTCTTTCCTGTCGGTGTTCCTATTAGTCTTTCGACTAACCCTTCTTTGATACCCATAGGAACAGGGTCACCTTTGTTTGAAAGCCCAGTAAGTTTGTAGATGGTTTCAGCTAATATTTCCATTGGTTTGTCGAAGTACAACTTCCCATTCTGGTATCGGTTGATGATGAACTTGAAAATATTCTCCCCCCCCCCAAAAAAAACTCGCCATGAGGGGTCCATTCATATATTTCATGATAGTGCTATGGTTTATTTTTGTCCCCTCCTCTTCATTTTTTACTTACCCCCATAGGCCCATTTTTTATTTATGCCCAGTGTCATGCCCATGAAACTTCCTGTACTTTTGCTTTTTTAATGTTTTGCAATCGTTTTACAAATGGACTTACAGAGGATTCCAACTCTTTTGATTTGGTTGTCATGGCTCTGGTTTGTTTTGGGGCCATCTTGTCGATTTCTGGTTTGGCTTTCTTCATAGTTAATTTTTTCTCAGAATTCTGGTAACTCTGTCGCTCTAAATATTGGTAAAGTGGTATGAAATATTCATCCAACGTAGTATTTATAGGTGGAGCAAATGGTGATCTTGTCGATGGGGCTATTAATGGCGGATTTGATGGTAAAGGACGCTCTATTGAAAGCTCTTTTAATTCATTCTGGTTTTGGCACTCCTTTTGACTGTAGTCATGATGGGTTGATTGGACCTTTTGATCCTCTTGTCAATGTTGATGGTATGGTCGGTATGTGGTATCTCGATTGTGGGAATGTCAATTATTGTCAAATTGTGTTCTACTACGTCTTTCTATATTTCCTGTCATTTTAGTCTTCTTTGATTCTTTTGGATTTTAGGTTTTTTTGGTTTTTATAGGTTTTGTTTAACAGTTATGAAACTGTTTCTCTTTTTATTTTTTATTCAGATTTTTCAGTTTTGGTACCGCTTTAGTTGGGCATCGTTTACCTGTTTCCAAAAAACTCTACCTTGTAACGTTCTCAGTTGGACTAATCCGTTCGTGTTGATTTCTTCCATGATATAGGGTCCCATCCACTCTGTGTGGAGTTTCTTTGGTTTTCCGTTCACCCGACTATTATATAGTAGTGCAAGATTTCCAACCAACAAGTTCTTGTTTTTAATGTTTTGGTCGTGCCATGATTTTTGTTGTTGTTTCTAGATTTCTTAATGTTGTATAGCCATGAGTCAGTCCTCTTCTATCTTATCTAGTTGCATTAGTCGGTCGTTCTATGCTTCTCTGACATTAATGTGTAATATGTTGGTTATTACCGGTGTTTGTTGTCGGAAGTGTAGGGGGACGACTGCTTCTTAGCCATAGACTAGTCGAAATGGTGTTTGGTCAGTGGATTGTTTATATGTTGTTCTATAAGACCATAAGACCACAGGAATTTTTTCATCCCAGTCATGTTTATCAATGTTACAGATTTTTGTCAGGCCTCTTGTTAGGGTTTTATTAAATGCTTCTATTGCTCCATTAGACTGAGGGTGATAAGCTATACTTTGTCTGTGGTCGATATTGAATTGTTTTGTTAATGCTACAATGGTTTTGTTAATAAAATTTGATCCTTAGTCATTTATTAAGGTTAATGGACAACCAAATCTAGTGATTATATTTTCATATATGAACTTGGCAGCCACTTCACTAGAGCAGGTGTCAATAGGTTCTGCCTCTGCCCATTTAGTAACATATTCCACTGCTGTTATGATATATCGTGCACCTATCCTTCTTGCTGGAACTAGAAATGGTCCAATGAAGTCGATAGCCCAAATTTAAAATGTTAGACTTAGATTTACCGAAATTAAAGGAATATCAATACTAGGTAGAGGTCGACCTAAGCATTAACAACGGTCACATTTACTAACAAAATTTTGACAATCTGTGTAATGTCGGCAACCATAGTCCTGACTATTGGATCTTTTTGGTAGTTGTGTCCGACTAAAAATGTCCTCCAGCTGGTCCATAGTGCACTTCATGCATTATGTTTTCTCTTTCATGTTCTAGAACATGCCAATGGAGTACTTCATCCAAGCCCATTTTATATAGAAATACATTAATTAGAATGTATGGTACAGCCTTCATTGCTAGAATTTGTTTCTTTTTAGTGCTCATACCTTTAGGGGCCTGACCATTCTCTAAAAATTGAGCTATTTCTTCTAGTTCTGCTGGTATAACTTCTATTGAAAATAGATGTGCATCTGGAAGGTCATCTTTGACTCCTGTCGGTTCCTCTCCTATGTCGATTCTAGAAAAATGGTCGGGACGGACATTTAGCTTCCCTAGTAGAACTACTACTTCGAATTCAACTTTTTGGAATAGTAATAGCCAACGACATATTCTTCCATAGTGTAAAGTTTTGTTTACCAAGTATTTCAAAGATTGGTGATTTGTATAGAATATGAAAGGATTAGCCAATACATAATGTTGATATTTCTTCAATGCAAATACCATTCCCAATACCTATCTTTTTTTCGTTGAATAGTTACGTTCTACCTTATGTAGTTTTTGACACATAACCTTATCTCCATGTTCTTATTTTTTAATAGAACTAGGTTGGCCACCCACTCTGAATATCTAACAGGTATAATAATACTTACTTGGCACAACTTCTCCACTCATTTCTCTATCAAAGGTCTCAGTAGAGGGTTCACATGTATTTGCTTCTTCTTGTAAGGCTTGACATTCTTCTGAAGAGAATTTTTATGTTTTAAAATATCTAGGTTATAGGTTTTTAGATCCTCATACCTCCAAGCAAAAACATCTTCAAACTAATTGAATACCTTCATATAATATTCCCTCTTAACTTGAGATGGGGTCTTGGACAATTTGATCATTTTAGGAGTTACAATCGTCCCTACATTTCAATACTATACCTCAAAGGGTCCAATTTTTGTAGTAGGTTTTGATGGAACTTCATCAGCACTCAAAATCCTCTCAAGAGGAATTGACCCCTTTGAAATATAATTTGTTTTGTGGTGTATTACCATTTTTCCACCTAGTGTTTCAAGAAAGGATTCCTCTATATCCTATCTTGCATTCAAGTATTCTCCTTCTCCACCTTCCTCTTCAAGTTCTAATTCTATATGCATGTTTTCATATTTGTTCGTCAAGCTCAAAAAAAATTTGATTTGGTCATCATGTTCAAACACCCCCTATTGCTTGATATTATCTAGGATAGCCACCATGTGCATCACTTTGATGGAATATCAAACATGCTCCAAATTAGGTTGGACACACATCATAGTCCACTTTATCAGACAATTAGCTCTATGATTTTGTTCTCCGGGAACAACTGTGATACTGAGAACTTCAAATAAATTGGAAAACAAGTCTTAGATATCATGTTTGTATTGCCTCATTTTGGGGTGTTTGGTATGGCACTTATTCTTCACCTAACTCACTATCAAATATGAGTCCCCAAATATTTTAAGTTTCTTGACCCCCATTTTCCTTTATGTCTACAATCGTAGAATCAACGCCTCACATTCCACCACATTTTTGGTACATTCAAATTCCAATATGAATGCATGAAGAAATTATTTACCTTCATGTGATTTCAATAGTATACCGACTCCATTTCCCTCTATGTTGCATGACCCATCAAAGTGCAATGTCCACATACTAGAGGGATTTAGTTCTTCCTTTCTCACAGCTATCAACATTTCCATTTGCATGTTATTTAGTGGGTTATGGATGAGGATAAAGTTTCCATGGTCATCATTGGTGTTGGAGGGGAAATTGGTGTGGCTCTGAGATTCACTAATGACATAGGCCATTTTAAATTCCCTATATGGTCTATGGGTTTCCCCAAAAAATATAGGAATGGTAGCATAGAAAAGGTCAAAATAATGTTTCATCACACTAATGTTTTCATCCCACTGATGTTCCCCAATGTATAGGAAAAAGAATTCCATAAGTGGGGGGGCATCAATGATCACCACAACCATCATTATATATTTCCTAGGTATTTAAACCATCCCATAATGATATCTTTGATCATACCTAAAAATTGTACACTTTTGGAATAAAATTAAAACATATATTTAGGGTATGTTAGGATTATTAATCCTCCCTTATCCAATTTGGTCATATGTCTAAATCGGGAGTCCTTCCAGTCTATTTTTATTCACTAGCACCATTGGGTCCACTTGGCCTAATTGGGGCACATGTTCCAGTTAATAAAGTGTGGGGAACACTAATTGAGGCCTACTGCCATTGATTGGACTTGCGTGCATCATTTTAGGAGCCTCCTAGATCAATCCCTACAAATTAGGAGCCATTGGGAGTGTCGATACCAACCAAGGTCAGTTGAGTTGAGTTGGTGACTAGTCAAGCTCAGTTAGGAGTCGGTTACTTCCAGTTAGCGCTAGGTTTGCATGGTTGCATGCAGGAGAGGCACATTTCTCACCTACCATAGTAAGTTAGGCTTATTTAACACGGAATTATACACATGAGTTGTGATTTAGAACTTCGATGAACTCCAATAATGATTTAGACAAGGTTAGTTAACCATTCAGTCCTCCGATAATGATTTAGACAAGGTCAGTTAACCATTCAGTCAAGTAGATTCTAATCAATTCAAATTTCCTCACATGGATTCGAATAGCATGTGGCTATTTAGCCATTATACTTCATTGTAATTATTATCTAATTACTTTTTATTAATGAAAGCATTCACAGTTACAAGCCATTTTTGCACTGTTTCATTCTTCAATTACTGAGTAAATTGTGTGATCTATTTTGTGAGTTGTGTGTTGATCCATAGATCTATGTGCTCAATTTAATATGGTATCTGAGCCTTAGTAGGACAAGGCACTTCTCCTACTATAGATCCATACTTGGATCATTTTTTTGAGCAAAATTTCTCCTTCCAGTACTACACCAGAAGCGGAGAATTTACCTCTTAATATCCCAAGTTAAGGAATTGTTGATCAAGCTTGCTTGATCAACTATGCTAGGTGTGAAGGAAATTCCAAAATTGTAGACTGTTGACCTTATTTTGTCTATTTGATTGTGTGATTTACATGTTTATCATTCCTCTTCATTGCATTCACTACAAGCAGCTCAATCTCCTTCACAACATTTGCTACAGTGGCTCAATCTTCTCCACTGCATTCTAGATGGCCCCTCCAACAAAGCTCCTCACTCCTTTCAACTATCGCCAGTGGAAGGAGGACATGGAGATGCAGCTATGCTCAAAAGACTTTTCAGACTCACAATGGAGGTAGAGAAAGAGCCAATTCATTATGTTGATAAAGAAAAGTATTGGAATAGGCTTGATGAAGCCTACGGATGCTTGTGCCTCTCAATCTCTCGAGATATTATCTTCCACATCAATGGATTGAAGACTCCTAAGGAAGTTTGGGATAATCTTGCCTCCTTATTTGACAAGTAGGATGATCTGAGGGTCTATTAGCTAGAGAATGAGCTTATCTCTCTTCATCCAGCCAATTTCGAAACACCCAATGACTTCTTCACAAAATTCAAGAATCTAGTGTTCCAATTGAAGCTATGAAAGGTTGAGAAGGAGGATGATCAACTCATCCTTTCCATTCTCTCCAAGCTTGGTGCAGAATATTCAGTCTTTATATCAACATTTCATTCTATGAAGCTCTCTACTCCAAAATGGAAGATGCATATTCTTAACTCTTTCATTGAATCTCTCACTTAGGAGCATGACAAGTTGATCCAAATGGGGATCCTTCAATCTTTCAGAGATCAACCACTTGTTGCAGGAGGACCTAAGGTAGAGAATGACAAAGGGAATCAAAAGGATGAGTCCCCTATGGAGAAAGAGCAGTCAAAAGAGCCTTTAGGTTCAAATAGAAGCAAGAATAATGGTAAAGGAAAGACACTATGTTCTTACTATGGAAGGGGCTTTCATCCAGAAAGCACCTGTATGAGAAGAACAATAGGTGAGATGGAACTCCTTCTAAAGAAGCATAACATTACTATACCTACTAGCGTAAGGAAGGCTGACCATAAGGAAGAAACTAAAGAATATGAAGAGACATGCCATGCACTGAAGGCTAGCTGGTCCATAGCACATGCCTTCCTCATTGATTCTGGGGCTTCCAACCATATGGTTGCATCCAGAGAATCATTCTCCTCCTTGTAGTCTTTTGATGGTCCTAGTATTCATATGGGAAATAGTAGTAAAGTTCAAGCCAAAGGGAAGGGCTCTATCAAGATTGAACATGGAAAGTTCAAAGATGTACTTTATGTTCCCTCCCTAGCTGCAAACCTATTATCTGTATACCAAATGACTCATACTAGCTCTCCAAAGCGAGTCATATTTGGTCCTAACTCAATGGAGATCATAGATATCTCTACTAGGAACATCATAGCGAAGGGTGCTTCAAATCATGCCTCCAAGGCATATGAGTTCTCACACTTCATGCCATTTTCAAAACCAGTGCACTCTTAGCAGCCACTTTCCAGGGAAGGTAAAAAAATTTCATCTACATCTTTTGTATTTTCCACTAGTATTGCAGATCCAGCTGTATCAGTTTATGAGATTGAGATTCAAGATGATTCAGATCTAGATTCAGTCCCTCCTTTCAAACTGAAAGCTAGGAAGATGACTGGAAATCAATCTGACGCTCATAAGGGAAAGACCCTTATGCTATGTCATGCAATCTTACCTCCTTCAGAGAGATGCAATAGGCTCCCTGTAAGATGATAAATGGCAAGGGCTCAGTCTCACTACATTCAGAAGAATAGAGCTGATCATACACCTCTTCATCTAGCAAGAGACAAAGGTTACATTCCTCCTTCCTTCCATCATCATTTTGGGAGAAGATGGAGAAGTCTACATGCCAAGCCCCAGGATACCTATGCACATAACATCATGCATGCTGCTTCACTACATCACAGAGATTGCAGCAATACATGTTCAAGTTTTTCAAACTTGAATCCTGATTCTATCTGCTTAGTTAGAGGGGGGGATTTTTTTCCATGTGGTTTTTCCCCAGATCCTTGTATTGAGCAGTTACTTTAATTTACTTGATGTAATGGGTGACCTATGGTATTAGTTACTAGGTCCCACAGATTTTCCAAGTTATCATTCAGGGGGGGGTGTTAGGATTATTAATCCTCCCTTGTCCAATTTGGTCATATGTCTAAATCAGGAGTCATGTCTAAATCGGGAGTCCTTCCAGTCTATTTTTAGTCACTAGCACCATTAGGTCCACTTGGCCTAATTGGGGCACATGTTCTAGTTACTAAAGTGTGGGGAACACTAATTGATGCCTACTGCCACTGATTTCACTTGCATGCATCAGTTTAGGAGCCTCTTACATCAATCCCTACAAAGTAGGAGCCACTGGGAGTGTCGATACCAACCAAGGTCAGTTGAGTTGAGTTGGTGACTAGTCAAGCTCAGTTAGGAGTCAGTTACATTCAGTTCTAGTCCTCTACATTTAGTTAGCACTAGGTTTGCATGGTTGCATGCAGGAGAGGCGCATTTCTCACCTACGACAGTCAGTTAGGCTTAGTTAACAGTGAATTAGACACTTGATTTGTGATTTAAAACTTCAATGAACTCCGATAATGATTTAGACAAGGTTAGTTAACCATCTAGTACTCCGATAATCATTTAGACAAGGTCAGTTAACCATTCAGTCAAGTAGAGTCTAATCAACTCGAATTTCCTCACATGGATTCTAATTGAATGTGGCTATTTAGCCATTGTACTTCATTGTAATTATTATCTAATTACTTTTTATTAATGAAAGCATTCATAGTTGCAAGCCATTTTTTCATTGTTTCATTCTTCAATTACTAAGTAAATTGTGTGATCTATTTTGTGAGTTGTGTGTTGATCCATAGATCTATGTCCTTAATTTAATAGGGTCTAGTGATGTCCAATCCTAACTTTTCAATGACAAGCAAGGGTATGACCTTTTTAATTAATACATAAGCTGAAATAATGATGCAAATTAAAGAATAAGGTGAGGAAAAATATTTAATAATGAATATTAAATAAAAGAAATGAGAGAAATAAAATTGTAACTACTTCTTGAAAACAAAAGAACTATAAAGAGAATGAAAGAGGAGAAAGAAAAAAAAGACATTTTTCCCTTAAGAAGAGAGAGACCTAAATGTTGAACAAAGCCTATTCCTTTAAAGAAAAAAAGTTTTGTAGAGAGTGAACATTACAAGCGTAATGGTTCATAGATTGTTGGAGGGTTAGGTTGTAAACGTTTGAGTGCTCATTGAACCATGAAATGAACATGGTGAGTCTTGGAGAATATTGTGGTAAAAAGGATTGAAATTATAAGGTGTACACAGACCTGGTAAAAAATATTGTGGTTACTCTGTAATAGTTATAAGTATAGAAAACAAATCCTTGGTTGTCCTATTTTAGTGTACTTGGTTTGGCTCAAGGGAAACCTATGGATTGAACATATGTTGAATGTTCATGGTATACAACTAGGAGTAAAATGGAAGCCACTCAAGTAGTTTGGAGCTCAAAGTCTAATAAGTTTATCATTGTGTGTCATTTTATATTTTAAATATTGGTTACTTGTTTTATTGTTGTAAGTTATTGCGGTGAATAAATTAGTATTGTTATTAGTATTAGTCTTTTAGAAGGGTTAGGTAAGAATTTTGCGATATCTTTACAACTGCATAATTAGTTTTATTGTTAAATTAGTTGTTATTTCTTAAGCTATTAGATAAATATCCTCTAAAAACTCTATAGTATTTGCAAGAATAAATATAAGTAGATAGCCTCTTTTCTTTTCTTTTCTTTTCTTTGTAAGTAAGATATTTTATTTATAAGTAAGATATTTTATTTACTTTTTGATGCACAGGAAACTTCATGTTGATAACCTCATCGTCCGTCTCACTAGCCAAAAACTAACTTGACATACTTTCTATGTAGTATACCTTCGAAAAACTTGGTACTGACATGACTTCATTCTTAAACGATTACATAGTAAACCTAGAAACAACTACAATACCTATTCCTCTTTGACATTTATTTTTAGCCTAGACCAAACATTACATCAAAACAGGGACCTTGGGCATCTATACCCAGTACACAGGGCATGTACAACATAATATATGGGAGATCATGGATGCGTCCCTGGAGATTGCTACCTACATGAGTCTATTGGTTCATCGAGGTGGATGAGCTAGAGGAACCCACATACTAAGACGCTATAGTATGGTGTCCATTTTCGACTCATATGCCATCTCTGACCACCACTGCCCTAGTTGTTCTTCGGCGTCTCCCACCTCCTGCTTCTTGCGTGTCAAGAAAAATTTAGGAGGACATGGGGGTGGGTTTTGATCCACTTATGCATCCATGGGTCACGAGATCATTTTAATACAATATCTCTGGTAGGAACCACACGTTCGACCACTACCTCAAGGTGCTCTCATGGCTCCAAGTAAGGCCCTCATTGGAATTGAACCTTTCCCACTGGTGAAAAAATCCTCGCTCTTCACCAATGGATCCAACCCCTTTGGGCATAGTATTGGAATATTATAAACCCACTCATAAAATAATTAATCATTATTTGATTAATTTCCTACCCACTAGCCTGTATAGGTGGCATCCACTTGCACTACAAAGTCAACACTTGGAATCGATACCCCAGAAATGCTTTAATTTCTATTCTGGGTTGATCTTGACCACTTTATTGACTCCCAGAATTAGTAACTATGCTTTCCTGCAGATTCTGCCTTATTCTGCTTTTATCATGCTTTTCTATGGATAAAGTAAAGCTAGTTAACTAGGAAACTAGCAACTTTTGTTGCCAACCCATCCTCCATTATTTTCTCTCCATATTCCAGGTTTAACAAGTCTTTCCTTCACTCATCATCACTCACACATGCTATTTCTAATTCGTGAGGTCCTTTATAGATTAGGAAAGTGTTTTAGCCACCTATGGGGGTTTATCATAATTAGTAATTCTGATTATGAGTTTGCATGAGTTGTCTTCCATCAACTCTATTTTACTTTATAAGGATGCACTACCTATGTAATAATATCAATTATAATTTATTGGTCATTCATTAATGTGTGTTCATTAATTCTTCTTCTTCTCTCCTTAAGCTAATTCTCTGCAATTCTCTATGAGGTTAATTATGTGCCTAGATCCCTAGCTTGTTTATGAAATTCCCTATGCCATAAAGGATTTAGAATTTCTACATGGTATCAGAGCTCAATATATCAAATCTCTACATGATATTGGATCTTTGAGAGCTCATTAATTAATCCTCCTTTTCATATTTGTAGGTTTATTTTGCAAGTACAACTTCAAATGGATTCAAGCGTATCAGTTCCTCTTCTTGCTCCATTCACAAGATATTTAGAGTGGAAATTGAAGATGGTTTCATCTCTAAAGAGACAAGGTCTCTATTAGATCTCTATTGGAGCAGGTGAAGAGTCTTATGAATAGCCAAGTGACTAGATGAATGACTGTGATAGATCATTTGGAGCTATATATCTGGCTATTTCTCCAAGCATGCACTACCTTATTGATTCTGTTGAATACCCAAAGGATCTCTGGACAACATTGGATATAGTTTTGGGAAAGCACAATGAGGATTCCTCTAGCTATGTGGAGAGTGCCTCTAGCTCCTCAATGATTTCTCTCTCTCAAGATGCCTTGGCCTCTACAGTCTCTGATGAAGTTGATCATGATGAAGAAGCTTCTCATACAATTCATGTTGCTACTACTCTCTTTGATTCGAATGTTTCCTCTTTCAATCAAGAAGCAAATATTGAAGAGCCATATTTTTCTGTGTCTCTTGAAGTTGAAGATCTTGATTCGTCTTCTTATGGTGTTGTTGATGAAAAAGTAGTGACTAATGGAGTTTCTATTGATATTGATGATTCACTCACACATTCAGTGTTCTCTATGTCTTCTATCATAGATTTTGAGATCCATATGCCATACCTTTCACACTTTGTGCATACCTCTCTCATTGATGGTCCGCAACCAAGTGACTTCCAGGATGTTTGCTTAGCCAAATCAAGTCCTTTTAGTGTCTTTCCACTTACCATACTTGATCCCATGCACTTTAGCAACTCCTCCTTTGTTCTTGGCATTAATCCTTAGAGCCTCCTTGAATATTATGAACATCTTCTTCCTTCCTCCTTTCATACTTCTACCACAAAGGATTCATTATCAGTGTATTCCCATGAGTCTAATGATATGAGTATATGTGTTCTTTTGGATTCTTTGGAAGCTAGATCAACCCATGGATCCCATGCATTCGCACTCTTTGATCATATGCCTTCTCTATGTAACTACATGATCACTTGCACACATCCTCTCTGTGTAAATGAATATGGAGACATTATATATTCACTTGGACAGTTATTTCACCTATCTGGAGTTGATTTCATCTCTATTGGTTCGAATTTCAAGTCATCTCATCATATTGGAGTTGATTAAAAGTCTCAAGCTCCTTCAGAATTGCTTTCACATCATTGGATCCCAGTTGTTCTACATGGTCCCAGTTTCCATCTTGCAATTGTTTATGTTTTTTATCCAGGTGAGAATATTTATCTTCTTCCCAAGAAGAAGATTCCTACAGACATCAACATTTAGTTTGGAGCAGCAACAACACCATCACTTCAGCAATTTTGGTATTTCTTTTCATGTCCTTTCTTGAGGGAGGATTTTCCCCATGTGGTTTTGCCTCTTTCCTCATTTCTTTGGACAAGATAAATTGTAAAAGGGTGACCATAGCCTTGTTGTTGGGCCCTATGTGCATATATATTTTTTATTATTTTATAGATATCGTCATAAATTCAAACTTAAGGGAGGTTGTTGGGATGCTATTAAACCCACTCATAACTTGGGATAAAATATTTAATCATCATTTGATTAAATTCCTACCCACTAGCTAGATAGTCGGTATCCACTTGCACCTTAAATTCAACACTTGCCATCTATACCCCAGGAATGCTTTATTTCTGATTCTGGGTTGATCTTGACCACTTTATTGACTCCCAAAATTAGTAACTGCTCTTTCCTGCAAATTCTTCCTTATTATGCTTTTATCCTACTTTTATGTGGATAAAGTAAAGCTAGTTAACTAGGAAACTGGCAGTTTTTGTTGCTAACCCATCCTCCATTATTTTCTCTCCATATTCCAGGATTAGCAAGTCTTTCCTTCACTCAGCATCACTCATGCATGCTATTGCTAATTCGTGAGGTCCTTGATAGATTAGGAAAGTGCTTTAGCCACCTATGGGGGTTTATCATAATTATTAAGCCTAATTTATGAGCTAGAATGAGTTGTCTTCCATCAACTCTATTTTCCTTTATAAGGATGTATTGCCTATGTAATAAGATCAATTATCATTTATTGATATTTCATTAATGTGTGTTCATTAATTCTTCTTCTTCTCTCCTTATGATAATTCTCTGCAATTCTCTGTGAGGTTAATTGTGTGCCTAGATCCTTAGCTTGTTTATGAAATTCCCTATGCCATCAAGGCTTTAGAATTTCTACACATATAGCCTCTTTTGTATTATAAAGGATAATATGCTTGAATTATTTCTATGAATAATAGATTGTTTTAAAATTATATTTAATATATGCAGGATTTAAATATAATTCGTTTACTTCTGTATATTTCAATTAAAAACCTAGCTTTAATGTTTAAAGAATTTGAACCCTAGCATAGAAATCATAAACCAAGCCTTTAGGTGATTTAGTCTTTTACACAAGTTTTTTGAATGAAAACTATTATTTTCTAGAGTAATCATAAATCAAGCCATTCATCTCAGTTTACATCACACAAAGTATCCACTTATTTATAAATGAGTTCTAAACTAAGTAAAGTCAATCAATACAAGCAAGGTAAGACCAAATCTTGTAAACAATACATGCATATAATTAAAGAAGGATTGTGTAGCGCCTATAGGGATTTTCCCAACATACAAGCAAAATCAAGGTTTAGGTTTTAGCAATGCACAGGTTTCTAATAATGCCTGAACGGAAACTATTTTTAAAACATTGATTAGGGTTGAGCTAGTGCTCACAATGATATTAAGCTCAAGAAGTTGTAATTAATTTTGAAACAAAACACTCCCAAAACCGGGGTCGAAACCATAAGGTTTGACAAATGTTTAACATAAGATTTCAACCAAAATATTAGTTGATTCAAGAGATGGACTTCCTTCTAATTCATCAGTTAACTCAGGGTTGTAAACCCTAAACCAAGCTCTGCCCAAATCATTCTTTAACTATTGAAAAAAAACAAGAAAAAGGGTCAAATTTATATCAACCTAAACCAATGACTATAGAATTTGTTTACAATAAACATGAAATCATTTCAAACTAAAGAAACAAGATTTGAGCCTAGAGAGGGCATAATTGTAATACATGTATATATATTGCACAATCATAAATGCCTTGTGAGATAGAGACTAAAATTAAAATTATCTTTAACATAAACAAAGACATTTGAGGGTATTATATACACTCGAGCATGGTAAATCCAAACAAACAAATATATATATATATATATATATATATATATATATATATATATCTCGATGGGCTAGCTCAAGTGGTTGAGTGTTGTAAGTTGTGAGCGGAAGGTCTCCGGGTCAAATCCTCGAGTGGCTATACATTGATATATATGGGCCTCACTTGATTTCCCCATTGAGTTAGTTTCATAATCAGAGTGAGGGGTGAGGCCCCTTCAAGTGGGCCTACTTTGATCTCTTCCTATGGATGTAGCAGTTCCCTAGGGGTTTGTGAACCACATTGAAAAATAAATAAATAATATATATATATATAAACAACATTTTGTTTAAGCCATGACTTTATAGAAAATTTTATATAAAAACCTTGAAGTTTAACCTACAATAATTACTATGGGTGAAGTTCCAAGTCTCGGCTTGAAGCCACCTAAAATATTTAAACAATAACTATATTCATCTTTGACTATAAGATGAATTGTGAAACTGTTCACCATTTTACAATGGTGTTTTTAAAAGAATTAGTCAGAACACATAGCTGGGATATTAGCTCCACATATAGCGTTGAGTCTACCCATCCACTCGAAAAATAATACAAGCCACGGATGAAGTACGAGATTACCTATTGTAACTCCCTCACTATTTTACTCAACGAACCACAAGCCAGAGTGTTAGCTCCTTACATGCAAGAGAAATGTAAATGCTAGAAATAAATCGTAGGAACCAATGTAAAGCTAAGATGAGGAGAAGAAAATGAAATCTAAGTAAAACAATTTAAATGCTTACCTTCGATAGAAGTCCAGAATTGAATCTCCTTCAAGTGAGAGAAAATCCTAGACAAAAGAACAAGATTGGAGGAAGTACAAAAACCAATTTGAAATTCATCAATAAACTCCAAAAAGAAATTGTTTTCAAAGTATGTTAAACAACAATAAGAAGCATTTATATAAGAAGAAGAAGAAATCCATGGTTTCAATAGTGTTCCTTTAGGAACCTAAATCCTGAAGTAAAGCCATGTTCTCTCAAAGCGATGAATACAAATGACTTCAAAATCCTAGGACGTTTCCAAAGTAAAGTGTAACTCAAACTATAAGTACAATCCACTAAAAGCATTGATAGTATAAGCTGAAGTGGCACCCATTTGGACAAGAAAGGCCATGTGAAGTAATTTCAGAACATTCAATGCATCACCAAATCCTAACTTTACCAAGTATAGATAAGCCATTCAATTTTTTATTGTTTACAATGTAAGTGATACAATGTCCTGGGTAATCCCTTTGACTATTTTGTTGGCATCACACCTTATGTTTCCAATACCAAAGTTTATGGAAACGATTATAATGTGAAGACTAAATTATATACTAAGCACTTGCAAAATATTGTGCATGGCCTTACATATATATATATATATATATATAGGTTAAGAATAAGAAGGCCTCTTTCAATGGCATCAAAACACGGCTAATGATATATATATGTATACATATGTATATGTGTGTGTGATATATATATACACACACATATACATATGTATAGATATATATGCATATGTGTGTGTGTAGTCAGGAATATTGCACCTTCTGCAGACAGAAGCTGTTCCTCTGGTCTGAATGGTTTAGATCCAAAACAAATGAGTGAACGACAAAGGATGAAGACCTTCCTTGAATGTTGTAAACACCTGGAATAATGATTTGATGATGAACATGTGTACCTGTAGAACATGTTAAACAAACAAGAACATCAAAGCTACCAGAACATTATTCACACATCCATACTAGTGACTAAGGAATCTAGTAACATATACATGCGAGATCAATACAATAGATATGTGGGATGGAAATCAGCTTTGGATTAAGAAATGAATGAATAAGCTTACAACCACTTCCTTAGTCTTGACAAACTCCTCCACAAGACAAACACCTCATCCCCGATAGCTCCAACTTGCTCTCTTGTGCTCTCCAATGGATTGGACTAGATAGTCAATTCAACAGCATAACATTACCATTCCATTCTCTCCCTCAACTATGGATATGAGCTTGTATTTATAGGGCTCAATGGATAGGGATAGTTGAGAGAATTGTGGCTAAGGTAGCTCTAAGATCCTACCAAGAGGGATCTTGACTCCAACCAACCCATATTGATAGGGATAAGGGAGGACACAAGGCTTAAGTTCTAAAAGCCTTGAGAATCCTCTTTTTTCCATTTTTACCAAGGGTACCACTTTTGTTCCCTTATGACAGAGAGGTTTAGGTGAGAACCACTTCAAGAACAAAGCACATCTGCGGTAGCACTGCTTTTCTATAACAGGACACAGGCAATGCTGAACAAGGTACCACTCATCAGCCAAAGGGAAAGTGCGTTGCTAGGTTTTTTCATGTAGAATTGATATCCAGAGCAAGTTTCCACTCCAAGTTTGGGATTTAGGGAAAACATAGGGGTTAAGGATCTCATCACATGTTGGTGACAGGATTTGGGTATAATAGAATGCCCCCCAAAGCATGAGGCTTAGAGGGATATGATAAGCGAGAGATTTAAGAGAACAAGTTGTCACTTCGAGGTGAGAGTCAGCTCAGTCGGAGAGTGTCGTCCAGTAGGCATCTGTAGTACATCAATACTTTTGACTCATAGACAAATGTAACCAACTCATGGCTGCAGACCAATACAAGGCAGATCCATCAGAGGAATAAACAAACATGGCTACTAGAATACATGTCGGGGCGCGTTAGTCAGGTAACTTCGCAGCTGTTGGTAAGCGGAGTTAGGGGTCAAAATAGTCTTAGGGGTGGCAGGGTAAGTCAAAACCCCTTTGTTTTGTAATAAACATATGGTTTAAATCCAGGGTTTACGGTTTTTTTTGGAGCCCATGGTTTGAAGCCATGGTTTTGTATCAGCGCGATGTATAAATAGGAATTTTTGTAATAAGAAAAGGTTAGGTTTTTTTTTATGTAAAGAAAAGTTAAGACGAAGCTAAGGCTGATATTGTAAGGAAAGGAAAAAGTCCCAGCTGTGTGCGTGGACGACCTCTGCAGCTGTGTGCGCAGAGGGATTTTGTAAGAAATATTGAGGAAAGACCTGCAGCTGAGTGCGCAGGGGCCTGCTGCTGTGTGCGCGGCTTTTAAAGGATTGAAGGGATCTGCAGCTGAGTGCGCAGATCAAACTGTGGATTTTGTAGGAAGTTGAATAGACCACAGTTTGTGGACGTAACCCCTACACTGGGGGTGAACCATGTTATATCCGGTGTTGTGGTTTCTTGTGCTGTTGTGTTTCTGTTGTCTTTTATGCATTAATAACTGTATACATCTGATAAGTTAAGATCGCTGTTAATATTTAGCTTCGCTGTGAATTCCCTGTAGTGGTTTGAGCAAGTAACGACTGTTTATTTATCTACGAAGTTGTGTGTGAATGAATGGTAAAGCTTTATAGTATTGATTAATAATATTGTTAAAGGCTAAGGTACAGTAATCCCCCTCTCGGCTTGTAGAAACCTGATTCTGCGGCACCCAATAGCTGTTTCGGGTGAGACTGCAACCTGCGCGCAGGTTGTTTCCAAAAGGGCCAACACTGTGGGTCTTTTTGTTGGTGCAACACTAAAGGTTTAAACCCAGGTCTGCCCTATTGCCCAACAAATTGGTTCCGTTGCCGGTTGAACTCAGTACCTGCTCAAGAGGGGTTTACATTGTACCTCAGAGGCTATGTTCTGGAGGCCCTATGTGAAGGAAATAGGTGATTGGTTTGCTAAGACTTGTCTGAAATTCACACAACGACAGAATACGAATCCGCGTCGAAGCGCAGGTGACTTTCTACAAAGGTATGTTTTTTGTGATGCTTATGAAATTTTCTTTGGTAGTTTCCACATAGAGTTGCACCAGTGGTTGTCTAGGTTAACAGAGAGGAGGACGAACTTTCAAGCTCGACGGATTCTTGTGTGGACCCCCGCAAGGGTCAATCTTGTGCAACACATAAACAACGAGGTATCCTGCGCTGTCGATTTCTGGACAACGCGAACGTTGGAAGCCTTCGTGATGGAGTTTTCCATCGACACAAGCACTTCTTTCAGCGAAGCTGAACGGCAGTTTTTCAAAGGCCCCCGTGGTAAGTTTTTAAATTCCTTAAGCTTGAACATTAAAATACTATTGGTCAAAAAGGGATATATTATTATTTGAATTAGACTGTTAGTAGTACTAACATATGTTTGCAAGTGAGAATATTTTTGACGTGAAAAGTGGGTTTCCACGAAGTGAGCGAAGGTACAAAAGAGATTTTGAATCCTACTCCTCAGGGCAGACCATCGCACTTCCCCCTGTAAACCCTCCACAACCAGACCTTGAAGAAAACCCTTCAGTAGGAAACCCTCCTGCCACCCCCCAGCGTCGCTTTGTTACCCCTAAAGTTCGGCCGCAGTGTGACAGGAAACCAAGTCTAAGTATTCCGACCACAGGTCAATTGGCCCCTGTAAATCCCCCCCCATCAACGTCCTGTCCTCCTCCCAACCCTCCCAGAACCACCATGGCCCACCTAGCTGATGATATTAAGCTGCCCATCTTCAACGGAACGGGATCAGAAGATCCAGAACAGTTCTGGTTTTTATGTGAGGTCGTCTGGAACGCGAAGAGCATTACCGACTTGGATGTGAGAACCGCGCAGCTCATTACTTCCTTTCGCGACCGCGCTTTGACCTGGTTCATGAAATTCTCCAATAATCAGCACCCCACTTTGGTTGAAATCAAGGCTGCCATCATTAAGGAATTTAAGAAACCAAAATCAGAATCACAGAGCATCACTGAACTCAAAGAGATTCAACAGCGGCGAGGCGAATCAGTGTGGGACTTTGATCAGAGATTCAAAGTTCTACTGGACCAAGTCAGTTTTACCATTAGTCCTGCGCAGCACAAGGAATGGTTTATTGCCGCATTATTGCCGCATATCAGAACCCCGCTCATGCAACAGAAGGTTGCTGACCAGCAAGAGGCTCTGGAAATTGCAATGAAGCTAGAGACCGCCCCTGTCGGAGACGATTCTGGTATTGCCCAAATCCAAGCGCAGCTGGCAGCAATGGCCCTAGAGCTTCGTGACATGAAGAAATCTAAAACCAGTCGAGAGGAGGTCTGGTGTACACAATGTCGGTCCGAGGGTCACCATAGGGACCAGTGCCCTGTGGTCAAAACTTACCTAAATACGGGCACGCCCAACCAATTCAATGCCGGTGTTCTATATTGTGAGATTTTCCGAACCACTGGCCAGCATCGCCCTGAGCACTACCATCTTCTTCAGAGATATGTTCAAGTTCCCAAAAACCCCTACTTCCAGTTCTGTAAGTTCGTAGGGCATAATGAAGAAGAGTGTCGTAGCTATGACCTATGCGAGAGCGCACCTCTGACGCCTACAGAGTCCACAATGAAGCTCAGAATAATGATGGCTATGGCTACCGTGGCAGCGCCCCCGGAAGAGGTGCTTTTGGCGGTCACGGCCGTGGTGGGCTGAGCGGAAGAGGTAGAGGCCAGGTTGTGTGTTACAATTGTAACCAAGTTGGTCACTTGGCTCGCGACTGTCGGAACCCCACTACGACCTGTCGGTATTGTCGCGCAGTGGACCACGTGATTGAACAGTGCCCCCAGCTCCTTGCCAAGATTTAGGAAAACAACCATGGCCCCACCCCAAACATTTAGTTGATTTCCGTTGAGCAAAGACCTGCCCCAGCCCTCAATGTGGTCACCCGGAGTGAAGCTACGACGCATACTCAAAACTCGCCAAAGCAACCTACCGCGGTGTGCGTATGTAAGGCCTCTAAGAAAATTCCAACCCTGGACCCTGTGAAGGACCAAGTACCAGTCCAGCAAGCCTAGTGCGATATTGTGGACCCTCGCACCGTGGAAGCACCTGCGCGAAAACCTCAGCCGGATTCGTAGCTACACGAGCCCTCGATGGATAAAGTAAGTACACTATCCTCTTTCTTGCAGAGCTATATGAAACTCTTGCAGAATCAGAACGCTCTAAAAGAGCTGCAAAAAGTTCTTGCTGTCACAAACCCTCAGAGAGGAATTGATCAGGAGAAAACTGTTAGTCGTGTCCGAAGAACGGGAAGGGAAATGAGATTGAACGTTCAGATCGGAGAATATGATATGACCAACGTCATTTTGGATCTTGGATCAGACGTTAATGTTCTACCCAAGCAGACCTAGGGACAAATGGGAAAGCCTTCATTGGTTTGGTCACCTATACAACTGCAATTAGCTAACCAGCAAAGGATTGTACCGTTAGGGAGACTTCTTAGTGTTCCAATCGACATCGATGGGGTCAGTACTCTGGAAAATTTTGAAGTTATTGAGATCATTGATGACAGTAACCCTTATCCAGCTTTGTTGGGAATTGAGTGGGCCATGGCCAATGCTGCAGTCATCAACCTTAAGAGGAGACAGATGACCTTCGAAGGAAATGGTCTGCGCGTTATTATACCCCTCGACCCATCCCAAGGAGAAAGATATACAGAACCACTCAGAGATGAAGGGGAGCAGGATACTCTGAATCACATATACAACATCACAGCCAAGGACGCAGATTATGTCGAGCCTGATGATGAAGGTGTAATGGATTGGCAATGTGATAGCTCCTGCATGTCTGATTCTGACGATGGTCTGGAGAATTGGCAGAATCGACTGTACGAGTTACATGGCCACAGATGCACGCAGATCGCTCAGTCTCTTAGGTGCCTTCATGCACAGCCTAGAGAGTTGCCTGCGCATGTGGGGATGACAGACCCGGGCGAATTTATTGCATCTGTGCCAAAACGAGTACCTCAGTCACAAAACTCCCAAAGTCTGGAAATAGCACTAGAAGCTACAGCAGTATGGGGGACCGGTCCTAAAAATTCTCACCCCAGTCGGGGAACCTACCAGAAATTCCTGTGCCCCAGATTCATAAGTCAAGCTCTAGTGGTGCGAATTAAGTTCAAGGGGTTGACTAGTCTTCAGCGACATTTGAGGCAGAACTATGCAGGAAGGGAAGACCATACCAAGGGGCAGAGCCAAGATGCCATCCCCCCAAATAAAATAGTCCTGTCGTAGACATTACTTGGTCGGGTCGAAGGGCACTATTGTGCCGAGGTTGCTTATTGCCCTGAAGCTTCAACCATGATTCTGCCGAGGCCCAAAAACATAGCGAGGCTCAAAATCCGACTGTTGGGAAGCAGCCAATTTGGCGGCGGCAGAGTTTTAATTGCTTTAAATGACTGTACTAAGACCAGTACCGGCAATCGCAGACAAGATTTTTGTCAGACTTGGTGCCTTCAATGCACTGTCCTGCCTGATTTGATTGATGGCGTGTATAAGAAGATGCCCCAGTTAGGAAAAATTGCATCCTGCATTTCTTCAAGAATTCTGAGTGAACCCATGACCACTGAACGTGAGATTGATGATTTGGTCAGAGAATTCGAGCAAGAGGGTCTGATCCCCTGTTCTAATCGGCCGCCTACCCTAGCTCACTGTGAAGACATTCCCCCAACACCACCACGGCCGATGTAGACACAGTCTGCCAGGAAAAAGTCCAGCACTGAAGTTCGCACCAAGCGCAACCAAGATCGGCAACGGCAAACAGGGCAAACACCAGTAGCTCATCCTATGGAACCCTCTAGTTCCGCACAGACCCCGGCTGGGGGAAGGGAGAATATTCCACCACCACGGCCACCATATCTACCACCTGTGCACCCAGGTACCGCGCTACCTCGTCGGACGAAGCAATTTACATTAGCCACACCCTCGCTGCCACAGGGAGTGCAGTTGATAGGAAGTATGACAGGGAATATTGATCGGCTTAAGTACAGCGATTATGACACCAATGACCATGGAAAGTTTCCACAGTTTGAACCAGAACAATACTTGCACCGCGTCAAGTACCTGGATCATAGGGTCACAGTACTGGAAGTGCAACCATGGGCTGCGAGCCTGGACAACGCTGGCCTACTCAAGATACTTAACATTCCCCATTTTGGTCGTGGCATACATGTGACAGTAGTGGCCAAGCAGTTACTAGCGCTGGTGCATGACGGCTATTTATGGATAGGGGACCAGCAAATTCCTATTGATGCCGCCCTCATACATAGGATCACAGGTTTACCCATGGCAGGACCTGATCCGGGAACTGAATTTCTGTCCAAACATGACGATACAAAGCTCGCGCAAACCATGAAAGAGCGGTTTGGCCTGACAAAAGGAAAATGGGGGTATCACACTTCTGCGATTCAGGAACACCCCATTCACTTTGCAGCTGAACTCTTAGCCTGCAAACTCATAGGAAAATGCAAGCCAACTAAAGTACCTGCTCCGGTTATCCGGATTGCTATGAACTGCGCGGAAGGGTATACTTATAATTGGGCCGAATATCTTGCGAAGGAGTTTCTGGAGGATGCCCGTGATGCGCAAGAAAAAGGTAGACCTTTTCATTATTCCTGTCTTTTAATCCTTATTGCATTAGTTGGGTGGAAAGAACCCACTGAAGCCCAGTTTATAGAATTAAACCATGGCACGCCAGGGGCAACGAGGTATGCCTCCCTATGGATATCCTCAGACAAGGAAGCGCAGCAATTGACGAACACTGTGTTCGTCTTTTATGCTATGAGTATTCACTATGAGATTGTGCGAACGCCTCGACTTACCAATGAAGTGTTCTCTCAATACGAGGGCGTCGCGCACTTTAGTGCCGATATGCATCATGTTTTCATTCAAGCTCGTGCAGATCCACAATGGAAATGCTTCAAATTACCCTATGTAGTCACCGAACCAGATATCAGGTGGATAGTTCAGCTCTGGCCGGCCGAATGGCTAAAAGATTTAGGAAAAAAACCCTCTATTCCGGTTCCCCCAGCTACCAATATTGGCGCAGGTACTAGTCAGGCGCAGCAGCAGAGCCCATTGGAAGATAGCAAAGACCTAAGTGATTCGCAGAAGGATGATGACGGCCAGGGTGGAGGCGGTGAACAAGATGAACAGGATGAATAGGATGAACAGGATGAGGAATCGGTCAAGACTATATCAGATCCTAACCCACCAACTAAGCGCAAGTCACCAGAAGTAGTCGAGGTAATCAAGCCTCAGTCCCGCAAAAAGGCAAAAGCGGCGAAGGACAAAGATATTGAGGAAGAAGCCCCTGTCACGCTGGATGCGCTGGAACAATCTCTAGAACAGTCTATGACAGCGCTTACTAAAAAATGGTCAGAGTTTGCGGAACTGCATCTGGCTGGGTTCTCAGGTATCGCAAACAGGGTATCGGAGCTGAAGGAGCTAGCAGCAAAATCAGCACATAGTACTGCGACAAGTAGCACTACAGCACCCGCACAGCAAGATATCAGACAATGGCCACCCAGAGATCACCCGGGACAGGTATCAAGTGCAACTCTACTACAGCCTGACACGGATCCCCGACCCCAGATGGATACAACCGCGGGACTTGATTATACGAAGATGTCTATGTCAGAGTTGCACCTCTGCCAGCTTGCGATTGCAAAGGAGATCCATACCCGAACCCAATTGTCCCAAACCCAATTGGAAGACACCATCAAACAAAACAAAACCTTTGCCGCACGTCTAGAAGAACTCGCACAACAGAAGAAAGAGGCCGAACATACAACAACTATGTTGATGCGAGCATTGGACGAGGCATGTCAGAGTCTTTATGACTCCGACATACAGGGATCAAAGCCACCAGAGAAGAGAATCGCTAAGCTGAGAGACTATGCCCAGCAGTCTCGCAGTGAGGTTGAAAGGATGAAGATAGAACATCAGCACCAGATTGCAGAACTTCAACTGCGCATTCCTCCTGAGACTCCACCAGAGGTCAGAGAACAGCGCCAGTAGGACATCAAGGCTTCAGCAGCGAAAATAGCAGATAATGTGGCCAACGTCGCAAAACTAATGGAAGACAGCATAGAAGCATGGGCGAACCTACAGGACCATCCAGATGTAGGTAAGGTCCAGGAAATCATCAAGTTACGCCAGGATGAATTAGATGCAGTCAGAATAGAAATCAAGACGCTGCCACCTATGCAGAAGATGGCTAAAGTAAAGCGCAGCAAGGAACTTCAGCAGGAAATCGAGTCCTGCAGGACGAAGGTAACGCTACTAGAGAATGCGTTACAACCCCTGGTTGATGAAGAGTTAGAATTGAGCAATACGGCGGAAAGCCAGCTCAAACTTTTGAAGACCTATGACACTTTTGCGCAGGAAAAGGCTGATACAGACTCATCTTTAGTATTACAGGAATTGGTGGAAAAGGAGAAAGCCGCTGATGATATACTACACAACCTCACCATTCGCTTCCAGATCCTAGCGCAGAAGATTCTCCCACCAGAGTCCTCGCAGAGTGTCCCGGGACGGGCCACTAGTGAGTCTTAGGGGCCTGTTGGGGCGCGTTAGTCAGGTAACTTTGCAGCTGTTGGTAAGCGGAGTTAGGGGTCAAAATAGTCTTAGGGGTGGCAGGGTAAGTCAGAACCCCTTTGTTTTGTAATAAACCCATGGTTTAAATCCAGGGTTTACGGTTTTTTTTGGAGCCCATGGTTTGAAGCCATGGTTTTGTATTAGCGCGATGTATAAATAGGCATTTTTGTAATAAGAAAAGGTTAGGTTTTTTTTTATGTAAAGAAAGGTTAAGACGAAGCTAAGGCTGATATTGTAAGGAAAGGAAAAAGTCCCAGCTGTGTGCATGGACGACCTCTGTAGCTGTGTGCGCAGAGGGATTTTGTAAGAAAGATTGAGGAAAGACCTGCAGCTGAGTGCGCAGGGGCCTGCTACTGTGTGCGCGGCTTTTAAAGGATTGAAGGGATCTGCAGCTGAGTGCGTAGATCAAACTGTGGATTTTGTAGCAAGTTGAATAGACCACAGTTTGTGGACGTAACCCCTACACTGGGGGTGAACCACGTTATATCCGGTGTTGTGGTTTCTTGTGCTATTGTGTTTCTGTTGTCTTTTATGCATTAATAACTGTATACATCTGATAAGTTAAGATCGCTGTTAATATTTAGCTTCGCTGTGAATTCCCTGTAGTGGGTTGAGCAAGTAACGACTGTTTATTTATCTGCGAAGTTGTGTGTGAATGAATGGTAAAGCTTTATAGTATTGATTAATAATATTGTTAAAGGCTAAGGTACAGTAATCCCCCTCTCGGCTTGCAGAAACCTGATTCTGCGGCACCCCATAGCTGTTTCGGGTGAGACTGCAACCTACGCACAGGTTGTTGCCGAAAGGGCCAACACTATGGGTCTTTTTGTTGGTGCAACACTAAAGGTTTAAACCGGGGTCTGCCCTATTGCCCAACAATACAACGTAGATCCATGTGATAGAGGACTCAAACTTGGACATAGCTACCAGACATACAATGTAGATCTATGTCATACAGACGCAAATTTGAGCATAGCCATAACCATACAAATGTGGATCCATGCTAGATATACAAAACTCCATTACAACCTGGGGAAAGCAATGAGTGCTAAACAAGTCCCCAGGGTCTTCGTCTCATTTTCCACAACGTACGATTCTATCCATGTGATTACAATGTTCTGAAGTCGAACATGGTAGAAACCACTTGATTACCAGCCAATGATGTGAACTGTTAACAATTGCGAGGGAGATCACCATTGATGTCAATGATTCCCAAGGTACCCTAGTACAATCTATGGAGTGTGAATAGATGTCTTGATGTCGAACACCTAGTCGATTCTATCGATCAAAGGTCAATGATGTGAACCTATGTCGAGAGCGAGAGAATCTATCATCGAGGCATACAGATCTCAAGGTACTAAATTTATTTCTAAGATTATTTCCCAGATGATGAGCTGATGTCGACAGGAATAGTCTCATCGAAGGAGGGCCATGATGAATCCCACATCGATGACATGAAACTCAAAACAAAGTTCAGGAATGATGTGAATGAGGTAAACATAAGACTGACTCAAAGGTACTGACATAGAGATTGTTTATACTGTAGACGTAAACTTCTTCAACTTCCCTTTGAACATCGGGCAGCACGACAAAAGATTTTGCAGCATGACTAGACCAGACAAACACACAGTGCGACGGTGGACAATGCATTCTTTCAAAAGACTCAAAGAAGTGACATGGCTCATGAAAGTGCATCGTCATGGAAATCAGTTGAATACCCAATTGAATGAAATGATATGCAGATAAGTGCCATGTTCAAAGGTAACGACAAACTGCCATTTATTTGCAAAATGATTCCCTTCCCATAATTTCCCCATCATGGTTGATGAGTGCCTCTTTTCATTTTTACAAGATCAAAGAGGGTAACAAACACTCATTGTAGCTCATCCGAAGACAAGTCCAAACTCATATGTTTTATGAACCTAAGAGAGGAGGGGTTCGTTCCCAAAAGAGGGTCTCTCAATGTTTAATTTAACGAGTCCAATGAAAGTTAACTCAGTATTGTTCATGTTTAGAGAGTCTGAACGACCACAGAAGAAGACTCCACAGGGTCCTTTTTTGTAAAATAGTTCATCTGAACCAAAAAAGTGATAACATACCGTCAGATGAATGACTCTTCAAGTGCGTTAACGAGCATAAAGAAGACAAGATCACTCAACAATCTTTTCGTATTTAAGGAGCCCGAAAAGAGTTTAAAGAAGACTCCACTAGGTCTCTTTTCACGATGAGGGATTTTACGAGTCTAAAAAGAATCAGAAAAGGACTCAAACATTTGATACTAAGTTTCAAGAGCATGACCAAAGTGTCACAATAAATGCTCAAAGACTTTTTTCGTTTTATGGTAGTGCAAAAAAGTCAAAAACAAACTCCCAAAACATTTACTGCTACTGCTCGTTATCCTCAACAACTTAAAAACAACAGTTAAACTCTCCAATAACGACATTAAAGGATCATGACTGATAGATTTTCAAAAACTATGACATGCCAAAACCTAGAATGCTTATAAAAGGTATGTAAATAGTAAAAAACAAAACATTTTACCATTTACCCATAGTGGAGAGCCTTTGGAGCATTTTCTTGGCCAGATTTTCAGCTGGTGATTCTGGGAGCATCTACCGTCGGATTTACGCACCGTCAGTTCCAGGTAATAGCTTAAAACTTGCTCTTTCATTTCATGCCTTTATTTTTTATTTTTGGGGATGTTTTGGGCTATTTGAGTGAGCCCTAAAACCATGGATGCGGGCACCGCTCTTATCCCTTGCGGGATAAGTGGTACCTCGCTAGAATCGCGCCTAAAACGTTTGACACAGGCGGTGCCATTACCTGTCCTCAATGGGACATAGGTGGTGTCGGCCGTGGGTGAATAAAAATATATGCACAAGCCAAACTAGCTCAAATTTGATGATTTGAATGATTGATGATGTTTCTAACTGGTCTTGTGATGGTTTTTGACAGGTTCCCATTGATAAAAAAATGGTCATTTGGAAAGAGAGGCAACATGACAATGATGATGCGTTTGCTGAATAGAATGTGGGTTGTATAGCCATGTTGAGAGATTGTGGTCTTCTAAAGTTTTTCTGCACACCCAGCATGGTATCACATGAGCGCCTATTAGACCATATTCTCCGGATGTGAAATACGGAGCAAAAGTATTTTGAGGTTGGTGCTCATATATTGACAATTGAAGTAGAGGATATCTACTTCCTAACAGGCCTATCGAGACAGGGTGCTCCCATCTCTTTGACTGGTTCCTGTGGAGGGGACATCACTACCCAAGAGCTGATAAATTGCCATTGTATTCCTGGGACTAGAACATCGGGGGAGAAAATTCCCATAAAAGCAGTGGTGGATGGCCCACTACGGACAATTTTATTTACCATGCAGAGAGTGGTAGGGAGCCAAGGGGTACATCAAGCATCTAGAGTGCATATGCTCTACACTATAGAGGCCATGGCACCCACAGTCTTCAACTAGGTGGAGTCTCTACTCCCGATTTTCAAAGATCAACTGACCAAGTGTCAGCAGGGGGAGATGAAGCAGTTTGGTTTCGGTTCCATCTTAGCGTGTTTATTTTTTGAGGGGGTTCCCCATATGAGACCCCAAGTGGTTTTTATATATTTGAGGGCATGAGACCCTCGCATGTTGAGATGGGTCTAGATCATGGCCCACACTAGAGAGGGTAGAGGCAAGGTGAAGTTTGGTGACCCGTTCTTTCGATGGTTGAGAGATCAACTCCTCATGGTTGAGGACTATGCATATGCGGGAACTGACTTCAGTGGTGACCCTGATCTACTGCTCCCACCTGGTGGACAGTGGGGTGATATCCATAAGAAACAAAAACCATAAAATGGAAATTATGTTTTTATGTTTTGATGTTTTATATTTTTATGTGTAGTAACGAGACTTGAATGTTTTCATGCAGATGTTGGAGCAGCACGACCTGGGGGGTCCTCCCCACTAGACAGGCAAGACAGAGCTCACTTTGTACCACAAGGAGATGATGTGATAGGGGAGCTACAGGAGAACCTTGAGAGGTTGAATCTAGACATCCCAAATTCCTCGATTGACGACCTCCCACTGAGGTACCAGAGGCTCACTGTAGGAGTACCGGGTCGTTTCAGCAAACTACTACGTCAAGTAGCCTGGGAAGTTATGTGTTACCACGAGCATCACTAGATGATAAGATGCATGATGTATTCACTCAAAGCTGATAGATAGCTTCAGGATTTTTTGTATGATGATTTTTACTTGAAATCCTGAGCGCTTCAGATGAGGTCTAGTGACCTATTTTTTGTAAAACATGTTTATATATATATACAAACTTCTACTTTGGTGTTTATATGTCTCAAATGGTGAATTTATTTTATATGAGTTTTATGTGTCTTTTATAGTTTATTTACAGTGAACCATGTTTCATTTTCACATCATGAATAGGCAATATGCCAGTCTAGGATGTAATTTGCCAATGAGTCGGCAACTACATTATCTTCCCTAGGGATACGCCTATCGGTAATGGCTTCAAATGACCTCTCCAATAAATGTACCCTCTGGAAGAGGTAGAGAGGCACGGGATTCCTAATGGTATAGACATGGTTTAAATGACAAATCACTAGTTGTGAGTCCATCAAAACTACCAAGTTATGAATATCTTGGGAGGCAGCTTCAGTCAGAAGACATATGGCTGCTTGATACTCGGCAATATTGTTGGTAGTGAGACCAATACAAAATGCTCATGAACTGACCAAATCATAAGCTAGGGAATAGAGAACCCAAGCAGCTGAGTCAAGATTCAAGGTGTGGTGGCAAGCACCATCAGTGAAGCTGTAGAAAGCCATCTGCTCTGCACAACCAAAACATGGTATAAACAGATATAGACAATAAACTCAAAACCATATTGAAAATACTTAAGCACATTAAAAGTCAATTAATATATATATATATACAAGGTACTATACAAGAAATATCTAGGCATAGTACCTCTTCAGGTAAAACCCATTGCGAGGTTGTCCTAAGGGGATTCCATCATAGTCCACGAGATCGTAGGCCCCTTTCTCTAAAACTTTGGAAATAACAAAAGGACCATACCACATGGATTCGAATTTCCCATTCCTTTGTTTGTCATATCTCTTATCGTAGGTCAAAAATAGGTCACCTTCATTAAATGCATGAGGTTGGACAGACTTGTCATACTACGCCTTGACGCTTTTCTTGTGTTCCTCATTAGCTAAGGTAGCATCGCTTCTAGTTTCGTTAAGGTTGTTTAAGTAGAGAAATATTTCTTCCTTTGTAGAAGTGTCTGGGAGAAGTTCGATGGAAAGTTTCAAGGATGGAATTTGACATTGAATTGGCAAGACAACTTCTAGTACATAGACAAGCTGTAAGGGTGTAAAACCAGTACATGTTTTTACCAAAGTCCTATAAGCCCAAAGAGCAGAGAAAAGAATATGGTGCCAGTTGGATTTATGGTCTCCAACCATCCAACGCAGCATTGTTTTCAAAACTTTGTTAATGGCCTCGACTTGACCATTAGCTTGCGGATAATAGGGCGTTGAGTTTTCATGACGAAAACCTAGCTTGGCACTTAGTTCCTCCATCATTTGATTACGAAAATGTGATCCATGATCAGTGACTATGGACTACGGGACTCTGAATCTTGCTATCACATGATTGAACAGGAAGAGAGTGGCAATCTTACCGTCCTCCACATATGTAGGCATAGCCTCATCCCATTTCGTAAAATAATCAATGGCTACGATGATGTAACCATGCCCCCCGACTGAGGTAGGCTTACAATGCATGTCCCCCATTTGGAGAAAGGGCCAACGACAATGACGGGGTGTAATGGAGCAGGGTGGGTGCGCTTTTTCAGATAAAAATGTTGATAGGGTGGGCATTTCTTAACAACCTCGTGACAATCTTTAAAGATTGAAGGGCAGAAATATCCAGCACGAAGGATTTTCTGGGCTGTATCCATCCCAGATAGATGACCGCCACATGCTCCAAAGTGGCAGTCATTCAAAACTTATTCAGCTTCCTCGTGGGTACGGCATCGCCAGAGAACGGAATCGATACCACATCTATACAAAGTGTCATTCAAGATGAGGTAGTATTTTGCGTGGTGACGGATACGGCAGCGATCGTCACAGGATATAGTGGGCTGAAATCTTTGTGTCTGGAAATAAATGAGCAAATATCCATACCATGGGTCAGTAGTGCTTATCAGGAACAGGAATTCATCTGGGAATGAATCACTGGGTGCAGATTTCATCGAAGCATAGGGAAGATCACACATAAGCTCAGCAAAGACCAAGGATTTCTTTGACATAGCTTTGGCGAATTCCAAATCAAACTCTTGTAGGATTACTATCCATCGGGAATACTTTCCCTCGAGCACCTGACAAGTCAAGATGTAATACATAGGGTTCTAGTCTGCCAATACAGTGGTTGTGCGAAGCAAAATGTAGTGACAAAATTTATGAACAGCAATGATCGTGGCCAATGCTAATTTCTCCACGCGTGAGTATTGAGTTTTGGAATCCATGAGATTCTTACTAGCATAGTATATCATGTGCTCTTAACCATCGGGATTGTCCTCCACCAAAACCATAGCGATGGTAGTAGTGGAGGCAGCAATGTATAAGAGAAAATTCTTTGAATAATCTAGGGGATGTATCATGGGTGAATGAGTCAGAGCATGTTTGAGATTATCAAAGGCTCATTGGGCTTGGTCATCCCAAAAGAACGGAGTGTCCTTCTTAAGGAGATGCATATAACCGTGTGTTTTCTCTGCAAAATTGCACACAAAATGGTGGAGGAATTTTTCCTTCCCTTGCAAACTTTGGAGTTCTAGAAGGTTGGTTGGGGCTAGTAGAGCTAGAATAGCAGCATTTTCAATGGATCTATCCGAATGCCATCCTTAGAAACCATAAAATCTAACAAGCATCCCATATCAACGCAAAAAACACATTTATGAGGATTGAGCCGTATGTTATAATGACGGCATCTCAAGAAAATGTCTCTAAGATGACCAGGGTGGTCCTCCCATCACTGTGAATGAGCTGGGAGGTTGTCAAGGTACAGTTCTATAATATGTTTTATATCGTGAAACGCATATGACATAGCATGTTGGAAAGTGGCTCCAGCATTTTTCAGGCCAAATGGTAACTTCCTGTATGCAAAGGTTCCCCATGGGTAGATAAATGACATCTTGTGCTGATCGGTGGGTAAAATATCAATCTAATTATAACCTGAAAATCCATCCATAAATGAAAAGATGACACTTTTGGCACAATTGTCGATAATCTGGTCGATATGCAGAGTGGAAAAGTTGTCTTTGGGACAAGCTTTGTTCAAATCTCTGAAATCGATGCAGATTCTAATGGTGCCCTATTTTTTGTTGACAGGGATGACATTCGATACCCATTCCCTCAGGGGTATGGGATAAATAAACCCTACTATTAGAAGTTTTTCTATTTCAGCTTTGATAGTTGTGGCTTTTTGTGGATGGACCTGTCTCAGTTTTTGCCTGACAAGTTTTGCAGTGGGATAGGTTTTTATTTCATGAACCACAATGGATGGGTCTATCCATAGCAATTCTTCATAAGACCAGGAAAAAACATCTCAGAATTATTTGAAAAGTGCTCGGTATGCTTCAGATTCTTCTACTCAGCAGTTTTGTCGAACATGAACATGCTCAAGGGTGCTAGGCTTGGTTGATATGTCAATTGGATTTGTTTGAGTGATGTTGCATAGGTTTCCTTCAAAATCTGTGTTATGCAACAATATAGGAGTTTGAGGTGTTTTGACAATATTAGTAGTAAAAAGGGATGCAAAATCATGGTCTACCGAACTAGTGTTGGGGAGGAACGAGGATCTATGATGATGATCCTCCCATATAGGCTCATTCGTACTCATGATCTCCATAATGGACTCATCGAAAGGAAAAGTCTGGGAGAGATAATCCATAGTAGGAAGAGAGGGTTCTAACAAGTAGGGAAGGTGGTAAGGGTCCGAAGCCACCAGATGAAGATCATTAGTGTGGTCATCGGAAAGGGTTTGGATAACGTTGTACAATTTGTTTTCCCTTTGGATCATAATCAAAGAAAGAAATCATATTTGCCATCCAGTGTGTCTGTGCTTGGAGGATTTGACGAAAAAATCCCCATAAGGGAAGAATCCTTCAGCATGCCTACCCCAATTGACTGATAAGGAGGAGGGGACTGGTCTAACATAGGGATGTCACTAGCCATATGGGTAGTAAAATCTGGCGTATAGAAATTGAGTTGGTCAATGGTTACAATCCTCCCAAGATGTGAAAATTAGATAGTTCAAAATACCGTCGAAGCAACAATAGTCATGGCATAAAACCAATTTCTTCCTAATAGGAGGTTGTAGTCTAATGGGGAATCTACTACTTCCACTTGAATGGAAATGGTTTTTCCCCCAAGATCAGATGAAAGGGCTGGTATGAGACCATGGGGCTGGAAACCTCTTCCATCAAAGGCTTTCAGAGTCGTTGGTGATGTTACAAGCTCGGGAGAGCCAATAGCTTTCCAATAAGACAGGGACAAAACTGAAGTTGAAGCTCCTTCATCTAAGACAGTTCTAAAGACCTTCTTTCTGACTACTTTCATTATGATTTGGAAAGTGAGTTTGTGAGGTAGTCTAGACTTATAGTTCTTGACATTGAAATGAATCAAATTAGTGTTGCTCGGGTCTAAACCTGCTAACGCGATTAACAAGTTTCTGCGTTGTGTAGGACAACTTTGGAGTACTTCCAAGGTAGACATTGCACATGGTGCCTAAGAAATATATTTAACTACATTATAAAATTGGGTAGCTCGGGAATTAGGATTAAAAATAGCCTTCCTAAGAGTACTCTTAGGTGGATGCAAAACCATGTCGAGATTAGGTTTCTCGATAGTTAGAGGAATAGTAGATGAGGACTCGGGAGAACCAGTAGAGGGAGCTTTTCCTGAAGAAGAATTTTCTTCTTTCTTGTCTATGGGTTTGTCATAACTCTGACTTCAAGTTTGAAAACTAATAGTGTCTGAGGACATCATGCAAATTTCCTCTGAAGAACCAAAATTTCCCTAATTAGACATGTGGTCTATCAGCTGTTGTTGAGAGGAAAAAGGATCTATGAGAACTGCTGGCACGGGATTAGTGTATAGAAATTGGGTGATTTCTTCACAATGAGGAAACTCTTTTGTGAAGTGGTCACCTCTGCATAGAAAACATGGATATTTTGCTTTTATTTTCTCTTTATCGTTCTCGTTGATGGTTGGTTTCGGATTCTCCTGTTGGTTTCCAGGTTTTTTGTTTTTAGCTTTACCTTTCTTTTTTTGTTGCTGGGCGTTTGAGTACTCTAAATGGAATTTACCTCGATGGAAACCTTGGGAGTTGAAGGAGTAGGGGTGGAAGTTTGGGGTTGCTTGGCAGGTTTAACTATTGGTGGGGACTGGATTGAACCAACAATCCCATCAACAGGGGTTTCTGCTGGTGGCTTGGCAGGATTGGTGCTTAGGAGAGGAGCTTGAGGGATCAAGTCATACAACGTTCCATACTGGGAATATACCAAGTCCAGATATTGGGCTCGACTAATGGCTTTCTCTTCGGTAACGGCACCGCCCATAGCCATGTCTCGGGCGATAAGAGGCAACAAAGATTTAGTAAACCAATTAGCTAACAATTGATCTGGGATAGGAGCCTTAATAAGTCTTCTCTGCCTTATCCACTCATGGATATGATCGGATATGTGGGTGGAGGTGTTCTGGCATAGAGAATTTAAGAGATCTATACCCATTTTATAACAGATAGGAAGCTAAAAGTGTGTAAGAAAGACAGTTGCCAAAGAAGCAAAATCCACAAACGAATGTTGCGGAAGTTCAATGTACCATTTCACGGTGGTACCAATCAAATTTCACTGGCAGAGTCTTAAACGAACAAAATCATCCATTAGGGAGTTTGAATAACACCACAAATGGAATGTCATGACATGGTTTTTTGGATCATCTCCCTACTTCCCATCGAAATTTGGGATGTCCGATGGTAACTTTATCAGAATGGGAGGCCATGAGGGGTTATGTCGAATGGGATCATTAATCAACTTGGACAAATCAGGCAAGTCCAAAGTTTCTAGGAAGGGTAACTGGTGACTAGGTTGTATGTACTGGTAGTATAGATAGGGAATATAAGTACCAATATGACTGTAAGTATACTGATAGACAGGTGGTTGTGATGAAGAACCACCAGAAGATCCACCCACAGGGGGTTGATTTTCGGGATCAGGACCATTAGGACCCCCGGAGCCTCCAGGAGGAGGACCTCCAGGGCCTTCGAGACCACTAGGACCACCTGGACCACCAAGAGGAGGACCACCAGACCCTTCAGGACCCCTGGGAGGTAAACCTCTGGAGCCTCCAGAACCACTAGGAGAAGGGCCACCAGACCCTCCGGGACCATTAGGAGGGAAGCCACCAGGCCCCCCAAGACCACCAGGACCATTAGGACCATAAGGAGGAAATTTTCCAGGCCCTCCAGGACCATTAGGCCCCCTAGAGGGAGGACCTCTATAAGGTGGTCCTCCAGCACCCCCCACAGTATGTATAGGTATCCCTCCCATAGCTGGCATGTAGGACCAGTTGGGTTGCCCCCATGGAGTGAAAGTATTACTAGGATATGGAATTCTAGCATAAGAAATTCCTATAGGGGTGGGTTGGTAATTTATATTTCCTATAGGTACTTGATTTTCTATGTAACCATACCCCCAAAAGGTTTGATTGGTTACGGGTTGTGCCCCCAAGGGTTGACCTGAACTGGATGGGGGGTTAACCACATCCGTATGGGTAGGAGGGATGTATACTGTAGATTTCTCTATACTAGAGGTTTGTCCATGACTAGCTACAATTCCAATGATAGGTAACGTAAGTTGTGCTGAGGGTTGCCCCTGAGCACTAGAAGGTATTGAGGAAATAGGAATTGAATGTTGTTCCCTAGGTGCAGAAGACCCGGGAGGATTTGGAACAGACATATGGGAGGTAGTTGGGTTGGTAGTTTGACCTAGATTATGCAGAGTCATAGCGCGATCTAGAATAGTTTCAATGGGTTTCATAGAATCAATAAGTGAGCGATATCCCACAGGCCAAGGGTCTGGATTACGAGGAAAAACTGTTGAACGAGGTGGTGGTGTACCCAATATGTTATCTATTTTCTTCTCAAGTTCTCTTTCATGGAGAATAGATGGCTGGTTTTGTCTATGTTCTTCTTCATTTGGTGAAATATCTTCAGAATAGGTTGGACGGGTGCCAAACGAAGTAATGGCCTATCCCATAGAGGTATCCCAAAATGGAGCATTGGGACCATAATCTGGACAGGTAGTATCATCAACATGGCCTTCCATGGGAGAATGGAACAAAATATTACCCCTAGAAGGTTGTTGGACCAAGGGAGGACTGTGCGAAGGATATGGATCTCTGCTTTCTACAACCACATTTTCTCCCACTTGGGAGTTGGTAGCAGCTCCTTGGTTGATAGCTTCCATGGGATCTTCTCCTCAAACAGGAATAAAATCAGGTGGCAAGCCCCGTACTCTTCTTGACTGACTTAATTCAGCCAGTTTGTACAGTTCCTATCTAACCTAGGGTTTCAAAAACTAGAAAACACACCAAAAATTTCCCTACTCAAGCTATAGGCCAAACAAGCAAACTTAGATGACAGGAGGAGTTCAGATAGTCCGGTCTCTCACCAGGATTTTCAAGAAGGTGCCACTCGTGATATACCACAAGCGTACATGCGTAGTAATCTCCCCGAATGTTGTTTTCGGTGTATGGCTCCAAGCAAGATGGCCAAAGGGATTTTCTCAAATAGATAAGGTATCCTAGTGGGGTCTCTCGATATACGCAAGGTACGTGGGAGCTCAAATCAGTAGTAGTGTTGTCTAATGCACAACCGTTCATAAGGGGCCTTCCTATATACAATCGAGTACGTGAAGTACCTTTCTATATACCTCAAGGGTATGTGAAAGGCCATTCAATATACCGATGGTACGTGGAAGAACCGCGCGAGTCCTGGGATGTAGTGCGAATGAGTGATGACAACTCCTATGCTTAATGATGCCCGAACACGTCTCTAGCCTATCACTCAAATTGCTATGTAAATTTTAATCCTATAACTACCGTTAATTTTAAAGTGGACGGTTAGGTGAATGCATGGAATTTTGACAAAAAAAGTAAAACCATGCAGATATGTATATGCAAATATTTCACTTTACCGTTCGAGGTATGCCTACTTACGGGAGGGAGAGAGAGTATTTTTGTTTCATTTTGAAAACCAAAAATTCCCAAACAACTACTATGAACAAATCAAATCCAAAGACAAGCAACACATTCCAAACTCATTTTTCTTTTTGAAAGCAATTAGATGGGTAAGAGTCTCTTTTCCTAAAAGAAAAACAGCAAGCACTCTACATGCATATGCACTCAAAACAAGTTCTAGAACAAGGCCTACCTGGCACCATGCTGGAGGGGTCTTGGACAGAGCAGTTTTGGACAAGCATCACTTCTGAATCACTGCACTTAGGCGGTGGCACCGCTTATGGCTAACGGGGTTCAGGCGGTGGCACCGCTTATTGCCAACATCACATGTGCGGTTCCCTGAATGTATCCAAAACACAAAGAGAACGAGATTTCAAGTTAAAAATTGATCAAATCAAGGTAAAGGATGATGAAATGACAATAAAACAGAGCATATAAAGTCAAGGAAGTTCAGATCTGAATAGATCTGAAAGTTTCAAACAAAACTTCACTAAGTCAGATGGCAGATCTGACTGAAGAGAGTTATAGACTGGAGCTTGGATTCGAACAAGTGTTCAAGGATTGAGGAAGATCAGGTCAACTAAAATTTGCTTTGTTCCCCAGTGGAGTCACCAGATTTGTAGTCAAAAATATTGCACCTTCTGCGGAAAAAAGTTGTTCCTCTGGTCTGAATGGTTCAGATCTAGAACAAATGAGTGAACAACAAAGGATGAAGACCTTCCCTGAATGTTGTAAACACCTGGAATAATGCTTTGATGATGAACCTATGTACCTACAAAACATGTCAAACAAACAAGAACATCAAAGCTACCAGAACATTATTCACACATCCATACTAGTGACTAAGGAATCTTAGTAACGTATACATGTGAGATCAATACAACAGATATGTGGGATGAAAATTAGCTTTGCATTAAGAAATGAATGAAGAAGCTTACAACCATTTCCTTAGTGTTGACAAACTCCTCCACAAGACAAACACCTCATCCTCGATAGCTCCAACTTGCTCTCTTGTACTCTCCAATGGATTGGACTATATAGTCAATTCAACATCATAACATTACCATTCCGTTCTCTCCCTCAACTATGGATATGAGCTTGTATTTATAGGGCTCAATGGATAGGGATAGTTGAGAGAATTGTGGCTAAGGTGGCTCTAAGATCCTACCAAGAGGGATCTCGACTCCAACTAACCCTTATTGATAGGGATAAGGGAGGACACGAGGCTCAAGTTCTAGAAGCCTCAAGGATCCTCCTTTTTTTCATTTTTACCAAGGGTGTCGCTTTTGTTCCCTTATGACAAAGCGGTTTAGGTGAGAACCGCTTCAAGAACAAAGCACATCCACAGTGGCACCGCTTTTCTATAACAGGACACAGGTGGTGCTGAACAAGGTACCACTCATCAGCCAAAGGGAAAGCATGGTGCTAGGTTTTTTCATGTAGAACTGATATCCAGAGCAAGTTTCCACTCCAAGTTTGGGATTTAGGGAAAACATAGGGGTTAAGGATCTCATCACATGTTGGTGACAAGATTTGGGTATAATAGTGTGTGTGAGATACACACACATATATGCATATGTATGCATACACACACATACATATACATATATATACATACAATGTTACATTGCATAACTTATAACACTTCCCACTAGGGATAATATGTATTGTTACTTTATGTGTGTGTGTGTGTGTGTGTATATATATATATATATAT
>LPNX011130668.1:360269-372080 GCA_001517045.1 Pseudotsuga menziesii
ATGTATGTATGTATGTATGTATGTATGTATGTATACACATCTATATACATATATTTATATACATGTATGTGTATATGCATGTCTATATATACATACATGTATAGATGCATATATATACATACATATTCATATATACTTGTATATATACGTATGTATATATGAATATAGACATGTATATACACATATATGTACATATGTATATATTTAAGTATATGTATATATATATAAGCCAAAGTAACTATAAGTTGTACATAATAGCTCTAGTGGGAAGTGTTATAAGTTAGGCAATGTAACATTGTATGCTCACCTTGGTCGTGAAAATGTCTACGTTAGTGAGCATATGTATATGTATACATACACACAGACACACACATATATGTATACATGTATGTATATGTATATATGTACATACACACATATATATATATATACATATGTATATACAATACATATATGTATATATGTACATTATATATATATATATATATTTACACACACACACATATATAATATACACAAGACACAAATATTTTCCTCGAGGGAACCATAAAGGAGAAAACCCTGCAAACTTCTTCATAATAGTTTCGTCACTAAGACAATATCACAAGATGGAAAAAACCAAGAATAAGAGTGTTGTTAGCACTCATAGTGGGTTTCTAAATTATAGGGATTGGTCCCTGGGGCACCTAAACTCATGCAATCAGGAGCAGTAAGTGGTAGATGTCCCCTAGGTGTGTCCCCCATGCACTAGTGGAGTGATGAAGACCTTCTAAGCTAGATAAATGGACAAATATACTAGGTGGTCAAGGGAGGATTAATAATAATCCCAACATCCCCCCTAACTTTGGACAACCTAGGCACTAGAAACTAAGACCAAAGGTCTCCCATGCAATCTAAATGCAAAAAATAATAATTGCTTAATAAAAATGGACGAAATGGGGAAAACCTCATGGGAACCCCCCCTCTCAAAATAAGCAAGAAAAATCATGATCAAGCTTTCATATCAAGAGAAACTTTGATGGTCATTGTGTGCACTAGTATCCTGGGACTGTGCATGTGAACCCCTCCATCTTCTTCCAATCTGATGATATACATGAGAAGGAATGTTTCCTTTGTCTCTTCTTTCTAGAGGAAGAGTGACATGATTCATTTTTTTCTTCAGTGAGTAGAATTGTTGATCAGACCATACCATCATGTAACATCTCTCTCGGAGCTTGTTGCACCTCTCTGAAGGAAGTGAATTTTCTTGACATAGCGCAAGGCACTCTTTTTGAAACTGAGATTTTGTTCTCCTCATGTCAGATGGCTCTCCATTCGTGTTCCCAACCGCCTCAATAACCTTTTGTGCCCATTTAGGCCTAGGATCGGGAGTAGGGATTGGATTTGCATTCCATATATATATATGCTCTTGAATCAATGAGGAAGGCATGTGATTTTGAACAACTAGCCTTTCAATGGATGGCATCTCTCATAATGATCTACAATCTTGTCTCTAGAGTCATCCTTCCTTGCACCTTTAGGGAGGGAAATATTGTGTTGCTCAAGTAGTTTTGTCATCTGATCTATGGTCTTCTTCATACAATATTTCTATGTATGGTTTCCTTTCTTACAGTAGGAGCACTTGCCCTCCTTAGACCTTTGATGTTTGTCCTTCCTAGAGTATGACGCTTCATCTGATGGATCAAACTCATTTTTAGGTTCAAATTTAGTGTTTTTCTTTTCTTTACCTTTTTTATTCCTTCTTGCTTGCACATTCCTTGTCTCACCAGCTAAGTGAGATTGATTTGGAGAGGCTTTGAGAGATCCCATCTGTATCAGCTTGTCTTGTTCTTGGATTAGACTTTGTGAAGGCATCAAGGGATGGTATTCACCAATTAGGAGTAGTCAATCTCCCAGAGTTAAAGGTAGATACAAACACTGATAATTATGGGACAAGTTTTCTTAGTATGGAGAGAACCATTTTCTCATCCTTCTTCTTAATCCCACATTGCTTTCATTGCATGACCAGTGATTTGAATTTTGAGGAAATTTGTTGTATAGTTTCGAAGTTACTGGGTTATAGTTCTATCATATCATTCTCCAATATATGGCCCCTCATCTCATCTTATTTTCCAAACAAGTACTTGATCTTATCCCATACTTATTTTGGAGTCTTGAGTCCATCAAGATATAACAACAACTCCCTGGAGATGTGGATGCACATGAATCCAAAAGCTTCATCAAGCTTATTCAGATGCTTCGATTTTTCAATATATTGTTGGGGTTCGACATCTCTACCCATGGTGATCTTGAACAAATCCTTATTGCACAAGACAATCTGCATATATGCCCTCCAAACAAGGTAATTGAAAGGTGTAAGGATTCTGGGAGTTAGAGCTGCTAAATTCTCCATTTCACAACTATATAGATCAATAATTTTTTAGAAATTCTTTGAATGTGCCTGCAAAAACACTACAAAACAACTCAATTCGAATCGATTTATACCAAACACTCCTTGCTTTGACATGTGCACATTCTCTAAGTGCATCACACCTGGATAGAATTCTCCAAACATAATCCAGAGGGAGCAAGGCAATAATTCCAAGATTTATGTGGAACCTGGTTGCTTATGGTGCATCAATAGAAGCCTTTGAGGTTTGTTGCTTGCTTGGATACCAGCTTTGATACCACGTTAAATTCAATGAAGCATAGGATCATCAGCCTACATGATTCAAATGAGAAGAAAAGGTTGCATAAGAGAGAGAATAATCTAGCATAGATTGATCAATTACTCATGGCAAAATTGCACACACATGGAGACAAAATTGGAATAATATGATTATATTCATGAATCAGTAATTAATATTTAATACAATGGTTATACACATAGGAGAATTCAAATTCCTAAGATAGGATTCGAATATACCAACTTGAACTGACTACGGAGCTAACTCAGTGTGGGAAAATCACCACTGGAGCTCACTAATGCAACCCTGAATCACTAAAACATTTCACACTTAGTTAACTGATGAGGGTAGGTGAGCAAATACACCCTACTTCCCCTGAATCATGGAAACCAACGCTAGGATGATTGAGAGTGATCTAACTGATGGGAATCAGAGCATAACTAGACTTAACTGAATACCTACTAGAGTCAACTGTTGGAGACTATTGTTGGCACTCATAATGGGTTCCTAAATTATAGGGTTTGGTCCATGTGGCACCTAAACTCATACAATCAGGTGCAGTAAGTGGAAGATTCCCCTTAGGTGTGTCCCTCATGCACTAGTGGAGTGATGAAGACCTCCTAATATATGGAAATGGACAAATAGACTAAGTGGTCAAAGGGAGGATTAATAATAATCCCAACACACAAGACACAAAGATTTTCCTTGAGGAAACCATAAAGAAGAAAACCCTGCAAAATTCCTAAGAACAGTTCTGTCACTAAGACAATATCACAAGATGGAAAAAACCAAGAATAAGAAGTCTTCTGTAGTTCTCTCTCTTTCCTCCTTATCCTCTCTCTTCTAATGAGCACTTGAGAGAGTGTGAGTGTGTGTTCAAATAGGGAGGGTGCATCCCAATTTATAATCTTATGTTGAGTAACTTACTTAACTAACTAAGTCGACCAGGTAGCCTCTTTGGGGTTGACCTACCTATTAAGACTCAAAAATACATTTTACTTTAGTTATCTTGGGGGTTATTTCCCCAACTTATAATAGAGGGTTTACATCAATGACCATACACAATAATGACATCCTGAACGGAAGGAAAACATCTTCGATGGGGGTAAAACAATATACAATAGAATATATTTTGAAGTTACATTTACAACAACACTCTATCTTAAATAAGAAGGTATTCTCTCTCCATAGTCATCAACACTCTAGTTAATTCACCATCATTGGATCATCATCATCGCTATTGTTGTAGTCCTCATCTTGTAGATCATTGAATAGTGAAATCTATTGGATCTAACTGTCATAGGAAGTTTCTATAGATCTATCCATGTTTCATGTTGGGTGTAGGCCTAGCCCTCATCTAGGTATTCACCATGTCCATGAGCAAGCCATCGTTTAGGTACAACATAGGACCATACATTGCATTGCCACTTGTTGAGGCCTGGAAAATTACAAGTAACAACAGTTAGCGATTCTCCCCAATAACGTTCCCAACTAGCTCATTATTGTTTGGTATGGGGAATCCATCCAATTTATGGCCCGGCTACCGTAGGTCAAGTAACAAAATAAAAGGTTTTACCGGTTACAGCCCGGTCCACCGTGTATATTTTTAGTTTTTTGAATTTAAGTATGATGTGCAAGTGCCTATCTAAAAATGCAGATTGATAGAGATAACAAGGAGCGTCACAATGTGATGCACAGGTTCTCACCTCTTGTCTTAACTCTCTCGCATCTAAAACACACACAACAAGAAAATAATTTTAACTAACCTATCCCTAGGGAGCAGAATTAACAGTTGACAATGAGTAATGTATTTCTGCACATGTATTATGAACAATTACAGATAGCTGTTATTTATTTCAAAACACATGAACATTAAGAAAAATATTGACAACAAGATATCTTATTGTTGATGACAACCTCCATTACTCACAGTGGAAATTTCACAGAATAAACTATAAGACATTCATAACATAAGCAGAAATTCCATGAGTTACAACGATCTCACAGTTAATGGACATGAGCTGAAAATGAAATAGTTCACATTCAACTAATCCACAACAAAGCATTTGAAACAGTCCACCAAACTTTCTCCAACGGAAAAAATTGTAACTCTTTATTGCAAAAGGAAGTAGTTCTTCTTACAATAGCTCTCAAAAATTGCATGGGAAAGAAAAGTCTTTTTCTACATCTAACTCTCCTATACTTATACAAAAAGCAAAACCTTTGGGATGCCCCCAAATGACTTTTGGGCTTCCCCAACATTTCAATTCCAAATTTCATCTTGTAGTGAGTGCTCATGATTTTACAATATATTACATTTTAAAACAAAATTTAATAGAACACTTTTATGAAGAGGGCCCCTCTTGGTCATTAATGAACTTTTTCCACACCTGGGCCTCTGCTACTATGCTTTCAAAATCTGAGGGTTCAAGAAAACAGATGTTTATCTCATACTTAGCAACCTAATTATTAATCACTTCTATTCTTTCCGGACTCAGACGCAGCTTATATTCAAGTACGTGGATGCTTACTGCTGCATAAGCTACTGCATTCTTCAGAATTTGTCCATCTAGATCCTTAACTTGTTGGATCTCCTACTCATCTTCCTGGATACCTGTTCTGTAGTTGTTCAATGAAAAGCTCATGTTCTGGTATCGCATCCATTCTTTTATCTACAGTAAGCTGGCATTTATTGTATGTGACCAAAATTCTTCTGTAGTATTCAGCACACAATCCTTTCGTTTTCTTCACAGTCTTCTTGAATTCTTCCGCAATATTTATTGCAAACTCCAATAAGTCATAATCCTACTTTAAAATATGTCGATCTTTAGCTGGTAGCTCCGCAAGGGTTTCCTCCTTTGACTCTATCCATACTATCCTTCCCGTCAGGATCTCCAAAATATCTTGAGATCTGTCTACAAAATACGAAGTGGTGTCTAAGATTTCTTCTAATCTGCTATATATTTGTACAATCTTACACCTTTCTTCCTCAACGTGCATTTGCAGATGATGGATCTTTCTTCTCTGAGTTAGAACATGCTCTTTCAGAGGATGGACATCCGTCTTCTGTTCCATAGCATCTTTCAGTGATGTTGTCAATGAAGCATTATGTCCCTCAAAAATTGCTACATGCATTTGATATTGTTTTTCCTTTTCTTCCGTAGCAGCCTTCTCTGATTCTAACTCTATGATCCTATTTTGCAACTGGACCTTCTCTACATCTAGAGCTTTTAGGACACCTGAAGGTCATTTTTCTCAGTCTTCAGCATTTGATTCTCTAGCTGTAGCCTCTGTAATTCTGCTAAGTTTTTCTGGGCATCCTTTTCTGTTTTCTCTACTAAGACTTCTAAGGCCATCTTGTTTGCCTACAGAGTCTGGAATTATATCTTTGAATTCTTCACCTCATTTTGCATATCCTCAAATTTCCTCTTTAGCTTATGACCTTCATCCATTTCTTTCTTCAAAGTTTCCTTTAATTGTGTTGCATTCTTTTTCTATTGCTCAAGGTCTGTCATAATCCTATCTACATTGTCTTCAGTGGCCTGGGTTAATGCCACCCCAGCTCTAGCTATCACTCGTGGATCTGCATCTGTTCCATTCACCATGGTTTTCTCAGTTATCATCTTTCCTGATTGTCCTCTTGTTTCAACCTTCTTTTCTGTTCTTTTGACAATCCTTTTCTTTTCCTTGTCATAGAAAAAGGTGTTGAAATCAGGTATCTGATCTCCTTCTTTCTGTACAAAAGGTATCAAATTCAATCCAAAAAAAACAAGTTGTTCCTGAGTGTTTCCAGAAGTTGCAGCAGGATCCTAGGAATCTGGATTATCTTGTCCCTGCCCTTGATCAGTATGATCATGTTCATCCTGTGTATTTATCGAGTCAGTAGTCTGCTGACCTTTCTTAGATCCTGCTAATCTTAGACCCTCACTTTCATCTTGTTTTTTCTTTATTTCTACTTCTTCTTTTTTCTTTCTCTCCTCCTCTTCCTTATTTGTTGCTTCCTCTGCAGCTCTCCTCCTTTCTTCCTCTTCATGTTTTAGCCTACTCTCTGCCTCTTGTGCTAGCCTTCTAGCATCTTCTCCTTGTTTTTCGGCCTCTGCTTCTTCAGCTATCTTCTATGCGATTTTTCCTTTTCTGCCTACAATGGTGATTTTCTGTTTAAATCTCTTCTTTAATGCAGTCATATTCCTTGCATTTCTGAAGATTTCTTCATCCTTGTCCCAGAAATTTGCGTATTCAAAATGAACATTTGTCACCTTGCAATGCTCTGCAACTTTATTTTGGGAGTCATCCCTGTGGAAGTTCATTTCAACAAAATGAAAGTGCTCCAATTCCTGCATGAATTCTACAGTCTATTTAACCTTTGTAAACTTAAAACTCCCCAGCCATAAAGGTATGGCAAGGTATGCTACCTTCTTATGTTCGAACAAGAAGCTTCCAACACCATCAATGTATACCTTCCTGACTACTTCTTTATGTAACACATAATCAGCGGCATATTTTGGGAGTAGAGAAGGTGCCCTAGAGCCACCATACATTCTGATATATATCCCCTTGTCAGTCAGATAATAAATTCCATATTCTTCAATAACCTTGAACGCCTCTTCTAACATGTAGTTGCATTTAGCAAGGAAAATCAGGGTGTACAAAGGCATGATGAAGTGCTCACATATCTCTTTCTAGTGGATATAGTATTTGTGTGCCCAAAATAACTTATATGCAGTGTATACAGGGGTCCTGTCCCTATCCCAATTACACCTCAAGGCTGGAAAGGACTGGGTACATAATATACAATCGACTAAGATAAAGCCCATGTAGAACTCTGACTTCTTCTATGATACCCCTCCCAAAGCTGAATATATGCATGCTGAGAGGCTATTGGACACTATGTTTGCCCAATTCAATATGGTTCCTTGGGTGGCCACATAGAAAATAATTGGCATCCATCCCAATTTGAAACTCTTCCCATGAGCTCTCCCAAAAATCCTGTTCAGCAACAATGCTATAAATCTGTAAGGGGTCCAGAGAGTGGTTGTATCATATTCTCTTAATGGCCTAGTTCGAAAATTCTTCCCTGGTATCATCATTCTTTTGACAGTTTCAACTAGGTCCAAATTTGTCTCCTTCAACCAGCTTTCAGTTAAGTAAATTTGAGTGGGAGGCAAGTGGTATGCCATTGAGACATAAGCAGGATTGTATGCACAATATCCCTGTTTGGTATTATTCTATAGGATCATCATAGTTACATCTGCCCTAGGCAGAATCCAACCAATCACCTCTGAGCATGGGAACAACTCAGGTCTCATGGCCACTTTCATAAGGGCAGATTTCTCGATGTTTGCATAAATAGTTAGTTCTTCAAATCCTGCATCAAGCACATTTTGATTTGCAATATCCTGTATATCTCACCCCATTTATAGTCTGGCTCTACCCCGGTGGTGGATTTGGTATCTTCATATATATATTCCACCTTGGTGATGATTTCCACCTCTGGTTCTGCCTCCGCAATAGGAGCCTTCTTCTTTTGTCTTTTAGACATATCTCATTTGCAATAGTTACCCTGTCATAAACCAAGCATGTTCTTAGACCATTGGAGCTTTTAGTTAGTGTTTTAAGAATGAAGAAAAACTGTATCAAACCTTTTACCTCTTTCGTATGCATTTTCACAAATAAACTATACAGAATGTTAATGCATGAAAGAAAATGACAAGGCAAAAGGAACTTCTGCAGCTGAGTTTAAAACTCTCTAAGTCTGTCTGCAACTAAAACATAACCCTGATAGAGAACCTATCATTAAAATCAGACTGCAATCAAAATAATCTAATTCTTCAATCACAAGAACCACACTATCAATTGTAATAAAAAATGCGGAAATCCCAGCTCTACCAAAATGTTGAAAACCCCTCACCCATTCCTCGAAACTAGGGTATTTGGTGCGTTACGCTATGCCGTCTAGGGGGAGTTTTCAGTTTTCCCTACCTAAACCTTCGGACCGGGATCGAGCTTCCGTAACAGCTCGAATACAAGCTCAAGAAAAAACCCCCACCACCAAAACTGTCAATCTAACTGATACCTCACGCCGTAAGGATAAAAATTCATTTTAGACGACTAACTACACAACAGCGGGAAAACCTAACCAGGGGAAGACCCTAGTTCCCAAAATGGCCCATAAAATCAAGAGGAAGGAGAAACCATGGTTGGCCTACCTGGAAAGCAAGCTATGCAGTCGATGGGATGGTCTAAAACTTCCACGGCATCACTCTAAACAAACGAAATACTGACAGCTAAGCACGTTGGTACAGTTCATCTTGACAAGGATAAAGCAAACGCGAGTTTTTATAAGGATAAACAATAAAATAAGACCCCGTTCCAATATATACTAACCATCGGTAAAGATAGTAGCGGGAAAACCCTATCAGCGAGCGGAATAAGTAAGCATCAGGTGATTAGTTCATTAAGGAGCCGCAACGGTGGGTGACGGACAAACTATGGGTTCCGTGACAAACTGAAAACATCGGTGATCGAAGGCTCAGAGGACTAACTAATAAAGCGTCGGCAGATAAACCAACTAAACGTCGAAGACATAGTGTGATCGACCGCCACAACGGCATATGACAAACTTACTGCGGACCCCGCAAAACATAAAACCATTGGTGATCGGAACAACTAATGACTACGTGTCAGCGACTCAAAGCTCAATGCCACCACCGTGTCGACAACGCAAAGGACTAGCCATCCGATCAATTGTCAAACACTGTTTCGATAGAAAAAAGAAAGCAAATCATTTAAAAGCAAAAGGTTTAGGCCATAAAACTGCAGAATCGGCAAGGATAAGGGCTTTCCATCGGGGTGTTTGCTATCTACCGTCCGAAACGGCGGCAACGAAAAAGACTAATGCTCTGGCCGTGATAAAACAGAAAACATTGAAAGTCAAAAAGTAAAAGTTTTTTGAAAAATAACACAAAGGAGATAAAATCCCATCAACGAAAAACATGACTATCCATCAGGACATTCATTATTTACCTTCCACAACGGCGGCTGCGTAGAGAACTACTGCAACAATTCACTGTTCAAACGACTTCCGACAGCAATAAATGGAAACATTTACAAATAAAAACTTAAAGTTCCATAGTCAAAAGCATTAGCTAAACAAAGGCATTTTTAGATCATTCAACTTCCGAAATGAAGGAAAACAGTTTACCTCAAATCAAACTCAAAAATTCAAAATTGTAGCAGAGGAACAACAAAGTTCAGGAATCCAAACAATCCTAGGCAAGATAAAATCAAAAGGAGGGTCCAAAATTTTAAAAAATTGGGAAAAAAGTTGCAGCTGGAACAATTGGCGACTACCTGGTGAACACGGATCTCTGGACAACTTCTTTATTTGAGCAACAGACTGTTTTGACAATAAATACCAACGTGTTGAATTCTTCTAGATGTCTAGATTTCCCAAATGACAAATGTATGTAATTTAATCATTGATGATAGTCCAATTTAGGGATAATGGGAACCGAGATTTAAAAGTCTAGATAACTCTTTTGAGGCCAGGAATATGAATTTCATTTTTAACCTCTGTCTTCGGGTAGCTCCAGCTTGGACACCACAGGATTGTAACATATGGTAAACAGAAATATTCGTTTGTTCCTCATTCCCATGCCATTTTGCACTTTTGTGCTTTTGGAATTTTTTGTCCTTTCTGAGTCCTCCTGCATGCCTTCCTTTTGAATTTTTATTCAGGCTCTTCTATCCATATTGTCCTTTTGTGTGAGAGATTTATTTAATTTTTAGCTCACAGACGGAGAAGAACTTTGGCAATTTTGTACTAATATGGTTCAGTACATTGTTTTGATACATATTACTTTCTTAGGAGTTTTCTGACTCTTAGTTTCATTTTGGCTTTCAATTCTTGGCATGGGATCTTTTAAATATAATATACTGTTTACCCTGCTTCATTTCCATGGGTCCTTGCTGTCACCCCCTTAGACATTTCAAATGTGAGATGGATGGAGCCTTGAAATAGTATTCCAGACCTTTTGATCCTGAGTTATTTTAAAAGGATTAAGTAGGACTTCAATGTGTTCATATCCATTTAGGAAAACTGCTAAACTAGAAGAAATTCTTTCAAATAAATCAATAGTATACAGTCTCATGATCAAAGATTTTAGTTAATCCAAAATTATGATGAATTCCATGCACCCAAAAGTTGTGCTTTTTTTATTATTGAATGTTAGGTATAACTCCCGATTCAATATATTACATAGCCAAATGCATATATTTATACAATTTCATGGGACGGTTTTGTTTCACCTTCCACCCAGCCTTTTCAGCTTCCTGACTATTTAGTTTTCTTTATTTATTTACAATAATCCCTAACGGATTATATTCTAACAATCCCCCTCTTAATCCGAAGGGGTGTTCGTAAGTCCAAGCATGTTTCTGAATCTTTCAAACTTTTCTCGTCCAAGCGCTTTGGTGAAGATGTCTGCAACTTGATCATTTGTGGAACAATGTCGAAGATGGACTATCTTGGCCTCTACATGATGTCGAATCAAATGATACTTTGTGTTGATGTGTTTGGTTCAATCATGGAATCTAGGATTCTTATCCAGCTTGATTGCAGAAGTATTGTCGACCAACAATGGAGTGGAGTCCTCTTGTTTTTCTTGCAAATCTTCAAGTATCTTCCTGAGCCATACTATTTCTTTAGTTGCTTCAGCTGCAGCCACATATTCTACTTCTGTTGTTGAATCTGCCGGAACTGATTATTTGCATGATCTCCATGAGACAGTTGCTGATCCAAGACTCATAGTGTATCCAGAAGTTGATACTCCTGTCTCCTTATTGCCATCAAAATCTGAATCTGAGTATCCAATAAGTTTGAAGTCATCCACTTTAGAGTACTTGAGTCCAACGTCTTGAGTCCCCTTCAAGTATCTTAGAACTCTTTTTGCAGCTGACCAGTGTCCTTCACAAGGTTTATGCATGAACCTTGAAAGTATGCCAACAATATAAGAAATATCTGGTCTAGTTGTTGTAAGGTAGATACGACTTCCTACAAGTTGTCGATACTTGGTCGCATCCTCAAATTCTTTTCCTTCGCTTGATGTGAGCTTCATTTTCTGTTCCATTGGAGTAGATATAGGGT
>LPNX011130668.1:373810-470340 GCA_001517045.1 Pseudotsuga menziesii
ATAAGAAATCAAGGAATCCAGGCATCTTCAGTCGAATGGTGCCCATTCTCTTTGGTTTAATACTTGACTTATCTGCAAAGTACACTATGCCATCTATTGTTTCATTAAGTTCTTCAAAACAGTCTTTTCTAAATGTCATGTGTGATGTTGCACCAGTATCAAGTAGCCAACAATATTTGTAAGATGAAAGTGAAGTCATTTCATTAAATCCAAGATTACAATGTGCAACAATACAAGAATCAGAAGATTTACTAGCATCTTGGTCATCTTTCTTCTGGTTATGCTTGTCTTTGATGGAGTCCCATGAAGCCCAACATTGATCTGATGTGTGCCTAGTCTTTCCACAACGCTTGCACTTTGATCTTTTTCTGGAGTTGTTTCTACCCCCTCTACCTCTCTTGCTGCAATCTCCCTTGGAAGGGTCTTTGAACCGATTCTTTGTTTTCTGAACAAATTCAAGGGATTCTTCGACAGGCTCGCTTGATTTCTTGATCTTTCTAGACCATTTTGGATATGTTTCCTTGCCATTGAGGACATCACCAACAATAGGTGCTATAGATTGCATTTTTACAACTATTAGTGTAATTTACAATATTGATCTTGATATGACAAAGAGAAATAGAAAAATTAATAACCTTGCAGGTCTACAGTCTCTGCCAAGGTGAATACAATGCAAGCTTCAGGTGAGCATACACAAGCTTTTTTTTTTAATACAAAATATATCAATCATACACAGGCTCGCTTGATATCTAGGCAGCTCCACAGGTTCAGCAGCATTTATACAACAGCAACATAAAAAAGTTTCCAGACTCCACGTAGTATATATTCAACACATATATACCCCAATCACAGGCCACAGCATATATTTATTTCTCCACACTGCTCATAACTCAATCTCAGGCTCATACAGCAGCAATATTTAAAACATTTTAGCAATATTTAAAATACATACATCATTGATTGAGAAGCACTCAGAGAAATGAGTTCTCTGGTCAACACACCCAAAATACTCTACGCAGGTTCTGGCTCAGTCTTCAACGCTGGCTCTTCACGCAATGGAGGTTGCAGCCTCAATACACAGCATATGCTTGTATTCATCATCTGCAAAGTCAGCCATGGCTTTAGCTTTCTTCTCCCAAGGATTCCAAACAACTCAGACTCAAAGGTGATTGCATCGCCTTGCTCAGTAAAACGTTCTTTATTTTGTAAGTTATCGAGGTAGTCTAAGGTTTCCAGTCCTTCTACTCATACTTCACTGATATCAGACACAGAAAAGTATGTATGATAAGCAAATGTGAAAGTAAATGGCTTGCTATCAATATTTCTGATTCGGGAAATCAAAGTAAGATCTCCACCGGGGGCCAAAACCACACGAAGCCGAAACTCAAAACGTAGACAATGGAATTAGGGTTTATTAATCAATACTACTCCAACGCAACCAGTAGTCTCCAGCATAGGTATTATGCAGTCTGATATCAACCACACTCCAACGCAGCACTCACCTTACCAAATCAAAACGCAACTATCTCAAAACGCATTATCTCCAACGCATTATCTCCATGTATAATATAATCAATATTATACTCATCAAACAATTTCTTCATGAAATTCTCATTTATTGCATATGGGGCATCAGCTATAAAAGATATACACGCAGTCTTTACATTCTTCAAATCCCTCAACTCAAAATGCACCTTGTTCTTCATGCAGTCAAAGATATAGATATATGGTATACTCACGCAGTCAAAGATATAGATATATGGTGAGATATGGCAGCAATTGAGATGTGAAGCAAAGCGTGACGTGGATGGGAAGCTCACCCTGGCAAGCTATCTATACATGACAATTTTGGTTCACAAGACCATGGAACAAGCGCTGGCGTTTCATCTGAGAAACAAGCTGTCGAGCCCCACCTTTTCCAGCATGCTCCTCTACAATCTGGTCGTGGACGTTTTCAGAAATCACAGCATCTCACAAGGAATCCGTAGCAATTACCCTTCAAATACAGCTAGGGAGACCGTCAACATATGGCTTACAATACAGAAAACGTTTCACGCTTCACGTAGTTGAAGAGAAGATTAGGGTTTCAATATAGCAAGGGAGCCACAGCAGGCACACCCTTCACGCAGAATCATACAACACGCTCACGCTCACGCAGAATAATATTCAAAACGCTGGGATTGAACAGAGAAACGGAGGAGACCAAAGCACAGTTCTGAAAAATTAGGGTTAGGTATTGTTCTATACCAATAATGCATGCACGCAAAGACTAGAGGAGAAACGCACACAATGAATGCGACTGGGAAACAAAATGACAATGGACTGGCAAGCAGAATGGCAGCGCTCTGATAACACAGGGAGAATGGCAGGCATGCAATGCAGCCAGGAGTTATGGCAGGCAAATAGCCACGCTCTGATACCACTTGTTAGGTATAACTCCCGATTCAATATATTACATAGCCAAATGCATATATTTATACAATTTCATGGGACGGTTTTGTTTCACCTTCAGCCCAGCCTTTTCGGCTTCCTGACTATTTAGTTTTCTTTATTTATTTACAATAATCCCTAACGGATTATATTCTAACATTGAAATCAATCAAAATCTACCTAAAAACAAACAAAATAAAATGAATCCAAAGCAATACAAAGCAATCAATTTATTTATGTACAAGAAAACCAAGAAATAAAATCAGGAAAAATAAGGTTTGAGAACTAAACCATTAACTGGTAAGTTCTCTTCCCACCCCTGTAGATCTTGCAACTTGTAAGTTGAGGGGCCAAGCTTGGATGCAATCAGAAAAGGGCCTACCCATAATTGTTGAAACTTAGTGTGCTTCCCCTTTTCATCATGCTGATGATCCCACTTAAGAACCAAATCTCCTGCTTCAAATTCTTTGTTTCCAGCCTTATGCTTGTCAAACCACCGTTTCACTACTTCTTGTTGATGCTTAAATCATTCTCTGGCTTTGGACCTAGACTCTTCTGCCTTCACAAGATTATAGGTTCTATTCTGTAGGATTTCATTATCGGTACCTCTAGACTCCTGCGCTAATCTGGAAGAAGGTAACATAATGTTGGGAGGAAGAATAGCTTATTTTCCATAGACAAGGGTGTAAGGTGACACACCTAAAGAATTCTTGGGTGTGACTCTATCAGCCCAAAGAGCGTTAGGTAGTGCTAAGTGCCAACTTCTCTGGTTTTCTATCATGGTTTTCTTTAGGATCCTAATCAGATTCTTATTTGTAGATTCTGCCAAACCATTTCCTTGTGGGTAATAGTTTGCAGAATAATGCAACTTAATTCCTCTTTCATTTGCAAATGCAGTTAATCTAATAGAAGAAAAATAAGTAGCATTATCAAAAACCAAGGAAATTGAAATCCCAAACCTGGTCATAATGTGATCTTGTAATAAATCCATGACCGCATCTTCATTCACTTTACGTAACGGAATGGCCTCAACCCATCTGGTGAAGTAGTCGGTTGCCATCAAAATGTATTTGTGCTACAAGGAAGAATTTGGTTTTATTTCTCCAATGATATCAATCCCCCATTGTTCGAATGGTTTTGTTTCATCATTGATTTTAAAGGCCCTGTTGCTTTGGCTTGTCTTCCGACACACCTCTGGCAAATATCACACTTTCTGACATGATCATGAGCATCTTTAAATAGTGTGGGCCAGTAATACTCATCTCTAAGAATATTATGGGCTGTTGTATCTCCAGAAAAATGACCTCCTGCAGGCCCATCATGTAATTTTGTTATGACTTTCTTAGCATCTTCTTGTTCTAAGCACCTTAGAAGAACTCCATCATAATTCTTTTTGAATAATATTCCATCAATCATCTGATATGAAACTGATTTAAGGCATAATGCTCTTCGTTGTTTGGAATTCCAATGTTCTGGCAAATATCCTTCCTAAAGGTAATGAACAAGGTCTCGGCACCATGAATTTGGAGCCGTGAATAGAGGACATACATCCACCATATGTAACTTAGCTTCATTGTCCCAACTATTTTCTTCGTTGTCTTTACCTTCAACCATTAGTTTGCACAGTCCTTACCCTTTAACTATGGATGCTAGTTTGAATTCAAGGTCATATTCTTGTGAAGTTGTTACCCAGTTGCCTCTTCTTTCTCCTAATTCTTTTTGTACAAAAAGAGATCTTACAGCTGGGTGTGGAACTATTACCTTAGTTCTTAAGTATGTATAGCCTGAATTGTTTTACCGCTTTGAAAACTGCATAAGCTTGTTCATCAACAACTGGGTAATTCAATTTGGCTCCCTGCATACCGGTGCTCATAAATTATATGGGGTACTCATCTCCCCCATCTTCCTTCTGTGTAAGCACCGCTACCAATGAATTGTCAGATGCGAAAGTGTACAAAATAAAATCTTTTTCAAATTTTGGACTTTTGAGAGATGGTGCATGAGCAATAGATGTCTTTATTTTACTAAATGCATTCTTCTCCACATCAATCCACTTGAATTGTACACTTTGTTTCACCATTTGCTGCAAAGGTTTAACAATTTGAGAAAAATCCGGTACAAACCTTCGCACAAAATTAATTGTCCCCATGAATGATTGCATACCTTTTTTTATGGGGTAATGGGATCTATTCTATGGCCTTAATCCTTTCTGGGTCTATGGAGATCCCTTTTTTAGAAACAACGTGACCCAGTAGCTTTCCTTCTATAACTGTAAACACACATTTCCTAGGATTCAATGAGATCCCATATTTTCGACAACACTTGAAAATTTGTTTTAGATAGAATGCATGTTCTTCTCTCTTCTTTGAAAATATCGTGACATCATTGAGATACACCACAACACTACGGCCAATCAAGCCGTGGAAAGCTATGTCCATGGCCCTCTGGAAAGTAGCTCCAGCCTTGATGAGTCCAAAGGGCATTTTTTTGTAAGCAAAAGTTCCCCACTTTTGTTCTGAATGTAGTTTTAAGTCTATCCTCTTCAGCTACTAATACTTGATTATAGCCAGAGAATCCATCTAATAATGAAAATAACTCGAAACCTGATACCATCTGCAATATTTGTTCCATGGGTGGAACTGGATAGTTATCTTTATCCGAAGCACAATTGAGGTTTCTAAAATCTACGCAGATCCTAATTTCTCCAGATTTTTTTCTTACTAGCACAAAATTTGAAACCCATTCCGAATGTCTGACTTTGAATATAATCTTAGCATCCAACAAATTTTTCACTTCACTCTGAATTAACGGTTTCAGTTTTGGATGCATATTCCTCAAATGCTGTTAATAAGGCTTGACTCCAGCTCTAATAGGGATGACATGTTGTATAATCTTTGTATCATATGTTTTAAGCTCCTCATATGTCTAGGAAAACACATATTTGTACTGTTTGATCAAACTAATGCACTTATTTCTTTCACCCGGAGAACAGCACTTTCCCAAATTTACATATCTGGGTTCAACTTAAGTTCCCAAATTTATCAGCTTGAATTGTAAGGACAAGCTATTAGTCTTGACATTTGCTGGTCTTCTGAATTTGTTGTCTAGATCAAACATTCGCTCTAAGGTCCTGACTCCTTTAGGAATAAAGTTGTCGAATTTTAATTCAGCTTGGTGTTCCTCATCATCGATTATTGCTCCTTTGAAAGTCTCATCATTCAAGAGAAGGAGGAAAACTGCGTTACGTTAGATTTTCCTCCTTCTCTTAAAGATACCCACTGCGTAGTAGCATGAACAGCTTAGTCTCATCATTCATCAAACATTCAAGAATTTGTTGATCATCATCAAAAACCCGTAGATTGGGGATCATGTCTGGAACCGAAGGCGTGAAAAGTAATTCAATAGAATATCTTTTATTTGAAGGTACAATCCTTGTAGCTGAGGTAGCTAATAAGTCAGTTGCTACATTCTTTAGTCGAGGAATGGATACAATATTAAAAGCATAAAAATTTGTCAACAAATCCCACACTTCATTCTGGTAAGCTTTTAAATGAGGTGAAATGCAATGTATTTTATTTTGAATTTGCTTTACAACTATTTCAGAATCCCCATACACTTTCAGAATTTTAACTTTTAGTTCAATTGCTTTGTTCAGTCCCTGAACTAGTGCTTCATACTTGGCTGTATTATTCGTACATTCAAACTCTAATCTACAAGAAAGAAAATGTTTATTTTTCTTTGGATCAATCAGGATACAGCTAGCTCCTGGTCCTTCCAATGTTTTAGATCCATCAAATTAAAGGGCCCAAAAACTATCTACTTCTATTGTACTTGAATCAAAAACTACATCTGAAACTAAGTCTACTATTTTACAGTCAAATTCATCAGCCCATAAAAATCGAAGGAGATCGGGCTGGGTGTCTGGTGTACCGTTGGCTTCTTTGGCTTGGTAATTTCCTAGTTCTAGTTCAAGGAAGTAATTTCCCAACACAGAATTCACTGGTTCATTTTTTCCCTCCAACTGAGTAACATTGTGCTTCATTTGAGGTTCTCTTAATATTTTTATCTAATTGGGACTTCCCTTATGAGGCAACCATAGATGTGACCAATCTGATGCAAAATATCCATCTAGCCTTGCTGACCAGTCTCGACTCAAAACAAGTCCATAAGCATCTGGAATGTCTGCAACTATAATATCAATGTACTAGCATACCTTCTCATTTGCAGATAAGTGAATTAGGACATCTTCCATTTCCCCGACTACTTTCATAGTTGTCCTGTCTAATTGAATAAACTGCCAAGTGGATGGTTTAGGTTGTCCATTAATTCTCTTGCAGACTGAAAGTGGCATAACATTGATTGATGCCCCTGAGTCTACTAAACAGTTGTGCACATTATAGTTGAAGATCTCAAAAGTTAGGAGAAATGGTGTTGTTTTCCACTTAGACTTACCTCCCACACTTGCTTCACCAATTTCTTCTACAGGTTGGTTGTTAGTGGGAAGCTCTTCTTATGTTACTTCAAGTGCTTTTAACAATTTTTCTTTCTGCTAAGGTAAATTGCACATTTCGAATAATGAGATATTTGCCTTAACCCTTTTAATGTCCTCCACAATATCTTACCCCATCTTAGGTGTTTTAAGATTCTTCTTGACATTTTCAACCTTGTCTTCAATAGGCTTGACAAGCATGTTAATTCTCTTAGGATCTTGACTTGTAATGGTAAACTCAGGTATTTTATCATTTGTATTGTTCTTCTTCTTTATATTTTCTTGAAGTTTCTTGATCTTCGGAAGTAATGACTTGTTATCTTTTACCAAAGCCTGACTTCTTGTTGTCACATTTGTTTCTGTCATTCCCTCTTGTTTCAGAGAACCTTCTTCTAATGTGTCAAACATTGAGACACAATCCCATAACACTAAAGCATCCTCCTCTTGTTTTTCTATGGATTGATTATCCTTTTATTCCTCATTATCAGTTTCTGATAGTTTGGAGTCCAATAGCTGGTTCATTACCAATGTCATAGAATTTATCCATTGGGGGCAATTTTTCTCAAAATGAGGCTACTAATGAAAAGTGCAAAAATTATCCATACCTACCTCGGTTAAATTCATTGATGCAGGACTATGTGGAGGAGGTTTATGTTGATTGTTGTCCTCCCTCCTCTTATAGTAAGGCTTATATGCTTTATGAGCTTCCTTTTCTTTTTCCAAATCTATTACTCCGTTAGATAGCTTCTGCATCATCTTCACCATTCCTTCAAAATCCTGTGACCACTCATCCTTAGGCTTAGTCAGTAATAAAGGTTTCTTACCAAAAGCCTTTTCTTCCAACTGCGCAGGATAATCTTCTATGCTCTTCTTCTTAGCCTCTACCCTCTCGACTTCTTCATAAGTTTTTGATAATGTAGATTTGACTGACATCTTGGCAAACATGGCCAAGTCAATCCCTAGAGCTGAAGTATAGTATTCAATTAGCACTTTATCAAATGGTTTATCAGTTGCAGAATTATTTTTTAGATAAGCAGCAAATCTTTGAGTGAAATTATGCACTTTTTCCTTTCATTCTTTCTTCAAAGCGCATAACCCCTTCATTAACGCTGCATGAGATTTCTGGACTGCATATTTACTTCTAAATATTCTTTCAAATGTGTCCTAGTCTGTGATTGAGTTTGCAGGTAGCGCGAAATACCATGAGGCTGCTGCTCCTTTCAAGGTATGTGGAAACAATCTGCAGACTACATCTTCATGTTCTCCAACCCGTAGTCCCTCTATAGCCAAGTAAAAACTTTGCAAATGATCATCTACCATAATTTTTTCACTTGGTTCAAACTTAGGCAACATTTTCTCAAAATCTTGAGGCAAGTCATGCAAAGGAGGTGCCAGGTTTAAAGGTGACCTAGCCTTCCAAGCAGGTGGTGGATTTGGTTGGTTTGCATTTGCATGAGCCATGATTCTGGGTGGAGAATGAGATGGCGAGGGAACAGGGGTATGAACAGGTGAACATTAAGGTGTATATGGGCCCACCTAATTCAAAGGTTGATCAACTTCCTGGAGGGTTGCTTCTACCAATTATTCAAGGTCTTCAACCAACACTAAATCCTCTAACTGAGAGCGATCTCTCTTCTGATATTCTCTTATGGGTAAGACAGGAATAATTGGTAACCCTCCGATCTTCTTCGCATATTCCCTAGTGCATATTCTCAAGTCATCAACTACTTCATTATCTACAAAATATAGATGCTATTTACCCTTCTCTTCAGGCGTTGGATTGGGAAACAAACTGCTTTTAGAACTATCACCGGTGGAATAATTTTGAGAAAATGGGTTTCCTTGGTCATCCATGCACTGGTTGCCTTCCTTCTAGCGCCAAAAACTGTTGAGGCCTAAAAAAATCATAGGTAACAATAGTTAGGGATTCTCCCCAATAACATTCCCAACTAGCCCGTTATTGTTTGGTATGGGAAATCCGTCTGGTTTACGGTCCGTCTACCGTAGGTCAAGTAACAAAATAAAAGGTTTTACCGGTTACGGTCCACCATGTATATTTTTAGTTTTTTGAATTTAAGTATGATGTGCAAGTGCCTATCTAAAAATGCAAATTGATAGAGATAATGAGGAGCGTCACAATGTGATGCGTAGGTTCTTAACTCTTGTCTTAACTCTCTCGCATCTAAATCACACATAGCAAGAAAATAAATTTAACTAACCTATCCCTAGGGAGTAGAATTAACAGTTGACAATGAGTAATGTATTTCTGCACATGTATTATGAACAATTACAGATAGTTGTTATTTATTTCAGAACACATGAACATTAAGAAAAATATTGACAACAAGATAGCTTATTGTTTATGACAACCTCCATTATTCATAGTGGAAATTTCACAGAATAAACTATAAGACATTCATAACATAAGCAGAAATGCAATGAGTTAGAATGATCTCATAGTTAATGGACATGAGCTGAAAATGAAATAGTTCACATTCAACTAATCCACAGCAAAGCATTTGAAATAGTCCACCAAACATTCTCCACTAAAAAAAATTGTAACTCTTTATTGCAAAAGGAAGTAGTTCTTCTTACAATAACTCTCAAAAATTACATGGGAAAGAAAAGTCTTTTTCTACATCTAACTCTCCTATACTTATACAAAAAGAAAAACCTTTGGGCTGCCCCCAAATGACTTTTGGGCTTCCCCAACGTTTCAATTCCAAATTTCGTCTCGTAGTAGGTGCTCATGATTTTACAATATATTACATTTTTTTTTAAAAATTAATAGAACACTTTTATGAAGAGGGCCTCGCTTAGTCATTAACGAACTTTTTCCACGCCTGGGCCTCTGCTGCTATGCTTTCAAAATATGAGGGTTCAAGAAAATGGATGTTTATCTCATACTTAGCAGCCTGATTCTTAATCACTTCTATTCTTGCCGAACTCAGATGCAGCTGATCTTCAAGTAAGTGGATGCTTACTGCTGCATGAACTATTGCATTCTTCAGAATTTGTTCATCTAGATCCTTAACTTCTTGGATCTCCTGCTCGTCTTCCTGATACCTGTTATGTAGTTGTTCAATGAAAAGCTCATGTTCTGGTATCGCATCCAGTCTTTTATCTGCAGTAAGCTGGCATCTATTATATGTGACCAGCATTCTTCTGTAGTATTCAGCACATAATCATTTCGTTTTCTTCATAGTCTTCTTGAATTCTTTTGCAGTGTTTATTGCAAACTTTAATAAGTCATAATCCTACTTTAAACTATGTCTATCTTTAGCTGGTAGCTCCACAGGGGTTTCCTCCTTTGTCTCTATCCATACTATCCTTCCAGTCAGGATCTCCAAAATATCTTGAGATCTAGCTACAAAATATGAAGTGGTGTCTAAGATTTCTTCTAATCTGCTATCTATTTGTACAATCTTACACCTTTCTTCCTCAACGCGCATTTGCAGATGGTGGATCTTTCTTCTATGAGTTAAAACATGCTCTTTCATAGGCTGGACATCTGTCTTCTGTTCCATCACATCTTTCAGTGATGCTATCAATGAAGCATTCTGTCCCTCCAAAACTGCTACCTACATTTGGTATTGTTTTTCCTTTTCTTCCGTAGCAGCCTCCTCTGATTCTAACTCTATGATCCTGTTTTACAACTGGACCTTCTCTACATCTAGAGCTTTGTAGGACACATGAAGGTCATTTTTCTCAGTCTTCAGCATTTGATGCTCTAGCTGTAGCCTCTGTAGTTCTGCTAAGCTATTTTGGGCATCCTTTTCTATTTTCTCTACTGAGACTTCTAAGGCCATCTTGTTTTCCTGCAGAGTCTAGAGTTCTATCTTTGAAGTCTTCACCTCATTCTGTATATACTCAAATTTCCTCTTTAGCTTATGACCGTCATCCCTTTCTTTCTTCAAAGTTTCCTTTAATTGTGCTGCATTGTTTTTCGATTGCTCAAGGTTTGTCATAAGCCTATCTACATTGTCTTTAGTGGCCTGGGTTAATGCCACCCCAGCTCCAACTATCAGTTGTGGATTTGCATCCGTTCCATACACCACAGTTTTCTGAGTTATCATCTTTCCTAATTGTCCTCCTGTTTCAACCTTCTTTTCGGTTCTTTTGACAATCCTTTTCTTTTCTTTGTCATAGAAAATGGTGCTGAAAACAGGTATCTCTTCTCCTTCTTTCTATATGAAAGGTATCAAATTCAATCCAGAAAAAACAAGTTGTTCCTGAGTGCTGCCAGAAGTTGCAGCGGGATCCTGGGAATCAAGATTATCTTGTCCCTGCCCCTGATCGGTATGATCATGTTCATCCTGTGTATCTATCAGGTCAGTAGTCTACTGACCTTTCTTAGATCCTGCTAATCTTAGACCCTCACTTTCATCTTGTTTTTTCTTTATTTCTGCTTCTTCTTTTTTCTTTCTCTCCTCCTCTTCCTTCTTTGTTGCTTCCTCTACAGCTCTCTTTCTTTCTTCTTCTTCATGCTTTAGCCAGCTCTCTGCCTCTTGTGCTAGCCTTCTAGCATCTTCTTCTCGTTTTCTGGCCTCTGCTTCTTCAACTGTCTTCTGTGTGGTTTTTCCCTTTCTGCCTACAATGGTGATTTTTTGTTTAAATCTCTTCTTTAATGCAGTCATATTCCTTGCATTTCTAAAGATTTCTTCATCCTTGTCCCAGAAATTTGCATATTCAAAATGAACATTTGCCACCTTGCAATGCTCTGCAACTTTATTTTGGGAGTCATTCTTGTGGCAGTTCATTTCACCAAAATGAAAGGGCTCCAGTTCCTACACGAATTCTGCAGTCTGTACAACCTTTGTAAACTTATAACTCCCCAGCCAGAAAGGTATGGTAGGGTATGCTGCCTTCTTATGTTCGAACAAGAAGCTTCCAACACCATCAATGTATACCTGCCTGATTGCTTCTTTATGTAACACATAATCAGGGGCATATTTTGGGAGTAGAGAAGGTGCCCTAGAGCCACCATACATTCTGATATACATCCCCTCGTCAGTCAGATAATAATTTCGATATTCTTCAATAACCTTGAACGCCTTTTCTGACATGCAGTTGCATTTAGTCAGGAAAATGAGGGTGTACAAAGGCATGATGAAGTGCTCACATATCTCTATGTAGTGGCTATAGTATTTGTGTGCCCAAAATAATATGTATGCAGTGTATACAGGGGTCCTGTCCCTATCCCAATTACACCTCAAGGCTGGAAACGACTGGGCACATAATATACAATCAACTAAGATAGAGCCCATGTAGAACTTTGAATTCTTCTATGATACCCCTCCCAAAGCTAAAGATATGCATGTTGAGAGGCTATTGGACACTATGTTTGCCCAATTGAATATGGTTCCTTGGGTGGCCACATAGAAAATAATTGGCATCCATCCCAATTTGAAACTCTTCCCGTGAGCTCTCCCAAAAATCTTGTTTAGCTATAAATCTATAAGGGGTCTGGAGAGTGGCTATATCATATTCTTCTCATGGCCTAGTTCAAAAATTCTTCCCTAGTATCATCATTCTTTTGACAATTTCAACTAGGTCCAAATTTATCTCCTTCAACTAGCTTTCAGTTAAGTAAATTTGAGTGCGAGGCAAGTGGTATGCCATTGAGACATAAGCAAGACTGTATGCAGCACATCCCTGTTTGGCAGTATTCTCCAGGATCATCGTGGTTACATCTGCCCTGGGTAGAATCCAACCAATCACCTCTGAGCATGGGAACAACTCAGGTCTCGTGGCCACTTTCATAAGGGCAGATTTCTCGATGTTTGCATAAATAGTTAGTTCTCCAAATCCTACATCATGCACATTCTGATTTGCAATCATCCTGTATAACTCACCCCAATTATAGTCTGGCTCTACCCCGGTGGTGGCTTTGGTATCTTCATATATATATTCCACCTTGGTGATGATTTCCACCTCTGGTTTTGCCTCTGGAATAGGAGCCTTCTTCTTTTGTCTTTTAGACATATCTCCTTTGCAATAGTTACCCTGTCATAAACCAAGCATGTTCTTAGACCATTGGAGCTTTTAGTTAGTGTTTTAAGAATGAAGAAAAACTGTATCAAACCTTTTACCTCTTCCATATGCATTTTCACAAATAAACTATACATAACGTTAATGCATGAAAGAAAATGACAAGGCAAAAGGAACTTTTGCAGCTGAGTTTAAAATTCTCTTAGTCTGTCTGCAACTAAAACATAACCCCGATAGAGAACCTATCATTAAAATCAGACTGCTATCGAAATACTCTAATTATTCAATCACAAGAACCACACTATCAATTGTAATAAAAAATGCAGAAATCCTAGCTCAACCAAAATGTTGAAAACCCCTCGCCATTCCTCGAAACTAGGGTGAGTGCCTAAGAAAACTGAAACCCCCCCCCCCGGACGGCCATAAACAACCCCACAAAATTCGGTGCAGATAGCGTAACACTTGTCTGAACCAACTACCTAAACCTTTGGACCGGGATCGAGCTTCCATAACGGCTCAAAAACAAGCTCAAGAAAAAACCCCCACCACCAAAACTGTCAATATGACTGATACCTCACGTCGTAAGGATAAAAATTCATTTTAGACAGCTAACTACACAATGGAGGGAAAACCTAACAAGGGGAAGACCCTATTTCCCAAAATGACCCATAAAATCAAGAGGAAGGAGAAACCATAGTTGGCCTACTTGGAAAGCAAGCTATGCAATCGATGGGATGGTCTGAAACTTCCACGGCAACACTCTAAACAAACAAAATCTTGACAGCTAAGCACGTTGGTACAGTTCGTCTCGATAAGGATAGAGCAAACGCGAGTTCTTACAAGGATAAATAATAAAATAAGACCCCGTTCCAATATATACTAACCATCAGTAAAGATAGTAGCAGGAAAACCCTATTGGGGAGCGGAATAACTAAGCATCAGGCGATTAGTTCATTAAGGAGCCACAACGGTGAGTGACGGACAAACTATGGGTTCCGTGACCAACTAAAAACATTGACGATTGGAGGCTCGGAGGACTAACTAATAAAGCGTCGGCAGATAAACCAACTAAACATTGGAGAGATAGTGTGATGGACTGCCACAATGGCAGATGACAAACTGACTGCGGACCCCGCAAAACACAAAACCATCAGCGATCAGAACAACTAATGACTACGTATCGGCGACTCAAAGCTCAATGCCGAAGGACTAGCCCTCTGATCAATTGTCAAACACTGTTCCAATAAATAAAAGAAAGCAAATCATTTAAAAGCAAAAGGTTTAGGCGATAAAACCGCGGAATTGGCAAGGATAAGGGCTTTTCGTCGGGGTGTTTGCTATCTACCGTCCAAAACGGTGGCAATGCAAAAGACTAATGCTCCGACCGTGATAAAATAGAAAACACCGAAAGTCAAAAAGTAAAAGTTTTTTTAAAAATAACACAAAGGAGATAAAAGCCCATCGGCGAAAAACATGACTGTCCATCAGGACGTTCATTATTTACCTTCCACAACGGCGACTGCGTAGAGAACTACTACCCCGATTCACTGTTCAAATGACTTCTGACGGCAATAAATGGAAACATTTACAAATCAAAACTTAAAGTTCCGCAGTCAAAAGCATTAGCTAGACAAAGGCATTTTTAGATCATTCAACTTCCGAAATGAAGGAAAACAATTTACCTCAAATCAAACTCAAAAATTCAAAATTGTAGCAAAGGAACAACATAGTTCAGGAATCCAAACAATCCCATGCAAGATAATATCAAAAGGAGAGTCCAAAATTTTAAAAATTTGGGAAAAAAGTTGCAGCTGCAACAATTGGCGACTACCTGGTGAACACATATCTCTGGACAACTTCTTTATTTGACCAACAGATTGTTTTGACAATAAATACCAACATGTTGAATTCTTCTAGATGTCTAGATTTCCCAAATGACAAATGTATGTACTTTAATCATTGATGATAGTCCAATTTAGGGATAATGGGAACCAAGATTTAAAAGTCTAGATAACTCTTTTAAGGCCAGGAATATGAATTTCATTTTTTATCTCTATCTTCGGGTGGCTCCAGCTTGGACACCACAGGATTGTAACATATGGTAAATAGAAATATTCATTTTGTTCCTCATTCCCATGCCATTTTGCACTTTTGTGCTTTTGGACTTTTTTGTCCTTTCTGAGTCCTCCTGCATGCCTTCTTTCTGAATTTTTTTTCAGGCTCTTCTATCCATATTGTCCTTTTGTGTGAGAGATGTATTTAATTTTCAGCTCATGGATGGAGAAGAATGTTGGAAATTTTGTACTAATATGGTTCAGTACTTTGTTTTGATACATATTGCTTTCTTAGGAGTTTTCTAACTCTTATTTTCCTTTTGGCTTTCAATTCTTGGCATGGGATCTTTTAAATATAATATACTGTTTACCCTGCTTCCTTTCCATCAGTCCTTACTGTCACCCCCTTAGACATTTCAAATAAATCAATAGTATACAGTCTCATGATCAAAGATTTTAGTTAATCCAAAATTCTGATGAATTCCATGCACCCAAAAGTTCTGCGCTTTTTTTTATTGAAATCAATCAAAATCTAACTAAAAACAAACAAAATAAAATGAATCCAAAGTAATATAAAGCAATCAGTTTATTTATGTACAAGAAAACTAAGAAATAAAATCAAGAAAAATAAGGTTTGAGAACTAAACCATTAACTGGTAAGTTCTCTTCCCACCCCTGTAGATCTTGCAACTTGTAAGTTGAGGGGCCAAGCTTGGATGCAATCAGAAAAGGGCCTACCCATAATTGTTGAAACTTAGTGTGCTTCCCCTTTTCATCATGCGGATGATCCCACTTAAGAACCAGATCTCCCACTTCAAATTATTTGTTTCCAGCTTTATGCTTGTCAAACCACCGTTTCACTACTTGTTAATGCTTAAATCATTCTTTGGCTTTGGACCTAGACTCTTCTGCCTTCACAAGATTATAGATTCTATTCTGTAGGATTTCATTATTGGTACCTCTAGACTCCTGTGCTAATCTGGAAGAAGGTAACATAATGTTGGGAGGAAGAATAGGCTTCTTTTCTGTAGACAAGGGTGTAAGGTGGCACACCTAAAGAATTCTCGGGTGTGACTCTATCAGCCCAAGGAGCATTAGGTAGTGCTAAGTGCCAACTTCTCTGGTTTTCTATCACAGTTTTCTTTAGGATCCTAATCAGATTCTTATTTCTATATTCTACCAAACCATTTCCTTGTGGGTAATAGTTTGCAAAATAATGCAACTTAATTCCTCTTTCATTTGCAAATGCAGTTAATCTAATAGAAGAAAAATAAGCAGCATTATCAAAAACCAGGGAAATTGGAACCCCAAATCTGGTCATAATGTGATCTTTTAAGAAATCCATGACCGCATCTTCATTCACTTTGCATAACGGAATGGCCTAAACCCATCTAGTGAAGTAGTCTGTTGCCGTCAAAATGTATTTGTGCTGCAAGGGAGAATTTGGTTTTATTTCTCCAATGATATCAATCCCCCATTGTTCGAATGGTTCTGTTATCATCACTGGTTTTAAAGGCCCTGCTGCTTTGGCTTGTCTTCCGACACACCTCTAACAAATATCACACTTTCTGACATGAGCATGAGCATCTTTAAATAGTGTGGGCCAGTAATACCCAACTCTAAGAATCTTATGGGTTGTTGTATCTCCGGAAAAATGGCCTCCTGCAGGCCCTTCATGTAATTTTGTTATGACTTTCTTTGCATCTTCTTGTTCTAAGCACCTTAGAAGAACTCCATCATAATTCTTTTTGAATAATATTCCATCAATGATCTGATATGAAACTGATTTAAGGTGTAATGCTCTTCGTTGTTTGGAATCCCAATGTTCTAGAAAATATCCTTCCTGAAGGTAATGAACAAGGTCTCAGTACCATGAATCTGGAGCCGTGAATAGAGGACATACATCCACCATATGTAACTCGGCTTCATTGTCCCAACTATTTTCTTCGTTGTCTTTACCTTCAGCCATTACTTTGCACAGTCCTTGCCCTTTAACTATGGATGTTGGTTTGAATTCAAGGTCATATTCTTGTAAAGTTGTTACCCAGTTGCCTCTTCTTTCTCCTAATTCTTTTTGTACAAAAAGAGATTTTACAGCTGGGTGTGGAACTATTACCTTAATATGCTACTTATGTATGGATGGCCTGAATTGTTTTACAGCTTTGAAAATTGCATAAGCTTGTTTATCGATAGCTGGGTAATTCAATTCGGCTCCCTACAGACCGGTGCTCATAAATGATATTAGGATACTCATTTCCCCCATCTTCCTTCTCTGTAAGCACCGCTGCCAATGAATCGTCAGATGCGAAAGTGTACAAAATAAAATCTTTTTCGAAGTTTGGACTTTTGAGAGATGGTGCATGAGCAATAGATGTCTTTATTTTACTGAATGCATTCTTCTCCACATCAGTCCACTTGAATTGTACACTTTGTTTCACCATTTGTTGCAAAGGTTTAACAATTTGAGCAAAATCTGGTACAAACCTTCGCACAAAATTAATTGTCCCCATGAATGATTGCATACCTTTTTTGTTATGGGGTAAAGGGATCTGTTCTATGGCCTTAATCCTTTCCGGGTCTTTGGAGATCTCTTTTTTAGAAACAATGTGACCCAGTAGCTTTTCTTCTATAACCACAAACACACATTTCCTAGGATTCAGTGAGATCCCATATTTTTGACAACACTCAAAAATTTGTTTTAGATGGAATGCATGTTCTTCTCTCTTCTTTGAAAATATCGTGACATCATCGAGATACACCACAACACTACGGCCAATCAAATTGCAGAAAGTTATGTCCATGGCCCTCTAGAAAGTAGCTTCAGCATTGATGAGTCCAAGGGCATTCTTCTATAAGCAAAAGTTCCCCACTTTTGTTCTAAATGTAGTTTTAAGTCTGTCCTCTTCAGCTACTAATACTTGATTATAGCCAGAGAATCCATCTAATAATGAAAATAACTTAGAACCTGAGACCATCTGCAATATTTGTTCCATGGGTGGAACTGGATAGTTATCTTTATCTGAAGTACGATTGAGGTTTCTGAAATCTACGTAGAGCCTAATTTCTTTGGATTTTTTTCTTACTAGCACCAAATTCAAAACCCATTTCGAATGTCTGACTTTGAATAAAATCTTAGCATCCAAAAACTTTTTCACTTCACTCTAAATTAACGGTTCCAGTTTTGGATGCATTTTCCTCAAAGGCTATTGATAAGGCTTGACTCCAGCTCTAATAGGGATCACATGTTGTATAATCTTTGAATCATATGTTTTAAGCTCCTCATATGTCCAAGAAAACACATCTTTGTACTGTTTGATCAAACTAATGAACTTATTTCTTTCACTCGGAGAACAACACTTTCCCAAATTTACATATTTGGGTTCAACTTCAATTCCCAAATTTATCAGCTCGAATTGCAAGGACGAGCTATGAGTCTTGACATTTGCTAGTCTTCTGAATTTGTTGTCTAGATCAAACATTCACTCTAAGGTCCTGACTCCTTTAGGAATAAAGTTGTCGAATTTTAATTCAGCTTGGTGTTCCTCATCATCGGTTATTGCTCCTTTGAAAGTCTCATCATTCATCAAACATTCAAGAATTTGTTGGTCATCATCAAAAACCCATAGATTGGCGATAATGTTTGGAACCGAAGGCCTAAAAAGTAATTCAATAGAACATCCTTTATTTGAAGGTACAAGCCTTGCAGCTGAGGTAGCTAATAAGTCAGCTGCTGCATTCTTTAGTCGAGGAATGGATACAATATTAAAAGCATAAAAATTTGTCAGCAAATCCCACACTTCATTCTGGTAAGCTTTTAAATGAGGTGAAATGCAATGTATTTTATTTTGAATTTGCTTTACAACTATTTCAGAATCCCCATACACTTTCAGATTTTTAACTTTTAGTTCAATTGCTTTTTTCAGTCCCTGAACTAGTGCTTCATACTTGGATGTATTATTCATACATTCAAACTCTAATCTACAAGAAAGAAAATGTTTATTTTTCTTTGGATCAATCAGGACACAGCCAGCTCCTGATCCTTCCAATGTTTTAGATCCATCAAAATAAAGGGCCCAAAAACTATCTACTTCTACTATACTTGAATCAAAAACTACATCTAAAACTAAGTCTACCATTTTACAGTCAAATTCATCAGCCCGTGAAAATCGAAGGAGATCGGGCTGGGTGTCTGGTGTACCGTTGGCTTCTTCGGCTTGGTAATTTCCCGGTTCTAGTTCAAGGAAGTAATTTCCCAACACAAAATTCACTGGTTCATTTTTCCCCTCCAACTGGGTAACATTGTGCTTCATTTCAGGTTCTCTTAGCATTTTTATCTGATTGGGACTTCCCTTATGAGGCAACCATAGATGTAACCAATCTAATGCAAAATATCCATCTAGCCTTGCTGACCAGTCTCGAATCAAAACAAGTCCATAAGCATCTAAGGCCATCTTGTTTGCCTGCAGAGTCTAGAGTTCTATCTTTGAAGTCTTCACCTCATTCTGCATATTCTCAAATTTCCTCTTTAGCTTATGACCTTCATCCCTTTCTTTCTTCAAAGTTTCCTTTAATTGTGCTGCATTCTTTTTCGATTTCTCAAGGTCTTTCATAAGCCTATCTACATTGTCTTCAGTGGCCTGGGTTAATGCCACCCCAGCTCTAACTATCAATCGTGGATCTGCATATGTTCCATACACGATGGTTTTCTCAGTTATCATCTTTCCTAATTGTCCTCATGTTTCAACCTTCTTTTTGGTTCTTTTGACAATCCTTTTCTTTTCCTTGTCATAGAAAATGGTGCTGAAATCAGGTATCTCTTCTCGTTTTATCCGTACAAAAGGTATCAAATTCAATCCAGAAAAAAACAACTTGTTCCTGAGTGCTACCACAAGTTGCAGCAAGATCCTAGGAATCAGGATTATCTTGTCCCTGCCCCTGATCGGTATGATCATGTTCATCCTGTGTATCTATCGAGCCAGTAGTTTGCTGACCTTTCTTAGATCCTGCTAATCTTAGACCCTCACTTTCATCTTGTTTTTTCTTTATTTCTGCTTCTTGTTTTGTCTTTCTCTCCTCCTCTTCTTTCTTTGTTGCTTCCTCTGCATCTCTCTTTCTTTCTTCTTCTTCATGCTTTAGCCAGCTCTCTGCCTCTTGTGCTAGCCTTCTAGCATCTTCTTCTCGTTTTCCAGCCTCTACTTCTTCAGCTGTCTTCTATGCAGTTTTGCCCTTTCTACCTACAATGGTGATTTTTTGTTTAAATCTCTTCTTTAATGCAGTCATATTCCTTGCATTTCTAAATATTTATTTATCCTTGTCCTAGAAATTTGCGTATTCAAAATGAACATTTGCCACCTTGCAATGCTCTGCAACTTTATTTTGGGAGTCATTCCTGTGGAAGTTCATTTCACCAAAATGAAAGTGCTCTAGTTCCTACATGAATTCTGCAGTCTGTTTAACCTTTGTAAACTTATAACTCCCCAGCCAGAAAGGTATGGCAGGGTATGCTGCCTTCTTATGTTCAAACAAGAAGCTTCCAACACCATCAATGTATACCTGCATGACTACTTCTTTATGTAACACATAATTAGTGGCTTTTTTTGGGAGTAGAGAAGGTGCCCTAGAGCCACCATACATTATGATATACATCCCCTCGTCAGAAGAATAATCATTTCAATATTCTTCAATAACCTTAAACGCCTCTCCTAACATGTAGTTGCATTCAGTAAGGAAAATGAGGGTGTACAAAGGCATGATGAAGTGCTCACATATCTCTTTGTAGTGGCTATAGTATTTGTGTGCCCAAAATAATTTGTATGCAGTGTATATAGGGGTCCTGTCCCTATCCCAGTTACACCTCAAGGCTGGAAAGGACTGGGTACATAATATACAATCGACTAAGATAGAGCCCATGTAGAACTTTGACTTCTTCTATGATACCCCTCCCAAAGCTAAAGATATGCATGCTGAGAGGCTATTGGACACTATGTTTTCCCAATTGAATATGGTTCCTTGGGTGGCCACATAGAAAATAATTGGCATCCATCCTAATTTGAAACTCTTCCCATGAGCTCTCCTCCCAAAGCTGAAGATATGCATGCTGAGAGGCTATTGGACACTATGTTTTCCCAATTGAATATGGTTCCTTGGGTGGCCACATAGAAAATAATTGGCATCCATCCCAATTTGAAACTCTTCCTGTGAGCTCTCCCAAAGATCATGTTCAACATCAATGTTATAAATCTGTAAGGGGTCCGGAGAGTGGTTGTATCATATTCTCCTGATGGCCTAGTTTGAAAATTCTTCCCCGGTATCATCATTCTTTTGACAGTTTCAACCAAGTCCAAATTTGTCTCCTTCAACCAACTTGTAGTTAAGTAAATTTGAGTGGGAGGCAAGTGGTATGCCATTGAGACATAAGCAGGACTGTATGCAGCATATCCCTGTTTGGCAGTATTCTCCAGCATCATCTTAGTTACATCTGCCCTAGGCAGAATCCAACCAATCACCTCTGAGCACGGGAACAACTCAGGTCTCGTGGCCACTTTCACAAGGGCAGATTTCTCGATGTTTGCATAAATAGTTAGTTCTCCAAATCCTGCATCAAGCACATTCTAATTTGCAATCATCCTGTAAATCTCACCCCATTTATAGTCTGGCTCTACCCCGGTGGTGGCTTTGGTATCTTCATATATATATATTCCACCTTGGTGATGATTTCCACCTCTAGTTATGCCTCCGCAACAAGAGCCTTCTTCTTTTGTCTTTTAGACATATCTCCTTTGCAATAGTTACCCTGTCATAAACCAAGCATGTTCTTAGACCATTGGATCTTTTAGTTAGTGTTTTAAGAATGAAGAAAAACTGTATCAAACCGTTTACCTCTTCCATATGCATTTTCACAAATAAACTATACAAAACGTTAATGCATGAAAGAAAATGACAAGGCAAAAGGAACTTCTGCAGCTGAGTTTAAAATTCTCTAATTCTGTTTTCAACTAAAACATATCCCCGATAGAGATCTTATCATTAAAATCAGACTGCAATCGAAATACTCTAATTCTTCAATCACAAGAACCACACTATCAATTGCAATAAAAAATGCAGAAATCCCAGCTCGGCCAAAATGTTGAAAACCCCTCGCCGTTCTTTGAAACTAGGGTGAGTACCTAAGAAAACTGAAAACCCCCCCCCCGGATGGCCATAAACAACCCCACAAAAGTAGGTGCAGACAACGTAACACTTGTCTGCACCAACTACCTAAACCTGTGGACCGGGATCGAGCTTCCATAACAGCTCAAAAACAAGCTCAAGAAGAAACCCCCACCGCCAAAACTGTCAATCTGATTGATACCTCACACCGTAAGGATAAAAATTCATTTTAGACAGCTAACTACACAACGGCGGGAAAACCTAACCATGGGAAGACCCTAGTTCCTAAAATGGCCCATAAAATCAGGAGGAAGGAGAAACCATGGTTGGCCTACCTAGAAAGCAAGTTGTGCAGTCGACAGGATGGTTTGAAACTTCCACGGCAGCACTCTAAACGAACGAAATCCCGACAGCTAAGCATGTTGGTACAGTTTGTCTCGACAAGGATAGAGTAAACGTAAGTTTTTACAGGGATAAATAATAATATAAGACCCCGTTCCAATATATACTAACCATCGGTAAATATAGTAGCAGGAAAACCCTATCGGCGAGCGGAATAACTAAGAATCAGGTGATTAGTTCATTAAGGAGCCGCAACGGTGGGAAATGGACAAACTATGGGTTTCATGACCAACTGAAAACATCGGCAATCGGTGGCTCGAAGGACTAACTAATAAAGCATCAGCAGATAAACCAACTAAACATCGGAGAGATAGTGTGATCAACCGCCGCAACCGTGGATGACAAACTGACTACAGACCCCACAAAACACAAAACCGTCGGTGATCGGAACAACTAATGACTACGTATCAATGACTCAAAGCTCAATCCCGTCGCCTTATCGACAACGCAAAGGACCATCCCTCTGATCAATTGTCAAACACTGTTATGATAGCGAAAAGAAAGAAAATCATTTAAAAGCAAAAGGTTTAGGTGATAAAACCGCGGAATCGGCAAGGATAAGGGCTTCCCGTCGGGGTGTTTGCTATCTTCCGTCTGAAACGGCGGCAACGCAAAAGGCTAATGCTCCGACCATGGTAAAACAAAAAATGTCGAAAGTCAAAAAGTACAAGTTTTTTGAAAAATAACACAAAGGAGATAAAATCCCATCGACGAAAAACATGACTGTCCATCGGGACGTTCATTATTTACCTTCCGCAATAGTGACTGTGTAGAGAACTATTGCCCCGATTCGCTGTTCAAACAACTTTCGACAGCAATAAATGGAAACATTTACAAATCAAAACTTAAAGTTCCACAGTCAAAAGCATTAGCTAGATAAAGGCATTTTTAGATCATTCAACTTCCGAAATGAAGGAAAATAGTTTACCTCAAATCAAACTCAAAAATTTAAAATTGTAGCAGAGGAACAACAAAGTTCAGGAATCCAAACAATCCCAGGTAAGATAAAATCAAAAGGAGGGTCCAAAATTTTAAAAAATTGGGAAAAAAGTTGCAGCTGCAACACCACTACAATCACCTATGTCTCCTACCATCATCTCGTCATATCCAGATCATCTCTTCATCACACACTGAGAGCAACCTAGATGCACACCACATGTCCAATAGACCACCTACATTTTTCTAGCATAGGAGCACTCTAGGACTCATTACATCTCAAAGACAACCTACATCTACCACTATGCGAGAATCTTCTAGGAGCACACCCAGTGCATTATGTCTCTCCATCGTCATCCTGCGCTCTATCGGCATAGGAGCACGTCAAGACTCATTATGTCTCAAGGAAAGCCTACATCCACCACTATGTGAGAATCGCCTAGGCACACACTAAGTGTCTTGTGACTGGTGGACCTCTCATCATCTCCAACATGGGAACACATAAGGACTTATTACGTCCACAGACAACTTGCGTTCTTTGCTAGGACTGATTACATCCAAGGAAAACCTCAAGGACTCATTACATATAGGATAACTTGTGTTCTACATTGGGACTGATTACATCTAGTGACCTTCTAGGACTCATTACACCTAGGGATAACCTATGTTCTAAGCTAGGACTGATTACATTTGAGGACGACCTGATAGGACTAATTACGTCCTGGGACAACCTACATTCTACGCCAGGACTGATTACATCCAAGGACAACCTGTATTACTTCCCATGTGAGATCTCATTCTAATGCATCCACATCTTTTGGACTATCGTCATCTCTAGCATGGGAGCATGCCAGGACCAATTACCTATGAGGACAACCTATGTCTTCCACCATGCAAGAGCTCATCACTCCCTCTTTCTAGGGACCTCGATATGGATGACACCAAGTCTCTCTCTGCAGTATTCAAACTTCACTCTGGATAGTGGCTTGGTCAACACATCGGTTATCTTCTCATTCATCGCCATGTACTGGAGCTTCACTTGTACTCTTTGTACCATATCCTGGATATAGTGATACTTGATCTCAATGTGCTTCGACTTGTTATGTAACACTGGGTTCTCCGACAACTTCATGCTACTCTGTTTGTTGCAAAAGATACAAATCGACTCTAACATGAGATCAAACAAATCAAATAGTAGCTTTTGAAGCCATGTTACCTCACAAATAGTTGAATAAGCTGCAACATACTCTGCCTCGACTGTACTCAGTGCCATGCAGGACTGCTTCCTACTAAACTCGAAGATCATAGCGGATCCTAAACTGAAGCAACATCTCGAAGTTCTCTTCCTATCAATGGTGCTTCCTTTCCAATTCGAATCAACATAACCATGTAGGTTAGTCTTTTGATTCACATCATACTTGAGCCCATAGTCAACTTTACCCTTCAAGTACCTTAATACATGCTTTGCAATAATCAGATGAACATGTCTCGTATCTGTCAAGAACTAGCTCAGGGTGTTCACAGCAAATCATATGTCTAGTCTCATGTTCATCAGGTACATCAATGAACCAATCATCAGATGATACATCATGGCATCGATTGTCTCTAATGAAGCATCATACAATAGATTCAAGTTCGACTCCATAGGTGTGGTTATCACCTTGTAGTCTAGCATTCTGAATCTCTCCAGAATCTCCACTGCATACTTTTCTCAACCAATGAAGATCCCATCTGCACTCTGCCACACCTCCATGCCTAAGAAGTACTACATCATCCCTAGGTCTTTCATCTCAAACTCAGCCGCAATCCTCCTCTTTGCATCTGTAATGAGTTCATTCTCACTTGTAAGAAACATGTCATCGACATATAGCAGGAGTATTACCGGTCTTCCACCTTCAACCTTGTGGTAAAGGTTGGAATCTTCTTTACTCTTGGTAAGTCCTAATCTCATTAGGAATTTGTTTATCCTGTTGTACCATGTCAATATTCTCAAATTCTAAGATCTTTTGTAGTCACTACCTCTGAAGCGGAGCATCATCCTCCCTCTACATTTTGTACTCTATGTATTAGAACAATATATATTGGAGTGGCAAGTAGCCTCCTCTACTACCGATCTTCTATGTATCCATCTATGTCATCTTTCAAGGTCACTGGATACAAAGATCCTCCATCTCAAATCTTGTTGAAAGTTCCTCTCGCACCCATCTGTGAGCTTGGTGTACTCTGTAGGCTTCCATATTCAACCTTGTAGCAAATATTGAGATCTCCATAACTTTAGGTGATGTTCAAGTGCCTCATGTAACTGTATGTGTTGTCCCATGGGTTCCTTCTGTGCTCGTACAAATCCTTTTGTGCACATGTGGGTCTCTGCTCGATATACACTTCTACTTTACTAGAGAAGTGTGTCTGGTCAATGGAGTACGTCTTGCCATAATCTTCTCCCTCTTTATGAGAGAAACCACGAACCTTGCTTTGTCCTTATTGATGATGTCATTTGTTGCATGCTTGATCTTGTAGATCCACATGGAAGATACTACGATCTTCCCTTCAAGCCTCGAAGCCACATCCTGGACATCATGATCAACTGGTACTCTTTGATCATAGTCTCCTTCCATTTATTCTTGGTTTCTTCTTCACAGCTAGAAGGATATGCATCTCTTGATCTCTGTCTCCTTACATGGATTACTGGAGTTTCTAACAATGTGCTTCTACTTCATCTTCTGGTTCTGAGGACTTGTTGCTATCTTGCACATGATCGCAAATACTGAGCAAGTATTCTTACACCACAAATCACATAGAACTATGTATTGGTGTTGAATCTCTGTGTCCTACAAATGCATCCCTTCTTATCCAATTTTGAAATTGATAAGAGTATGATATTCATCTTCATAGGTATAATTTTTTTGGATCAAAGTACATGTTCCTCGTCACTTGAGGAATCTTCCCTTGCTTTCTTCTCAACAATAATATATTCATCCTTGGTTGTATTGAGAGCAACAATTGTCTGATATCTGCAATACATTGGAGTTCTCTTATTTGCATCTTCACGTCCTTGAGTTGATTTCTCAAGGTCATCTTCTTATTGATGTTCTTTCCATCGTACAAGGTGGTCATTACGTCGAACATCTCCTTGGAAGTATTCAAGGATGATACATGTGAGATCCAATGGAGACAAAAACAATCCTCTTGGCTTTGACTAGGTTCTTCTTGTGCTTTTCTTTTGTCTTCATCTCCCTCTGGATCTACAGCTTCTTCTTTGACATAGTTATACAAGTCATGCTTCTTCAAGTATGAGAAGAACTCTATACTTCGATGCTCGAAATTTCTCATCTCCTTCGCTTGTCCTCAAGCTTGGTACTATTTGTCATTATGATAAAAATGAGAACCTCAAATGGAAATAGAGTGGATATAACTTACTAATGATATTGCTTCAACTTGATGCTTACTTGAAATCTTTTCTAGAATACTGCTTCTAGTGGACCTAGGGTTTGATAAAGAAACCCTAAATTTTCAACTTAGGTAACTTTAAGATCTAATTGGATTGAAATATGCGCCTCCTCAAGGCGAACTGAGTAGCGAACTCATTTTCCCAAAACTATGGACATAACTACACAATATTTGATGCCCTAGTTTTCTTTGGCATAAGTGATAGGTCAAAAATTGAAAATCCACAGAATGAGAAACTTATTCCATAGAAATATGTGCCCTCCTAGGGAGAGTTTGATGGTCCTCCTTTTTCAATTGATCGGTGGGGGGAAGTGCCCATAATAGGAAGCCCTAGTTTCTTCAATTTCTTATGCCAAATTATCTTATCTTGATTTTGTTGTATCTCATAAATTCATACTCCTCAAGGTATGCAAATTCATCTTGAGATAGATAGATTTGTCTTCTTTCCAACCCCATAGGTTAGAGTGGAATTGGATTCTCCAAGTGGAACTTATTCTAAGTTTCCAAAGGTCACTTGTTGAGGCATTTTTTAGTATAGCGAACTTGTATAGAATTCCACATGTCATTATTTCAACTTCGGAGACTGAAACTCGCACCATTGAAACTACATTATGTTCCCTATCAGCAACATCTTGCGAAATTTGATTTAGACCTTCCTATCCCGAGATATAACAATTCTCCCTAGATCGCCTTTTTAAGACTGAATTCTGGAAGAGGCTGGAACCTTGATTTGGAGGAATCATATATCCCAAATTATATAGAATCTGAGGCCGAAACTCACACACAATGTACAATTTATTTTATCTTCGTCTTGTCCAACTTTCAGCTCCTGATCATTTTCCAAACTCGAGTTATAATGAAAATACCAATATGATTAGATTTTGTCTTCTAGGTTTTTTGAGCATGAAACCCTAATCTCCAGTTGCTGCAATTGTAGCAATATTTAAGCTACACAATTCCTTCTTTCAGGGTGGCTCTGACACCATGTTTGTTTTAATATTCTAATCCAAATTGATTAGGATCTTTATCTAAAAGAATAAACAAGCACAACAAGATACATAAGATAGAGAAGATACATAAGACACAAAGATTTTCCTTGGGGAAACCATAAAGGAGAAAACAATGCAAACTTCCTCATAATAGTTACGTCACTAAGATAATATCACAAGATGGAAAAAACTAAGAATACAAATTCTTATGCATCTCTCTCTCTTCCCTCCTTGTCCTCTCTCCCCTAATGCGCACTTGAGAGAGTGTGAGTGTGTGTCCAAATAGGCAGGGTGCCTCCCTATTTATATTCTTTTGTTGAGTAACTTACTTAACTAACTAGGTCAGCAAGGTAACCTCTTTGGGGATGACCTATCTAGGAAGACTCAAAAATACATTTTACTTTTTTTTATCTTGGGGACTATTTCCTTGACTTACAACGGAGGGTTCACCTAAATGACCATACACAATAATGACATCACAAACAGGGGGAAAACATCTCTGATAGTGCTACAACAATATACAATGATAATATACAATAAAATATCTTCCGAAGTTACAATTACAACAACAAGTACCTCACCATCGATCATGAAGACATTTTGACTATGTTTCTAGTACCCCATAAGCAATTGGAGAAACTTAATTTGTGCTCACATGTATGGCACATGGTAAAACTTGAGAAATCCACAAGCATTGGAAAGTGATTATGGTTTCGTCATCCTAAAATTATTTCCTATCCAATGCCTCATGTTATGTACTCGGTAGCCTATTTACTTTATTGAGACCACGGGGTATTCAAATCCATGAATAAATGTCCTCTTGATATCAATTTCGAATTTACTCTTTCTATATATACAAGTATACACACACACACACACACACACACATATATATATACATATATACATATATATATGTACATATATACATATATATATGTATATACATATATACATATATACATATATATATGTACATATATATATATACATATATATATATATATATGTATATGTATACATATATATGTATATATGTATATATGTATATATATGTATAGATACATATATACATATATATGTATATATCTATATGTATATGTATATGTATATATATGTATATATGTATCTATACATATATATATACATATATACATATATATGTATACATATACATATATATATATGTACATATATATATGTATATATGTATATATGTATATACATATATATATGTATATATGTATATATGTATATACATATATGTACATGTATATATGTACATATATACATATATGTATACATATACATATATACATATATGTATATATGTATATACATATATACATGTACATATATGTATATACATATATATATACATATATGTATATATTTTTTAGACCAATTCAGTTTCATATTTTTGCATCAAGTTACAACTTGCACACAATGATTTTTGCAAGTTCCCTTGTTTTTTTTAAGTGTCAAAGCGAAATCAAGCTGAATTTTAAATGGGTGCATTCTCGGTTGTACTCGACACCCACATCTTTTGAATTGGAGCTTGTTAAGTGTTTGTAAAAGGGCAAAGTTGAAAGAATCCCTTCTTATTTGAGTGATTTTTTCAATTTATCAATGGAAAAAATAACTGAATTGGAGTTTGTTAAGTGTTTGTAAAAGGGCAAAGTTGCAAGAATCCCTTCTTATTTGAGTGATTTTTTCAATTTATCAATGGAAAAAATAAATGGCTTGTTAGAGTTACTAAACACTCTACTTATTTCCTCTATTGATGACATTGTCAGTATCGATATATATATGTATATATACATATACATATATATGTATATGTATATATGTATATACATATATACATGTATATATATGTATATACATATATGTACATGTATATATGTATATACATATATATACATGTATATATGTATATACATGTATATATGTATATCTATACATATACATATACATATATACATATACATATACATATATACATGTATATATATGTATATATATATACATATATACATGTATATATGTATATACATATGTACATATATATATGTATATACATATGTACATATATGTACATATACATATGTATGTACATATATGTACATATGTATATACATATACATATGTATATATCTATATATGTATATATGTATGTATATATGTATGTATATATGTATATACATACATACATATATACATATATACATATATATATATGTATATACATGTATGTATATACATATATATATGTATATATGTATATATGTATGTATATACATATATACATATATACATATATATATGTATATACATACAGGTATATATATGTATATATGTATATACATATATGTACATATGTATGTACATATATGTACATATACATATGTATGTACATATATGTACATGTATATATGTACATATATGTACATACATATGTACATATATGTACATATATGTACATATATACATGTACATATATGTACACATATACATATATACATGTATATATGTATATACATATATACATGTATATACATATATATATGTATATATATACATATATACATGTATATATGTATATACATATGTACATGTATGTACATATATGTACATATATATACACATATACATATCTATATATATATACATATGTACATATATATACACATATACATATATACATGTATATATGTATATATAGATATATGTATATATGTATGTATATATATATATATATGTACATATATGTATGTACATATATACATGTACATGTATGTACATATGTATGTACATATATGTACATATGTACATACATGTACATGTATATATGTACATACATATATGTACATATATATATATATATACATACATATATATATATATCTATATATACATATATACATGTATATATATATATATAGATATATATATATATATATATATATAGATATATATATATATATATATATATAGATATATATATATATATATATATATAGATATATATATATATATATATATATAGATATATATATATATATATATATATAGATATATATATATATATATATATATAGATATATATATATATATATATATATAGATATATATATATATATATATATATAGATATATATATATATATATATATATAGATATATATATATATATATATATATAGATATATATATATATATATATATATAGATATATATATATATATATATATATAGATATATATATATATATATATATATATCTATATATATATATATACATGTATATATGTATATACATATATACATATATACATACATATATACATATATCTATATATACATATATAGATATATACATATGTATATGTATATACATATATACATGTATGTATATACATATATACATGTACATACATATGTACATATATGTACATATATACATGTACATACATATGTACATATATGTACATATATGTACATATGTATGTACATGTATATATGTATATACATACATGTATATATGTATATACATATATACATATATACATACATATATACATATATCTATATATACATATATAGATATATACATATGTATATGTATATACATATATACATATATGTAGATATGTATGTACATATATGTACATACATATGTACATGTATGTACATATATACATATGTACATATACATATATGTACATACATATGTACATACATGTACATATGTATGTACATATATGTACATACATATGTACATACATGTACATATATGTACATACATATGTACATATATGTACATGTATGTACATATGTACATACATATGTACATACATACGTACATATATGTACATACATGTACATACATATGTACATATGTATGTACATACATATGTACATATGTATGTACATATGTATGTACATATGTACGTATGTATGTACATATGTACATATATACATATATGTATATATACATATATAGATATATACATATGTATATATCTATATATACATATGTATATATCTATATATGTATATATACATATATGTATATATGTACATATGTATATACATATGTACATGTATATATGTACATATGTATATACCTATATACATATACATATATACATATATACATATATGTATGTATATATGTATATATGTATATAGCAGATCAGACTCACTGAACATAGATAAGGAAATTATTTGAGTGGTCGGACCAGAGATTTTAACAGTAAGTTCAACTTCTTTTAAAAACAATTTCTTCTTTATAAATTTCCCCTCATTTTTATAAATGTCGGTGCATGTAATGCAGGAGGGTTCCAAGTCGAGGGATCAACTAAAGCTTGATCTTCAGACTCATGCTCACGAGACGAAACTTCTATAGTCCTCTTGTCGACACGGGAAAAAGTTCGAGAAAGGAGATTTGCCATAATCAAATAAAATTTTAAAACATATATTCAAAGATAGATTCAAAGAAAACTAAATCAGGGTGTGGCTCCTAATTCATGATAACAGAATCGAAGGGTGGCTCTGAAAAATATAATATTCCACAAGATCGGGGTGTGGCTCTGATACCATTAATTTATAGCAACAGCTCTAATACCATTAATTCATAGAAACAGATTCCTGCTCTGATATCAAACAATTATAAAAGATGATGTAAAGTCTGAATTATTATACTGACCAGATACACGCTATCCCACACAGGCGATTCCTTAATCACGTGATGCACTTATGAAGACTCCGATCAAGCACACCCACACCGGAGACAACAACGGCGACTTACACTCCCTTCTGCGCCTAAACTCGACGGCTTCCTGCTTCCTCCTGATCCATGGCTTCGTGCAACAATCTCTTAAAGAACAGTCTTGTGCTGACTGGCGGCCTTAAAGGCTTTAGTATTAATAAAACACACAATTACAAAGCTTGACAATACAATGCTACTCAGAGCTTAGATCACTCGATCAAGGATGATTCGAATGAGAGCAAAGAGGCTTATTTATACAAATCTTAACTGACTCAACCGGAGAAACCGGGAGTGACCAATACGACCCTTGACACACCAAAAGACTAAAGTAAATCAGAATCTAAATCTATGAGGGTCCTGTCAGATAAGCACTATGGCCCGACGGTGTCTACTCATATCTTTAGAGTACAATTATTTCAGACAAACTTTTGTACAAAAAAGTAAATGAACAGTTACCATGTCCCATGAGGACTATGGTCTGATGGGTCGTTCCATCCATCATATGGGGCCTCTTCCATATCACTATCATCTGATGGAATATTAAGATAATATTTCCATTCTTCAATTTCATAATACGGATCTTGGGAGAGATCTTTGTCATGATGAGGTACATCAATAAAGAGAGTCGATGACTCATATGACTCATATGTCTTTTCATCTATCTCAATTTCTGCTTTTTTAGATGAAGATGCTTCTGAATTATCAATAAGAGTCCTTTTTCCTTTTGATCTAGCATATCTTCTGTAATCAATCGGATCTACAACAGTTGGAAAAGCAATTGGATCTATCTCGATGTCTAGAAACGAATCTCTTATTGCTTGGCACATTCTTGGAATAGTTTCGACCATTAATTCAACTCCATCTAAATTTTCCATAAAGAATCTTTGCGTTCCCAAGACTTCTGATTCAATAGTATGTTTTATCCATCGGTGACATTGATCTGAGATATATGTCTTAGTTTGCCATCCTAGTTCAAATATGACCGCTAAACAAACTCTTGCAGATAGCAATAAGACAACTAAACTGAAAACATCATCGTTCCAGTCACCTGCACAGATGATTATTGTAACATAAGCCTTATTATTAATAATGAACTTGATAGGACTTAAGGCTGGTAAGTAATCTCCCAATTTACCAATGAACTGTCTTTTCTGATGAAGATTACTTCTTGGATATTCATGACACCAATGCCAAATTTTCTCATTTTCTTCAGGATTATTAGCAAGTTTGAGACTGCTAATATCTTCTTCTGTCATGATCTGTTTCAAAGGATCTTGATATACCACTTCTGGTACTTCCGTAATCTGAATGTCCCAAGGAGCTCCATAATTTCTGATATAAGCCAATGTTCTTTCAATGCATTGAGATCCTCTCCTTGTAGACTTCTTTCTGCAATATCCATCTTTAATTTCCCAATCTGTAAATTCTTCAAATATTTCATATTGTGGGAAATGATGACCTGCTTGATAATTTTCATTTGGGCTCTGGAGATATGCAGCTTCCAATTCTCCTAAGAGATCTGGAATTTTTAATGACAACAAGAAATAACCAATACTTCTATGAACTTCAATTATGTCCAAATTATTAATTCTTGCTCCCATGTAGATTGATAAAGCAAAATCAATAGCACCAATCAAATTATAATAATTCAATACTCTGAGAGTATGAATCATTTTCTCTATCCATTTTATCATCCAGAGATCAGAAAGGCAAACAAAATACAACTTTACCTTTCTATTGACCATAGGATATATCTTTAACAAATCTTCTGAAAATCCTAGCTGAGGGCCAATATTTCTGGATTTCCAAGCTTGATAGCTACTGATTAATGCATTCCTCTGCATTCTCATTCCAACAATCTTTTTAATTTCTTTCACCATCATTGGCATGTAATCTTCAAGTTTAGCCAAATTCTTTGCCAATGTTTCCAAAGTGTCTGGTTCATCAGATGGTGGGAAGATCCTAAAGTTAGGATCGATGGGCTTGATGTAGACCATTCTGTGAGCTTTATTCATTTCCCTGGTAAGAGCATCAGCAAGATGATTAGTGACACCAGGAATCCATTCCACTTCAAAATCATACTGAGAAAACCATATCTGCCAAGATAATAGTCTTCCCCTAGCCATCTGTCTATTCAATTTAGCTTTCAAGAAATGCTGAAAGTTTTTTGAATCTGTTCTAATCAAAAACTTTCTTGGAGCTAAATATATTTCAAACCTTTGAATACCATTAAAGATAGCTAGTGTTTCTTTTTCAGCAGTGAAATAGTTTTTCTGATGATCATTGAATTCACCAGAGGCATATCCACAAAGCTCTTCATGCCCAATATCTATAAATTCTAAAAGAACTGTAGACCAGAATTCATCTGAGGCATCTGTTTGAAGGATTAGCAATCCTTCTCCTGGAGGCTTTAGCTGTGGCAAATGCTGACATTCTTTTTTCAAGTCTTGAACTGTTTTTGTCGTTTCTGCTGACCATCCTCCTCTGAGATGCTGTCTAATGGGCGATGTTTTTTCTGACAATCTAGGAATGTATTTATGAATATAATTTAAAACTCCTAAAAATCTTTGTACACTTTTTACATCAGATAATTGATCAGGGAAATCAACTATCTTGGTTAGAACATGGGGTTACATCTGAATTTTTCCATTTTCAATCAAAATCCCCAAAAATTCAATTCCTGTCTAAAACAATTTCATCTTTTTTTCAGACAAGACTATTCCATGTCTATGCACTTCATCCAAGAATCTCTTTAAATGCTTTATATGCTCCTCCATGCATTTGCTATATATCAGAATATCATCTATGTAAGATACAATGAAATCATACTTACCAAAGATGCTATCCATTCTTCGTTGAAAATAACTAGGAGCATTTTTTAGTCCAAATGGTACCACATTCCATTGATAAAATCCTGCAGGGCAAGTGAATGTAGTTTTATGCCAATCCCTTTCTTCTATCTGAATCTGATAATAACCTGATTTCATATCAAATTTGCTGTATATGCTGCTATCCTGGATCTTCTACAAAATTGTATCAATTCGAGGCAGATGATATTTGAAATCGTATGTGATAGTATTGAGAGGGCTATAATTAATAACCATTCTCGCTTTACCTCTAACCACTTCAGCATGGTTTACTATCATAGCAGAGCAGCAATAATGAGAATTACTAGGTTCTATCAGTTTCATTTCAAGCAGCTCATTGATCTGCTTTCTCATTTCTTCCTCATCCTGAGGAGTACAGGGGATCATCTTACCATGGACACCATTATCGTGCATAGTATTTATTTCCTGTTTTGGGCTTGCTATATCCCAAAACTGCTGTGGATTCTCTGAACATTGTTTTAACAATTCTTCATATACTTGCTTTTGTTCTTCAGTCCAATCTTCTGTGATGCATGCCTTATGCTTTGTTGTCTTCTGATTTATTCTGTCTTCATAAATCTTTAAAACTTCTACCCAATCATCAGAATCCTTTGTTGGTTTCTTCATAGCAGCTTTCTTCTGAACCTTTTCTGATTTGACTTCAGAATCGGCTAATGTGAGTCTTTTGACTCCTACTGCTTTCTTCTTAATTGAACAAATGATTCTATCTGGGGTAATAGTAAATGGAATAACAAAATTTATGAAAGGCATTCCCAAAAATAAACTGGCAGATGGATCATAATGCTTAACACAAGAAATCTTAACAATCTCCCCCCTATTTTTAAAGGGATATTATCCATATAATGAGTAAGATTCACAAAACCTCCAACGGTCTCAGAAGTAATAATGTGCTTGAGAGGTTTCCACAAATCATCAAACAATGAGGGACGAGCAAGATTTGTAGATCCACCAGTGTCAATAAAACCATCAACAGAGATCCATTGATTTTTTACTTTAACTTGAACTGGAATGTAAAGCAAGTTGTTTGTTCTCACAATCTTCTTTAAAATTTGAGCTTCTGCAGCTAAATCATATTCTGGAACTGGAAATGGAGAAGATATAGTGACTATTTTTTCATAAGGACACAATTTCTGAATAGCTTGATTGACTAAAGCTTTCTTACTACTTTCTTGCTTTGGATGCGATGCAACAGAAGTTGCAGTGCTTTGACTAATTTGTGTAGAAGCAGAATCTGACAGATATGTGTCGTAGTCTATTTCAATTTCACTGAAATAATCACTATAGTGTTCTTCTTCTTCTTCTGACAAAGGAATGTCAGAATATTGTTCTGAACAACCAGAAGCAGAACATTTAAACATTTTTGCAGAAGTTTGAAATTCTTCATTTAATTCAAAACCTTGATCCACATCAATATTTTCTTCTTCTAAATCTACTTCAGAATCAGTTACAATATATACAGATGAAACTTCATCATCACTATCAACAATTGACCAATCATCATTGAACTCTTCTATCTGAAAACAAGCTTTTAGCTTGCTAGAACCACCTTTAGGACACTTATTAGCATAATGCCCTTTTTCTCTGTAGATATAACAGCAATCAGATTTCTTCTTATACTGTGGTTGTTTCCTTTTCTTTACAAATTGATATTTAGGAAATTGTCTTCTAGGATTTGCAACTCTTTTGATCTTATATTTACCATATCTCTTTGACTTTCTAGGCCCTTTTCTTGACTTTCTAAACTTAGTCCATGGGAGGACTTCTTTGCATACAGCTTGACTAGGGCTTAGATTATGGACAGTTTTCTGCCAACAGAGATATTTAATCTTTTCTTCAATTCTAAAGATCAAATCAACCCAATAGATTTGTTCTATTATTTTTTCGAATTGCTCAATATCCTTAAGAACCATATCTCCTAAATTAGCTGGTAGCTTTGAGAGAAAAGCTATCTTTTGAGGTGTATCATTCATCATTCCAGCTTTATAAACCTTAGTCATATAATCATGACTAAATTCAGGAAACTTTTTCAAATCTGACAGAGACATTCTTGACAAATCAAGTAGCAACTGCTTCTTGATATCCTGGGGTTCTGGTACAGATTGAGTTCTTAACAGAGTTTCTAGAGTACTCAACCCTAACTCTACTATGGTATGTCTTTCTTCTTCACTCCCTGACATCCACCAATCGTACACTATTCCTGTCATTCTTTTTCCTGCTAGTGTAACAGTTGAGATGTTGACCAATTTGGTTGTAACTTGCATCTGATAAAGGGCACCAATCCATACTCTGATGGATTCTGCAGGGTCACTTGAATGAGCTATATCCAACATATATCCAGAAGAATTTGTAGGGAACAAATCTTCTTCCACTCTAGGGTACTTAGCTTCTCTGAAGATATGTGCTTTATTTTTATACAATGAAGGATCATGCAAAGAAGGAAGTATAAATGTAGGAAATTTCTTTGCAGCTATGTCCAATGTAATTTCTTTCTTAGGCCTATCAGGCTTAGACCTAGGAATTGCAGATAATGTTCTTGGACCAGGCTGTATATTTCTTAATTTTTCAATAGAAATTTTTTCCTCTTTTTCTTCTTTTTCTTTTTCTACTTCTTCTTCCTTTGCTTCTTCAAATTTTTCAGATTTTTCAGTTTCAGACTTTTCTTTAGATTTATGACCTGATGATTTATAACCAGATGCATAGTGCTTTAATTCTTCTTCCTCATTATCTCTCCACCAATAAGATGAAGACTGAGATGGACCAAAATAAGGGATGTGAGATTTTCTTTTTTCTTCTCTTTGCCTTTCTTTATGCCTTCTTTCCTCCTTTTTTCTTCTTCTCTCTTCCTTCTCTGCTTTCTCTTTTTGTTTTTCAGATTTGATTAATTTCATATGTTCTATAACCATATTAGCTTGTTCTCCAAGGGTATCCATAACATCTTCTGCATGGCAGCACCATGTAGAGATATAATTTCCTAATTGGAAAACAGGATCCAACTCTCGAGTATTAGCAGAATCATGTTCTACTAAGGGATTACAATCGGCACGAGTTGTTGGCTGACGAGATGAAGAGCTAGAAGTGCAAAATTTTGTTCTTGGTGGCCATTTCCCCCCTTTTACATAATGACGACTATTATAGTCCCATTCCTCAACAGGTTGATATTTCGATCTAATTCGATAAGCTTTATGGCTAATGGGAAAGAAAGATTTTCTTTCAAAGGTACTTGGCTCAGATTCAGACTCAAGATTTTGTATAATCGGACGAGAAGGCGAGACTTCTTTAAAAGGAGCAGATGATGAAGGTAACTCAGAAATATTAACAGATGAACTAAATGCAGACAAATCAGGATTATGTACAGTATGACGACGAGGCTTTACAATGGGACGCTCTATCTTCGGCTTTGGTGGAATCACTTGAATTTGACCATCTTTAGCTACAATTATTTTATCTTTAGGGACATTTGGTTTATCTCCAATAGCAGTATATTGGAAATACCAATCTTCTGGAAGGTCAATTTCATCGTAAGAGACTCCTTCTGTATCAGCATTTGTGATACCAGTGGTAACACAATCTAGAAGAATAAGCTGTTTGAGTTTCGGATGAGCAGTGTTTGTAAACATGAAGGATGTTTGCATGATCATAGATATAAATTTAGAATCTTCATGCATTTGTAAACCTTGGACTCCAACCATTAACTTCCAACAGTCTTTTAAATTCTTCTCAGTGAGAGAAATTGCATAATCTGGATAAATAGTTCCATGCTGACAACCTTTAGAAAAATTACCAATAATGGTACCGATTCAAGCATGATCATAAAGTTTATGACGAGCATCAAAGAGTTCTGCACGACAAGGCGTATTAATTCCTTGACGAAACAGAGGTGCAAGACCAATGCGACATCCACCGAAGTGAATATATGAAAATTTACGATCTTTAACATATTCTGCGAATTTCTGCAGATCAGACTCACTGAACATAGGTAAGGAAATTATTTGAGTGGTCGGACCAGAGATTTTAACAGTAAGTTCAACTTCTTTTAAAAACAATTTCTGTATATATCTATATATGTATATATACATATACATATACATATATATGTATGTATATATACATATATGTATATATGTGTATACACATATATACATATATATGTGTATACACATATATACATATATATGTGTATACACATATATACATATATATGTATACACATATATACATATATATGTATATACATATATACATATATGTCTATACACATATATGTATATATAGATAAATTGATTTCTTATTTATAAATTGATTTCTATATATATATATATATATCAATTTATAAATAAGAAATTTACATACAAATATTTCTACAATGAATGCATTGATACCATGCTTAGTAATTCCATGTACAAAACCATTTTCATTAATAATAGATCAAACAAACTCAAATATAAGAAATACAAACCAGGGGAATCATTCAAAATTGGCACTTATCTTATGAAATTGTCTTCCAAACAACTACAAGATATGAATATATATATATAGAAATCAATTTATAAATAAGAAATCTACATACAAATATTTCTACAATGAATGCATTGATACCATGCTTAGTAATTCCATGTACAAAACCATTTTCATTAATAATAGATCAAACAAACTCAAATATAAGAAATACAAACCAAGGGAATCATTCAAAATTGGCACTTATCTTATGAAAGTGTCTTCCAAACAACTACAAGATATGAATGTTCCTCCCAACCGTAACCTACTAATGTTCCTCCTTGTTATAGGCACTTTATCAAGCCTTCTCTTTCTTTGAAAAATGTCAACCTTGAGTTGTGGATACCAATCCACAAGGGGACATTTCCACTTCTTCCCCTTCAATATACAACCACACTCCTCACAAAGTGCTCCTCACCAAAGTTCACCTATCCTCTACCCAAGTGGTGCGGGTAATCACATCCACAACTAACCCCATCCCCTCACTCATTCCCCATCAACCTACACAATATCATGGAAGGTACCCTTATCTACCCCGTAGTCCCTCAGGTTGTCCCCTTCCCCTTTTGGCGCCCCGGTATAGATCATCTAGGAAGTCTCTATGACAAGTCTCTAGGGATGTCACACTACAATCTGGGTTCCCTAATCCTAGCCACTAGTTTACCAAGGTAGACAATCTATTGTTTATTAGGGTGGGCTCGAGTGTAGCTTCTAGGAAACTAATATTCTTTGGTTTACCCATCAGAACTACCATGGCATGGGTTCTCTTCCTCTTTGGTTGCTAGAAATAATGAAGTGAGTTTCTAACTTTAAATATGCATGATTTTTCTTTGACATGAGGCTTCCCTAGAAGAGGTCACTTTTCCGTCTTAATTCTCCATTTATATAATTAATCCCATGATTAATTAAGGTGACCCTCATAAATATGATTAAGGAAATTTGGGTTAAAATTTTTAATGAAGGCCAATGTATAGATGAAGTCCATTAGGGTCATCACCCTCAGGCCCTCTCACTTCCCCTACTTGTGGATTCATAGCCCCCCTTCTCTTCTTTGTCCTTATTCACTTGTAGTTGTCAAGGTTTTTTATATAAAAAGAAAATGTACATATTTACAATATATTCAGTCATCCTAAACCACTCATATTTACATATTGGGGTCAAAAATAGGGTGATGCATTACCCTCCCCCTGAATCTATACATCGTTCTTAGTGCATATCAACACTATGTACATGTACAAAAATATTATGACAAAAAATTTCAAAAAAGTTGTGGGTATGCCTCTCGCATCGCATCCTTTAATTCCCATGTTTCTTCTTCAAGGTCATTCTGCATATATTGGACCTTTACCTACCCTATGGATATGTTCTTAATCAACGTAATCTTCTTATCAAGGATGTGCATTGGATGCACCTAAATATCTCCTTTCGGTTCCACTTGAATCGTAGCCCAATAAATAATGTGGGTAGGATCATGTATATAATTTTTCAATAATGGCACATGAAATACATTATGCACTCTTATGTAAGCAAGCAAAACAATCTCATATGCAATAGGTCCTATCCTAGCTATTATTTCAAATGACCCACAATATTTAGGCGCTAACTTAGGACAAATTCCAAGTTTCAATTGATTCTTCTTTGTCCCGATTTTCATATATACAATATCACCAACTTTGAATTCTCTTGTTACTCTACCTTTGTCCACATAAGTTTTCTATTTGTCTTGTGTCGTCTTCAAATTTTGTCTGATATTCACAATCCTCTCTTCAATTTCCTTAAGCAATTTTAGCCCAATTAGTATTCTATCTACTGGATTGTCCCACATGATTGGAGTATTGCTTTCTTCCATGTAAGGCTTCACACAAATTCATCTTAAAAGAAACATGATATCCATTTTTTTATGCAAACTCCACCTAGTACAATTAATATTGCCATTTAGATGGTTTGATCCATGACACACATCCTCAACATATCCTCAATACTTGATTAACTCTCTCAGTCTACCACCTATTTAGGGATGATTTGTTGTACTTAAATTCAAATTTGTCCAAATCCTTTGAATAAACCCTTCCAAGAGTTTAAAGTAAACTTGGGATCTTTGTATGATACAATGACCATTGGTATCCCATGTAACCTAGAAATTTCCTTTATATAAATATCTTCTATGTTAGTTTCCTTATGCGTTGACTTGTTTAGAAAGAAGTAGGTAGCATTCATTAATGTATCCACCACTACCATGATGGGATCATGTTGCTTCACTGTCCTAGGAAATTTAGTGATGAAATCAATGTTCACCACATCCTATTTCCATTTTAGTAATGGCTGTGGTTGTATCAAACCTTGTAGATCTCTATGCTCCACTTTTACCCTCTAACGTTCCATACATCTAGTTATATACTTAGAAACATCCTTCTTCATTCTTAGCCAAAAGTGTTGACTTCTCACTGCTGCAATTGTCTTTTGGTATCCAAGGTATCTTGCATATTGAACCTTATGCATCTCATTCATTATCAGTTTCCTTAATTCCATATAATTAGGAACATAACATCCATTTTTATTCAAAAGAGGTCCACCATCTTCCATCATATAACCTTTATATTTATGTTGTACATTTTCCTATTTCAACCCTTCTTTTACCTAAAGATAATGTTCATATGAGATAACAACCTCAAGAATTATGGTTCTTAAATCTTATTTACGCATGCTCATGGTTGTGGTATGCATTACATGTACTCTCAAGTTGAGTGCATTTGCAACCTTGTTCTCTTTCCCTTTTATATATTTGATGTTAAAATCAATTTCACAAATAAATTATAGCCATCTTGTGTGCTTAGAATTTAAAGTTTGTTTTACAAACAAGTATTTCAAACCATTGTGATTTGTTTTTAATTCAAATCTCATGCCCACAAGATAATGTCTCCACTTCTTTAAGGAATGCACTATAGCAGTAAACTCTAAATCATGTGTGACATACTTTTTATCGTGTTCCTTCAACTTCCTGACTCATAACAAACCACATGATCTTTTGTGTAAGCACTCCACCATTTCTTTCTTTTCAAACATTTGTACATACCACAAAATCTTCATTTGGATCATCAATTTTGAGAATTTATGTACTAGCGAGCAATCTCTTTAGTTGTTGGAAACTTTCTTGAAATTGTGGAGTCCATTCAAATTTAACCCTTTCTTCTGTAATGAGGTAATAGGATGTGTTACTTTTGAGAATCCTTCTATGAATCTTCTGTAATATCCATCCAATCCCATAAATGATCTTACCTCAGACATATTCCTAGGTATATGCCACTCCATGATAGCTTCAATCTTCCTTGGATCTATTGTTATCCCTTTCTCATATATGAAGTGTCCCAAGTATTGAATATGCCTCTAGTAAAATTAGCATTTACTCAACTTAGAATAAATTTGATTCACTCTTAACATGTGTAGTACTAATATCAAATGCTCTGCATTCTCCTCCACTAATTTTTAATAAATAAGAATTCCATCTAAGAATGCAATCACAAAATTATCCAAATACTATCTAAATATGCCATTCATTAAGCAAGTAAAAGTAGCCAATGCATTTGTTAATCCAAATGGCAAAACTAGAAACTCATAATGACTATATCATGTCTAAAAGTTGTTTTGTTGATGTCTTCATCCTTTATTCTCACTTGATTATAACCCATTCTAAAATCTAGCTTTGAGAAAATCCTTGCTCCCTTGATCAAACAAATCATCAATTCTAGGAAAATAATGTTTATTTTTCATAGCATTGTAGGTTGTCTTGCCGGATGACCTTACTCTTGAATAATATCTAAAACTTCAACCCCTCTAAGTCTGAATTTTTTTTCTTGTAGTAGCCTAATATGTATTTTTTGCAATTCCACATGTTTGACCCAATTATGATATGCCAAGAGAGTGTTATGGTTTGCCAAAACTTGATATTTTTGTCCCTTTTTGGAGAGAAAACTTGTATGGATTAACACATGTTTGTTTTTCTACCTTTGCTTCTAAGTTTTTTACCACAAACACTTTCACCTGACTCCTTTGTTATGCAATAATGGCAAACAATTTGGGTCTCTCAAGCTTCAAAGATAATAGTTTTACCTAGAAACACTTGTTTGAGACTAGTTTTTGGACTAGTAAAAAACCCTAACTTTCACAAAATATAACTCCAAAGCTATATTGAACCAATAAATGAAAAGTTTACCACATATACTTTAATATGTACTCTAATTCTCCTCAAAATTTTGTTGCTTAAGATGTCCCCAAAAAATGTTATAGTGAAAACGACTCTGATACCAAAATTTATGCACCAAATTCCCAAAATAACATTAAAATATAAAAAAGAGCAACCCAATGCATTGAGAATGAAATAAAGAGACGAATAAGAAGTCTCTTTAAGGGGGAAACCTCCTTATACAATGTATCAATTGTACAAGGAAATATGAAATGATCCTAGAACTAGGTCTCCTTGGTGTATAAATAGGAGACAAAGGGTACAATTACAATTTTAGTCGAACATACAATTATAATTAAGGTCCTTACAGACCAATAAAGGAAATACCAATATAATAATAGAAATGTAATGTCATGATATATAAGGATCAACCCATATTTGGCATAGAGGTCTATAGATGGATAATGTCTATAGTAAATTGAATTCCATTATACCTAATATCATGTCCACATATGGAACCCAAGGTTTCATTCCACTGGAAAGGTTGATCAACAAATAATGGTTAGCCTCGCCTTATGAAGTGTTCATCCACCCAAACCTAATTCTGTAATATGTAATGTAGAAAAGGACCATAAAACAATTTTTTTTAAAGGACCATTCTACATTCACTTGTAATATGTATATTTCATAAGCACAAGGACCAATCAAGAGTAACTCATAGCCATTAGATTAAAACCAAATTAAGCCTAGGCATGCATTCCATCATTATACATATGCAATCCATGCCAATGAGGACTTACCATTCAACTTTCCCAACATAGTACTATAAATCTAAACCTACCATTCATGCAAGCATTATTTCTACAACTCGACAAAAAATGCTACTCTTTAGATCATTATCAACACTCCATTAATGTTTATTTGGCCCAAGGATTGAAAATAAAAAATAGTTATAGAATCAATATTTAATGAGTTATGTAGTTATCGAGTATTGTTTGATGCCACCTATATTTTCATTCAAAATTTTCAATTCTTTATTGTTCTATAATGTCTCAATTCTCTGTTGTTCTATAATTTTAGTATTTTTAATTTTTTTTCTAGTCATGGAAAGAGGTAATGTTGGTGTTGTTATAAGGAGGGGAAGAAGGTTTATGAAAAGGAATGCCCAACTACAATTTTTCCTTATACGAGGAGCTTAATCATCTAGATGTTTAAGAGCATGATCATGTAGAGGATGAATGTAGTGATCCTCCATCAAATATAGTCCAATGGGCTTTAGGAGAGAATATCAATATCATTAGAGTTTCGACAAAAGAGGTCACTATGAAGGCAATTGATGATGATGAATTCAATTTATAGCTAGCAAGAGAATATGCCAACAAATACAAAATTACACCAACATGATAACATTATTTGTTTGATGGTTTCACACATACAAATATGAAAGGGCTTTTTTATAGTTTTAATTGAACAAAAGGAGGAAGAGATAGTTGTTTGGTGTAAGGAGATTGTTGAAAGACTTGGAGTTGATAAAACTAGAGGCCAACATTGCTCAAAGATATTAATGAAGGTTAAATCCATTAAAATATTAATTTAGTAGCAAATCTTGGTGGGAAGGCTTTGAGAAAAGGCATGTAGGGATTATATTACAAACAATCGAGAGCCTAGATAAAGACAAAACTCTAAATTTATGCCCTACAATTGAGACCAAGTTCTATGGCAATTTGTCCAAGGAAAACTAAGGGCATTCATATAGTCCATACAATATATGGAATTGTGACAAGACCAACTACAAGTTGGAAGGAATTGTGACATAAAGTTTATTTCCAAGTGAGGGAGAATGAATGTACCAAACGTGCTCCTGAGGAGTAGAGAGTAGCTATATTTTAATGTTTAAATGCAATTTTTATATCATTATATTTGTTCAAGAGGAAGTAAACTTTGAAAAACTATATCAAGAATTGTGAGTTAGGAGCATGCATGACTTCACATGCCAATGCATGGAAATTGAATAATTGTTTACGATTCGAATTTACAATTTTGTTACTTTTGTACATAGAAGTATCTCACATATGAAAAAAACACTCGTTGATTCTTAATGGCCATTACAACCACGTATATTTACAAACTAGAAAGGATGCAAACATGATAAGCATATACTTATCAGTGTTGCCTACACACACTACTCATAGGTTTCCACCCCTAGATGAGAGTGTCTTTGGGCCTTTTACGAATTAATTTAGGATTGACAAAGAAAATTAAATGACAAAGAACCCATTGATATAGGTCAAAATGTTTGAATTACTGAAAATTGCTAGTAGAGCTCTTGAAGGGCTCTTATACCCTCCAATATTAGGTCAGATCTAGATGAAATGCAATCTATCCACTAAATTATGATTCTCTTACCAATGTGTTAAGCCCTCAATGATGGCACATTACACCATATAGTGTGGCGCATTACTCCCTATATTGTGGTGCATTACATATTATTTATGTCAGCTTGGGTCTATCAGTTGGTCTATTAGTTGTTATTGTACACCTTTGTCTCCTATATATAACAACTAATAGACCCACTAATAGACCCAAGCCGACATAAATAATATGTAATGCACCACAATATAGGGAGTAATGCGCCACACTATATGGTGTAATGTGCCATCATTAAGGGCTTAACATTCCCCTCCCCTTCAAAAAGTGTTGTCCTCAACACTAAAGTGGTTGTGGATGATGTTGTATAAAGGACTCATCTTCCCATGTTGAATCTTTCATGGGTAAGTTCTTCCATTTAATGAGATACTCTGGAATTGATCGATTTTGAAGTTGTCTAGTTCACATTTTAGTAATTTCTTCAGGCTCCAAGATGAATTTTCCTTCCTCATCAAGTTCTGGTAATATCTTTTGAATTGGTAGCTTGTCACCAATTACCTTCTTTAAACAGGAAACATGGAAAACTGGATGGACTCGTGAAGATGTAGGTAGTTCCAATTTGTAGGCCATACTACCAATATTTTGTAACACCTTGTAGGGACTGTGGTATTTATGTGATAATTTATTATTTTTCCTGGTGTTCTTCATGGACATCTGTTTGTATGGTTGTAGTCTTAAAAACACCCAATCCCCCACATTAAAGATTCATTCACTACAGTGTTGATCTGCTTGTTGTTTCATTCGATTTTGTGCTAGATTTAGGTTGTCCTTTAAGAGTTGAAGAACTTGTTGATGCTTCATGTGGTCTTCCACTCCCTGAAATTTAGAGGAGTCTCTTGGTGAATATGTGATGGATGGTGGATGATATGCATAAAAAGTGTCATAAATGGGGCCATTTTTTATGATGTGTGGAAGGAAGTGTTATACCACCATTATGCCAAAGGTAATCACTTGAACCATTGTGTTTGTTTATCAATTGCAAAACATCAAAGATATCCTTCCAAACATTTGTTTACTATCTCTATTTGTCCATCAGATTGAGGGTGATAAGATGAGATATGAGAAATTTGAGTACCCAAACAAGAAAATAATTCGGTCCAAAAATTTATAGTGAAAATGTGATCCCTGTCACTTACTATAATATTTGGGGTACCATGTAGTTTTTGTATTGTATCCATAAAAGAATTGGCGTATGTGCTTGCTTTGAAGGGGTGAAATAGTGCACAGAAGTGTGCATATTTAGTAATTCTATCAACAACCACCATTATGACACTCTTTCCTTCAGACTTTGGTAAACCTGTGATAAAATCCATCAAGACCTATGTCCACATTTGGGTTGGAATGGAAAGTGGTTGTAGGAGACCAGGGGTCTTAATTGTTTCCACTTTATTTTGTTGGCAAACCAAACATTCTGTCACAAATGTTTGAACATCAATTTTAAGACCATCCAAAAAAAATATTTCTTTACCCTATGATATGTTTTTAAGAAACTTGAGTGCCCTCCTATCAGTGAGGAGTGGAATTCAGAAAGTACATTTTGCTTGAGCTGGAAACTCTTACCAATATATAAGTGATCCTTGTACCATTGCAAGTCCTCTTTCCACCTAAATATATTAAAGGCATTGGGATCCTGCTACAGATTTTGAATAAATGTCCATATTTTATCATCTTTTTCCATTCGTCCATTGCTTCGACTGTCCAATTTGGTTGGACAATCGAAATAACATAGAGTAATGCTTCAACATCCTCATCTTTCCTGGAGAGTGCATCTGCAACAACATTTTGCTTCCCCTTTTTGTAGATGATTTCAAAGTCATATTCCAACATCTTTGTCACCCATTTTTATTGTTCTTTTGAAGATAGCCTTTGTTCCAAGAAGTATTTAAGCCTATCATGATTAGTTTTAACCTTGAAATGTCTTCCTATAAGGTAGGGGCACCATTGCTTCAAGGCATGTAGTATTGCCAACATTTCCTTCTCATAAATGGGATTTTTTAAGTTATTTCCCTTGATTGGGACAAGGTAAGAAAGGTTCATACCTTATTCACTGAAGGCTGATCCAATCTTTCCTTTATCCTTCCTCTTGCTCCTCAATCTAAGAGACCTATAAAACAAGCTTCAACCTTCCTCAAACCAATTTGACCATATGTAAAGCAATGATAATCAAAGTAATATGAAACTCTAATCTGATAAACATCAACATATGATAATAAACAAAGATACAACAACCATTACACAATGATTTGTAGAGGGAATAACGTCGCATATTTATTATAAAGTGGAATAAGTACAAAGTATACATTCTCCTCATGCAAGGGTCCTCGTGAAACCTTTGATTTGGATCTCCTGCTTCTCTTCTCCAAGAATCTCATCCTCCAAACTCTATAACACAAGAAGGTGGCATCTAGGGAAAAGGCAGGGGGGATGAGAATCCCAATTTCATCAGCATAACAATGCAAAGTCTAAGTCCCCTTTCATGGACCCCTCTCCCTCTCTTATATACTTTTCTGAAGAGTTAGGGTCGAATAGGGATCAATTACAACTGAAAGAGCAGTTCCAAAAACACCCAAACCACCTTGGTTTCAAGATTTTTCCATTTTTTAATATTTTTCGGCCTTTATAGGACATACTCATGGGTTTAATTCACAAAAGGGGCAAGTGACTTGCAGGTTTTCTTAGGAAAACTCACGAGTGGGTCAAAAAAGTCAATTTTAAGGCTATTTCCAAGAATTTCTAGGGGTTGGTGTCTTATGGAATGTTTTTCCTTGTTCTGATACCTTTCCAATGGTTCAAAGAATAGGTTAAAAAAATTTACATACCTCTAGATATGACTCCTCCAATCAAAGTGTGTTTTCAGTGACTGACACTGGCTTTTCATGAAGTGTTGTCATGGAAGTGTCGGCATGCGATGAAAACATGTAAAAGTTGTCACAGACAGAGATGTGTCATTTTAGGCTATAACAACTACTGGAATATACTTCTCCAACACATATAGAGAAAATAATGTTCCTTCTTATAAACTACCCAAAAGGTTGACACCCTAACAACTAGATGAAAGAAGAGCAAAAGGATTATGCTTTAATTGTGATAGCAAGTATAGTAAGGGACATAAGTGCAACAATAAGAAATTATTCTACATAGATTGTGAAGAGGAAGAACCAAAAGAAGAGGAAGCATCTCAAGAAGAGGAGACTTCAGAAGAAATAGAAGAGGCTACTTCAGAAGAAATTACTCCACCATATCTTGTCATGCATTGGCTGGAATTAGCACTCCTCAAACCTAAAGATAGAAGGGTACATCAAAAAGAAGAAGGTAACAGTGTTGATTGATTCTGGTAGTACTCATAATTCCATTCACTGTAAATTAGCCAAAGTTCTTAATTGATTTGTATAGCCAACACCAAAGTTTCTAGTAATGATTGCAGATGGAGGAACTATAATTTGCTCAAGGAAATGCCATAATATCAATATGGCTATGGGAGAATGTGTATTGAATAGTCCAATGATTTTTATGCCAATGGGTGGTGTTGATGTTGTCTTAGGTGTCCAATGGTTACAATAATTGGGAACAATGGCTTTTAATTTTCAAAAACAAATCATGAAATTTTAATGGGAAGAAAAATAATATGAGTTAAATGGTATCATAGGAAAACCAAGCAAGGTCATAATCTCTAATGGTATGACAAAGTTGTTTAAAAAGGGACATCAAGGTTTAGTTGCGCAATTATGCTCATTAGATGTTCAAACCTTAAAGTTCCCTATCTTCCTAGATCTCCAAAGGGTCATTAATAAGCAGTCCAAGGTATTTGAAGATATTCCCAAAGGTCTTCCACATATTCATGACTTTGATCATGCTATCCACTTAATTCTGGGAAGTGTTCCTCCTAACATTAGACCTTACCGATATCTGTATAGCCAAAAGAGTGAAATTGAGCGTATGGTTGCTGAAATGTTAGAGGCTAGCATAATTAGGCCTATCCAAAGTTCTTACTCTGTACCAATAGTAATGGTACCCAAGCCAGATGGATCGTGGCGTATGTGTCATGATTATAGAGATCTCAATAAGATCACCATTAAAGATAAGTTTCCCATTCCCGTCACTGATGATTTGTTAGACGAATTACATGGAGCAGTTTTCTTCACAAAGTTGGATCTTCGTTATGAGTATCATCATATTCGAATGAAGGATGAAGACATCCCCAAAACAACATTTAGAACTCATGAAGGTCACTATGAATTTTTGGTCATGCCATTTGGTCTAACAAATGTGACTTCCACATTTCAAGGTTTGATGAATTCTATTTTCAAGCCTTTCCTTAGAAAACTTGTGATGGTATTCTTTGATGATATACTAATCTATAGCAAATCTTGGGAAGAACATGTTCAACATGTTGATAGGGTACTACAACTACTAAAGGAGAAAGAATTGTGTGCAAAACCCTCAAAATTTTTCTTTTGGATAAAGGAGGTAGAGTATTTGGGTCATATTGTATCTCATGAAGGTGTCAAAGCAGACAATAAAAAGAAATCCATGATGGATTGGTCGATTCCCAAAACCATGAAGAATATTCGAAGATTCTTAGGTTTGAAAGGGTACTATCGCAAGTTTGTTTGGAACTATGGAAGAATAGCAACTTCCCTAACATCATTACTGAAGAAAGATGCATTTTCTTGGACTCCATAGGCAACTCAAGCTTTTCAACAACTCAAAGAGGCCATGTGTAAAGATCTTTTTTTGGTGACACTAGACTTCACAAAAACATTTATTATGGAATGTGATGCTTCAAGAGATGGAATTAGAGTTGTACTAATGCAAGAAGGACACCCTCTTGCCTTAACAAGTCATCCAATCAAGGAGAGAACTTAAAAAAACCCATTTTTGAGAAGGAAATGTTGGAAATAATACATGCCTTGAAGCAACAGTGCCCCTACCTTATAGGCATACATTTCAAGGTTAAAACTGATAATGATAGCCTTAAATACTTCTTGGAACAAAGGTTATCTTTAGAATAACAACAAAAATGGGTGACAAAGATGTTGGGATATGACTTTTAAATCATATGCAAAAAGGGGAAGCAAAATGTTGTCGTAGATGCACTCTCCATGAAAGATGAGGATGTTGAAGCATTACTCTATGTAATTTTGATCATCCAACGAGATTGGATAGTCGAAGCACTAGATGAATGGAAAATAGATGAAAAAATATGGACATTTATTCAAAAGTTGCAGCAAGATCCCAATGCCTCTAATACATTTAGGTGGAAAGATGACTTGCTATGGTACAAGGATCGCTTATATCTTGGTAAGAGTTCCCAGCTCAAGCAAAAGGTACTTTCTGAATTCCACTCTTCAGCGATAGGAGAGCACTCAGGTTTCTTAAAAATCTACCATAGGGTAAAGAAAGAATTTTTTTAGGATGGTCTTAAAATTGATGTTCAAAAATTTGTGACAGAATGTTTGGTTTGCCAACAAAATAAAGTGGAAACAATTAAGACCCCTGGTCTCCTACAACCAGTTTCCATTCCCTGCCAAAGGTGGACATAGGTCTCGATGGATTTTATCAAGTGTTTACCAAAATCTGAAGGAAAGAGTGTCATCATGGTGGTTGTTGATAGACTTACTAAATATACGCACTTTTGTGCACAATCTCACCCCTTCAAAGCAAGCACGGTCGCCAATTCTTTTGTGGAGACAATACAAAAACTACATGGTACTCCAAATATTATAGTTAGTGACAGGGATCCCATTTTCATTAGAAACTTTTGGACCAAATTATTTTCTTGTTTGGGTACTCAATTGGCTCATAGCTTGTCTTATCACCCTCAATCTAATGGACAAACAAATATAGTAAACAAATGTTTGGAAGGGCATCTTCAATGTTTTGCAGTTGATAAACAAACACAATGGGTCAAGTGGTTATGCTTAGTAGAATGGTGGTATAACACTTCCTTCCATACCTCATAAAAAATGGCCCCATTTAGGCACTTTATGGCTATCATCCACCATCCATCATATCTTCACCAAGAGACTCCTCTAAGGTTCAAGCAGTGGAAGACCGCATGAAGCATCAACAACAAGTTCTTCAACTCTAAAAGGAAAACCTAAATCTAGCACAAAATTGAATGAAACAATAAGCAGATCAACACCGTAGTGAACAAAGATTTAATGTGGGGGATTGGGTGTTTTTAATACTACAACCATACAAATAGATGTCCCTGAAGAATGCCAAGAAGGATAATAAATTATCACCTAAATACTACGGTACCTACAAGGTGTTACAAAAGATTGGTAGTATGGCTTACAAATTGGAACTACCTGCATCTTCATGAGTCCATCCAGTTTTCCATGTTTCCTGTTTAAAGAAGGTAATCCGTGATAAGCTACCAGTTCAAACAATATTACCGGAACTTGATGAGGAAGGAAAAATCATCATGGACTTTGGAGAAATCACTGAAATACGAACTAGACAACTTCGAAATCGATCATTTCCAGAGTATCTCATTAAATGGAAGAACTTACACGCGGAAGATTCAACATGGGAATATGAGTCCTTTATACAACATCATCCACAACTACTTTAGCATTGAGGACAACACTTTTCGAAGGGGAGGGGCATTCTAAGCCCTTAATGATGGAACATTACACCATAAAGCGTGGCACATTACTCCCTATATTATGGTGCATTACATATTATTTATGTCAGCTTGGGTCTATTAGTGGTTCTATTAGTTGTTATTGTACACCTTTGTCTCCTATATATAGGAAGGATATATTCTCATTTTAGTCATCATAGTATCTTATCTTGTATTGTGTACTTAGTACATTGTGTAAGGAGGTTCCTCCCTCGAAGAGGATTGATATTTATCTCTGTTATTCATTGTTAAGGCATTTATTACTCTCTTATTGTCTATTTCTACTATTTTTTATGTTATTTCTGGGACTTGGTTGCATAACATAGTGACATGGATTGTAGCCCAACTTTTGAAATACATGGTAAGGAAGATGCAAATGTTGTGGAAAGGACACTATCCTCCATTAGATGACATTAATGAACATGTGAGTGCTACTCAAGAAGATGTTGTAACAATTAAAGAGAATATGGAAGTTGTTGCATCACATAAGCCCCGTACAATTTTTGAACCTACTAATTAGAATGACACTATTGAAATGAATATATGAATGATGGTCATCAAACAATGGGAAATAACGATCAAGAATTAGCATTGCTAATCCATGTGAGCACACTCAAATGGTTAATAGAAGCCATGATGAATATGAATAGACTTAATATGACTTCATTGTCTGAAAATATAAATATCAATTATATTGTCCAATATTTTATAGGGAATTGAGGTTTGGAAGAACAAAATGGAACTGGAGGTGATAAAGAACTAAATGGAGAAGACACTGAGAATGAATCATAGCTTCTATAGGATCCTAATCATCAACCATGTAATGGTCTATTATCGTCACAAATTTCAATGCTACTAGTGGAAAGAGCGTAAAAAACCTAAGCAAATGATCATTAAAATTTATTTGATTAAGGAGTTCCTAGATACCAACTCCAAAAGATTGCATTTTTCTCTTGGTTGAGTTAGAGTAAAATGAAAAAGAGATGTTGAATGGAAGAAAAACAAGAAGGATATTGCAAATGAGAAGAGGGATGCATGGTTTATTGCAAACAAACAATGAAAGTAAGAAAGGATTCAAATGGAAAGGGAAAGAAAGGGGCAATAAAAACAACTTGGAAGACAAGGAAAATAATAATGGAAGGAGCTAGATAAACTTTGAACATAGCAAAAAAGTATGAATGAGCTTAACAAGAGTGCAAAATAACTTGAAAAGAGAAAAATGTTGAGCAATTTAGTGGATCAAATAGAAAATAATAGGCGTCTCTTCTAATAATTGATAAACATTTAGATTCCTAACTATTGTTCGCTTACAACATCTCCCCTCTCCCTTTCTACTTGTTTGAGAGCCATTCGTGTATGTTGTTTTGCAATACCTCCAATTCTTCTAGAGATATTGAGCACAAGATGGAACTATAGTTTTCCTATACAACCTTGGTTCAAGCAACATGGTGGCATTTGAACTTGGGTTAAGCAAATGCAGGAAACTCAACCTACTTAGGCTCAATATACTCGTCAACCAAACTAATTAAGAGTTGTATGCTTAGCATACCCACATGCAATGTAGATTTTGTTACAGAGAAAGTTTTTTTGTGTGTGTTGAAGTTTTATTGTTTTAGGGTTTAATCTATAGTAGGATGTATTTGGGCCCAATTGAAATGGGCAATTTACTAATTTATTTTTTAGATCTTAGTTTCCTATTCAATTTGAGGCATTGTATTCAAATACCACTAAGCTAAATGAAATCTTCTCTCTCTATGTGTGTGTGTGTGCCTCACAAACTAAAGTATTAGCATAAAACATGCCAATGCACAAGGAAAATCATAAAGAAATTCAATTAAAACATACAATTCACATTTCAAACCAAGCGACATACACTAACGATGTTGATCTTTATGCAAATCACCTTCAACAATTTACAATGTCTAAATTAATTTTCATCCAATGTAACATCTTTATAATGAGAAAAAGGGGAAACCAAGAAAATTACTAAAGCTAAAGAAAATCACAGGGTTAACAACTTTAAAAAAAATTGCCACATTTAAAGAAAATCGCAAGGTTAAAAACTTTCAAGAAAATTGGAGTCAACTTTTAAGCTAAAAAAAATTGTAGGATGAATAAGACTACAAAGGGGGCCTAGAGAAGGTAAGAGAAGCATCAAAGTTAATTATATACCTATAGAAGGATATCATTTCCATTCTCATGATCACTAGAACCCAAATCAAGTTGGTGTCAGGGTTTTCACATCCTATATTGCTAAATGTCAAAAGAAACCCAAAACAAGGAGATTGAAACTGTGTTTGCATGTGTGCTTTTATGAGATTATAGATGATGATGCAGGAGTATCCAACTTAGAATTCGTTGGCTGATGAGTCAGCATGCCATTTAATAACTTCTAGATGGATAGGGTTCGTTGTTAGATAGATAGGGTTAGTTTTATTTGTAATAAGTGGTAGTTTTCCATTGTTTTCCTTGAGCCCTGCAAGGATTTATTCAAGGATAGATCTTTGCTGATAGGTTTACTTTTATTAGGTGTCCAGAGCCAAGCTATTTGGATCTGACAGGTTTTATGAGTGTTATAAGAAGACTTGAATGTAATAGATAGGACATGAATGATAGGTGAGTGCATGAGAGCAGAGAGTGTGTATAGAATTTTATGACTGGTTAAGTTGAATGAAGAACATAGTTTTTCTCTACAATAATTTTTGTTTGTTTAAGTCTTTGTTCCATTCACCAGTCGTATATATTGAAACCCTAAATGAGCGTATGCATTTCAAAATCTGATAGAAGTGCAAGAGACCGAGATTCTCTTTAAGAATCATTGCAGGGAGGAATTAATTGTTCCACTGATCAATTCAGTCGTGGAGTTAAAGATCTATAACTTAGACAGATCCACGGTTGTAATTGAATTCCTCAAATAGAATATGGGCCCAAGTTAAACCTAAACCAATCAGATTGTGTGGTGGAGATTAATCTTGGAGAAGATCAACAGTCATAGTTCATTTCCACAACAAAGGAAGGCTAATTTGTAGAGTTAGGTCGTGATCCGCATCTGGAGACAGATCAATGATCAAGAGTGAATCCATAGAGATAGACGATGCAAAATAAGTCAAGTGTGGAAGTGGAAAAGTGGAAAAGGGCAGAAAACCAAGGTTTGAAAGTCGACAAGTCAAGTTACGCAACCCGAACCAGAAAGTGGAAAAGTGTGGAAGTGTGGAAACTCTGTTTCAAAAGTTGACAAGCCGAGTTCCACATCCCAAACCGAAAAAGTGGAAGTGCGTAAGTGCGGAAGTTTGACAATTGGAGAAGTATGTTTTTCAATTTCCGCATTTTGAAGTGTAGAAAAGTGAGTGCAGAAAGGAGGTTAGAAAGTTCTCCAAGTTGTTTAACAGAAAATTAAGGCCTTTTAGTTTTCAGTTCTCGGTTTTGGGGTCTGTAAATGAATCAGTGCCATAAGTTTGGTATCAGAGCAAGGATTCTGCATGAGAGACAGAGATCAGTTGAGCCTGTAGAAATATGTTGTCAAGATGAGGACGAGCACATGGGGTTCCTATAGGATGTGGTCGAGGAAGACAACCTGTAGAGACAGAGGTACACAAAGACATGAGAAGACCAGAAGAAATTCTGGAAGCTATGGAAAGAAAGAACCACTCATAAAATTCAAATAACAGTGATGAAGAAGAAGAATCCCCTGATGAAGAAGAAGAAGATCCTGAAGAAGTCAAAGTTTTGAAGATATTGATGAAGGCCAGTAACAGACCAAGAGTGAATGTACCTATGTATGAAGGTAATTTAAATGTTGAAGAACTCATGGATTGGATTAATGCTTTGAATAAATATTTTGATTTTGAAGTAATTGAAGACAAGAAGAAAGTAAGATATGAAACTACCAAAATGAAGGGACATGCAACTATCTGGTGGGATGAGCTCCAGATCCATTGAGAAAGAAGAGGTAAGTCAAAGATAAATTCCTGGGATAAGATGCTACGAAATATTAAGAGTTAGTTTATTCCTAAGGACCATCAATTGAATCTTATTAGATAATTACAGAACCTTAGACAGAAAACCATGACTGTAAAATAATACACAAAATAATTTTTTAGACTGAGTATTAAAGCTGGACACACACAGGGAGGTCTAGAAAGAGTACCTAAGTATATCAATGGATTAAGATATGATATACAGGATGAACTTGGTTTATTAAATTTGAAAAATACAGAATATGCATACAATGTAGCTTCAAAGGTAGAAGAGAAATTGTTAAGAAAACATAACCAGAGAAGCAGTGGAAAGAATATAGTAAGAGGAAGAGGATCTCCTAGTAGTGGTGGTAGGAATTCCAAATATGGAACTGAAGGTTCTAGCAGTCAGTCATCCTAGAGAGGAGGATTCAGAGGAGGCAGAGGAAGAGGCAGACACAGAGAGGTAAAGTGTTATACTTGTGGAGAGATTGGACATATGTCTTGGAATTTTCCAAGAAATCAGTCTTCGAATAAGAGAAATGTAAATGTTGTAGAGGCTCAAGAGGAGTCAAAAGAAGAAACATATATGAATAACCCTCCAGAGGAAGGAGAATTTCTTATGTTGAAGAGAGTTTTGATAAAATCAGATAAGCAAATACATGAACTAGCTGAAAGGAAAAGTTTGTTCAGAACAAGGTGTAAGTCACAAGGTAAGTGTTGTAAAATGGTTATTGATAGTGGTAGTACAGATAATTTGGATTCCATTGAGATGGTATATAAGCTGGGGTTGAAGAGGATGAAGCATCCCACTCCCTACAAAGTCTCCTGGTTGCAGAAAGGACATCAACTCTTGGTGAATGAGCAGTGTAATGTGGAATTCTAGATTGGTACTTACAAAGATGAAATATTATGTGACATAATGCCTATGGATGTGTGCCATATAATCTTAGGGAGGCCATGGCAGTATGACAGGAAGGTTGTTCATGATGGGAGGAAAAATACTTATTCTCTGGAGAAGGATGGGAAGAGACATACTTTGTCACCCTTGGAAGATGAAACAGTTCAGGAAAGTTCAGGGTCAAACATTTTGTTGATGTCTAGAAAAGAACTATTGCAAGAAGTTCAGAAAGAGGAGGATATACATTTTTCCCTTGTTGGTAAGGCAAAGGTAATTTTAACTTCTACAAATTTAGATGATTTGTCTGTTGAAGTTAAAACTTTGCTTGATGAGTGTGCTAACATTATTGTGGATGAGTTTCCAAATGCTTTACCCCTGTAAGAAGTATTAGTCATCACATTGACTTAATACCTGGTGCAAGTTTACCTAATAAAGCAGTATACAGATTAACTCCTTAAGAAAATGAAGAAATCAAACAGCAGGTACATGAGCTAATGGAGAAAAGATTGGTAAAAAAAAACTTGAGTCCTTGTACAGTACTCGCTGTACTTAGTCCAAAGTAATATGGTGGGTGGAGGATGTGCACTGACTCCAAGGTAATCAACAAGATCACTATCAAGTATAGATTCCCTATACCCAGAATTGATGATTTGATGGATTGTTTAAGTGCTTCAAAATATTTTTCCAAAATAGATTTGAAAAGTGGATATCATCATATTAGGATAAGGGAAGGGGATGAATGGAAGACAACATTTAAAACTAATTATGGTTTGTATGAATGATTAGTGATGCCATTTGGGCTTACTAATGCACCTAGTACCTTCATGAGGTTGATGAATGAGGTTTTAAAAGAATTTACTGGAAATTTTGTGATAGTGTATCTAGATGGCATTCCGATTTTTAGTCAGAATAGAGAGGAACATTTAAGACACCTTAAGTTGGTGTTGAGAACTCTGCAGAAAGAGAAGTTGTTGATAAATTTGAAGAAATGTAGTTTCTTGAAGAAAGAGTTAGTTTACTTGGGATTTGTGGTTTCAGAAGAAGGACTAAAGATGGATTCTGACAAGGTGAAAGCAATTTTAAATTGGTCGATTCCAAGGAATGCTTATGAGGTAAGAAGTTTCCATGGACTTGCTAGTTTCTATAGGAAGTTCAATAAGAATTTTAGTCAGATTTGTGCACCTTTGATAGATACTTTCAGAGGAAGTAGACAACCTTTCAAATGGATAGAAGCAGCTGATAGAAATTTTAAGTTGTTGAAAAAGAAGATAACTGAGAAGCCTATCTTGGCTTTTCCCAGTTTTGACAAAGTGTTTCAAGTGGAAACATATGCTAGTGGAACAACAGTGGGAGCGGTTTTGAGTCAAGAGCAAAGGCCAGTGGCATATTTCAGTGAGAAATTAAATGAAGCAAAACAAAAATATTTTTCATATGATAAGGAATTATATGTTGTTGTGTAAGCTCTTAAGAAATGGAGACATGCTATCAAACATTACCCTTAAGATACTGTAGATAAGAGTAATTGCAAAATGAGATTTGGATCCAAGAAAATTAAAAAAAAAAAATTCTGAACATTGAGAAACCTCTAGTTCTCTTACTGTTAGATTGCAAGGATCAACCATTGGTGAAGCAGGTGGAGTTCGTCCTAGTAGGGAGCTCGAGCTCTTGATCAATTGCTTTCACTATTTTATTCAAAAAAGAATCATTTCTTTTGGTGTCTTCTCTGCCAGGAGGATGTATCTTATATGATTTTCAGTGCAGGCATTTGGAGCTCGATTATGAACTTAGAAGATTATGGTTGAATTTGTCTTCTCTGTGGAGGAGGTTTTCTTGGGTCAAGGAGATCTAATATCTGTGATTGCAGGGTTCTTACTGTCCTAGAGTGTTGTGTGTTGCAATATTTGAGTGTTTGATCTCCCTTTAAAGGTCATGGGGGATGGAGGGGGCTCCTCCCCTTCCCTTCACCTCAATGCCTTTAGAATATTGGTAGCTTCAGGAAGCAAGCGAAAACTCAACCAGAACCAACAGTATTTCGTCAAGAAGATTGACAATATCCCTATGGTGGATCTCCCTATGGATCAACCATGCCGAACAACCCTCAATTTAGTTGACAGGGGTCTCATTGGACAGTTCATTGGACTTTGGTCATCCCCAAAGCAAATTGAAGGTTGGGTTCAAAGGAACCGGAATCCTCTTATCTCGAAAGGTATATGCAACAACTTGATAGGTAAGGGTTACTATGTTTTTCTTTTTGAAAACTCAGCAGATAGAGATATAATATTTAGAAACATGCCATATTTCATGGGTCCCCAAGGGCTCTACTTGAACAAGTGGAATCCAGACTTTGACCCGACTCAAGATGTCCCTTCTGTTGTCCTTGTTTGCGTCAGGCTGCCACATCTTCCACTTCATTGTTGGAATCTAGGATCTCTAGAAGCCATAGGAAACTCTTTGGGGAAATATATTGATAGGGCTGAAAGAAGAGATCAATATACCTATGCTAGAATCTGTGTTGAAGTGGACTTGGAGGTAGGGCTTCCTGAAGCCATTAATCTGACATTAGCAGATTGGTCTCACGTGCAAGAGCTAGATTATGAAAAATTGACTTTTAAATGCATATTTTGCCATGGTTATGGGCACTATGCCAGATCTTGCAAGAAAAAAGTTGAGGAAGAAGTTGTCAAAGAAAAGGGAGATCAATGGACTTAGGTTCAAAAAAATAGTTTAGCAAAGCAAGGAAACAAAACTAAGGGACAAAGAGGAGAAATGGGGATGGGTAGAAATCCCTCCGGAAAGAAACATAAAGAAAATGTAGCAGTTATGAAGGACATACCATCTCAAAACAATTTTGAAGTTCTTAGCATCCCAGAAGATCAAGTGCTCTCAGTGCTTGAAGAGGGAGAAGTATCTCAACCTCAAAATTAGATAAGTGAAGAAGACAAAGGTCCAACTGAGCCAAAGCTTGGCACTCCCGTGGAAGGACATTCTCCCACTTATGCAGAAATGGCAAAAAAAAAGAAACCTATGGACAATTATGGTTCATTCGATGAAGATCCGCTTGAGAGGTCTTCCAAAAAAGGGCGTAAATCTCATAAGACTGTTCGGGAGGAAGAAACCGAATGTGTTAAGATTTAAGGAAGTCAATCCACTATAGAGATGTCAATCACCAGGAACACTCTGGCTAGACTTCCAAAAGGAGGCCCTCTCCCTTTCATCAAATAATGAACATCGTCTCTTGGAATTGCAGAGGGCTTGGGAACTCTTTGAAAGTAGAAGATGTTAATGATCTCATTAGACTGGCTTCTTCGGATGTCCTTCTTCTCCAAGAGACAAAAATTGTTGAAGATAACATTCTTTCCATAAGCAATAAGAAATGGAAAATGAATAAAGGGAAGGCAGTGAGTGCTAGAGGCATCGCTGGTGGAATAGCAACTCTGTGGACAGAAAAATATTTATCTTTGGAACATTCTTATTCAATACAGCACTGGATGTTAACAGAACTCCGCCATTCTCAAAGTAAGAATTTAATTGCCCTCTTCAATATTTACGATCATGTCAATCTTTAAGAAAAAAGAGACCGTTGGAAATCTTTGGCAATCTTTCTAGAGGTTAATTCCTTCTCCAACATAATCATTGCTAGTGATTTAAATATAACCATGGATGCCAAAGAGAAAAAAAGGAGGTATCTGAGGGAGAGACCCCATCCTTTCCACAGTGGAAAATCTAATTTGTTCATGGGAACTAATTGATTTTAAGCCAAAAAAGGCAGATTTACATGGTCTAATAATAGAACTGGTGCAGCAAATATTTCTACCAGATTGGATTGTTTTTTGGTCCAGAGTACTCTGATGACGGGGTCAAAAATATTTTTATCCAACATTTTTCCTAAGATCACCTTAGACCATAAGCCAATTATGTTGTTGATCGAGGAGGAAGAGGACCTTGGGCCCATCCCCATTCGGTTCAACCCATTATGGAAAGGCCATGATGATTTCATGAGCATTGTAACTAAAGCTTGGGAAATTCCAATCATTGGCTTGCCGAATTATGTATGGGAGAGGAAGCTTAAAAATACCAAAGTAGAGTTAAAAATCTGGGCTAAACTACAAAAAAATCCAATCAGTGAAAGGCAAGAAGCTCTGGAAAATTTGGAAAAAATCCAACTGGAAATGGAAGACTCTGAAATTACACCATTTTTGTTAGTAAAAGAGCAAAAAGCTCATCTCAACACTTTTGGAGCTTTCAGGAGAGAAGAAGAATAAAGGAGGTTGAAATCTCACAGTACGTGGTTGAAAGTTGGAGATCGGAACACTCCTTTTTTCCACAAACGGTGCAGAGTTAGGATTTCTCAAAATCATATTTCAGAAATCTCTTCTCTGTTTGGAGAACCTATTAAAGGAATTTCACAAATCAAGCAAGTGGAAAAAATCCATTTTCAAAATCTTTTTCAGGAAGATGGCTCCTCATATCCAGATTTAACCTCTGAATTTCTGTCCAATATTCCTTGTATGGTGAGAAGGAAGAAAATGATGAGTTAATGAAGCCTTTTTCGGAGTAAGAAATTATTGATGTTATTTGGTCAATGGAGTCAGACAAAGCCTCAGGCCATGACAATTTTTCCTTCAATTTCTACAGAGTTTGCTGGTCATTAATCCGAAAAGATTTACTCGAGATGATCAAAGCATTCCAGTTAAAAGCCAAAGTGGGAGGTTGCACAAAATCCACATTTCTTGCTTTAATTCCTAAAGAAGCTAATCCTTCTTCTTTTGATCGCTTCAGACCTATTTCGCTATGCAATGCTTCTTATAAAATATTTTCTAAACTAATAGGCTTAAACCTTTGCTTGAGAAATTGATTTCTCCTTTTCAAAGCGGGTTTGTAAAAGGGAGACATATACTGGACAATGTAATTCAAGTTCAGGAAGCTATGCATTCCAGCTTTCATCGGAAGGAGAAGGGTATGCTTATCAAACTCGACATGGAAAATGCTTTTGACAAGGCAAAGCACTCATTTATTTTCTTAGTTCTCCATTATTTTGGTTTTAGCCATGCCTTTATAAAATTGATAAAAGCTTGCATTGATAAACCTTGGATAGCACCGCTAGTAAATGGCAGACCAACAAACTTTTTCCAAGCTACCAGGGGTCTCCGACAGCGCTGTCCTCCCTCACCATTTTTGTATATTCTTATGGCTGATTCATTAAGCAGAAAGTTAACAACAGGAAAAATTGAGGGGATCATTCCGGGCATATCTTCAGCAGTTGGAGTTGAAGCTATCAACCATGCCCTCTTTACGGATGACACGTTGCTTCTGGGAGGGGCATCTTTAAATTTGGTCAGAGATTTTTCAGAAATTATGCATAAATTTTGTATTATCTCAGGGGCACTTATTAACAAAAGTAAGAGTGTCGTGTTCGGATGAAATGTAGATCAATAAAAAATTGCAAAAAATTCTCAGATTTTGGGTCTTGAAGGATATGCTACTTGGGATAAGGTTAAATATTTGGGTCTTCCATTAACCCTGGGACAAAACAACCCTTCTCTCTTGTTGGAAATCATCAGCAAGATAAAAGTAAAGATTGTCTCGTGGGGTGACGACTGGCTTAAGGAGGTATGGGACCTTATATTGATCAAGTCAGTTCTCTCTGCCCTTCCTATTTACCAATCATCTCTCCTTTTGGCTCCAAAAGCAATCATGAATCAGCTAACGGGTTTATGCAACATATAATCTAACCATTGGCTTCTATTACGGGTAACTGGATTTTCATAGTTAGCATATATATCCTTGAAATATAAATCTTCTTTATACATATCAATCAAGTTTTCAAATCCCAAAGTACTAACCTTAAATTCCTGTAATGTTGGATTTATCCTGCTCAAAGCATCAACAACTTTATTAGACTTACCACTTGTATGTTTGATAACAAAGGTAAAGTTATGCAAAAATTCTACCCATTTAACATGTCTCTGGTTCAATTTAGGTTGACTGTTTATGAACTGCAAAACATGATTGTCAGAATACAACACAAATTCTTTGGGCATCAAATAATGTCTCCATTTCTTTTATTTTAACCAAAATGATTAATTTTTTTTATTGCTAAAGAATAGATTGGGCCTTCACCCAATTACATATGTTCTGAAAATTAGTACCTTACACTCAAAACATCTCAAGGAATAGGATGCATTAAACAAGTACCTTCATTCACACTTGGCATTCCTGGAGGAAGGAGGCAGCCCTGATTTGCTTTGAAATCTGCCAGCTTGTTCAAGTCATGGAGAATATGATAAGAGATGACTAAAACACAATCTATCAAAATGAAATGCAACCTTTGCATTATCACATTCAGGCTACAATTATTGAACATAGAATCACAATTTAACACTTTAATGATGATTTTAGAGTCTCCAAAAATTTGCAAGTTGTTGTGTCCTACTGCCTTTGCAAGTTGACATGCTTTAAGGAGTGCATATAATTCTGCTTGAGTATTTGAAAGGTGACCTACTCCCCAGTTGAAGCTTGTTTCTAACTTTCCACCTAGATAGAAAATCAAACCCCCTGCCCCGACTTTCCTTTTGAAGCTCCATCAAAGAAGATTGAGACTATTTTTTTTTTGCCACCATTCTGTAAATTCTAACCTGCCAAAATGGTTTAATGACAAGCCTACTCTATCGAATTTTATCCACTTGCAACGAACCAAGCCATTTATGCTCAACTTCTAATTGAATTTCATCAATTTGATAGTTTCCCACTGCTTCCAAAATAAATGCCTTAGCTTTTGATGCTACCATTTTTAGTTTCGTGATTTTGTTGTTGAAGATCAAACCATTTCTTGCCAACCATATTTTCTACCAAATAAATTTTGGGATGGCTTGCAATATTTTCCTACATGCATGACTGGATGGGAGAGCACCAGGATACCTTGTCTACTAATTTTTAAAGAGTATGACAGGTTCAGAAATTAAAGGATCACAAGAATAAGGAAGTCCACACAGGAAATATGTCCAAACTTTCTGAGCAAATGTGCATCCAACAAAAATATGAGTTGAAGTCTCATCGGCTTGATGACAGAAACAACATTTAATGGTCCTAAGAGTCCTCTTTTTGACAGGTTTTCTCCGGTTGAAAGTTTCTAATGCACGAGAGTCCAAATAAAAAAATTAATTTTTGGAATACTAGTAAGATTCCAAACCATTTTCCAGAATGTTGCGTTGAGAGATCCCTGGGGAGTCAACAATTTGTTCTGCGTTAAAGAATGTAATAGCATAAACCTATTAGCAGCAGAGTATGATCCTGTAGATCCCCAACCCCACATGTCTTTGTAGGAAATATGAATGGGAGCCAAGCCAGACAGATTATCCATCAGCAATTTTTGTTGAGCAAGAAATGAAGGGAGGTCACATTCTCGCAGATTGGGAAGGTTCCACGCATCCCAGTTTCCAGCTGAATCCCATAAAATTATATCAGATAGTTTGAAAACTTCTTTATTAACCATCCAACTCTTAATCTCGTTAATTGATATGACAGAATTTAGAGGAGCGTTTCCATTAATTTGGTCATCCCATAGAGAAATATTTCTGCCATTGCCAGGTATTCGATATAGATGCTTAGTGAAGAATTCAAGACCTTTCCTACATAAATTCCAGATAATAGAACCTTTAGGGGTATTTTCCATTTGGAGATTTCTCAAAGTTCCTCCATGAAGGTATTTTTTCCAGAAAATTTGACTCCCTAGATGTTTTTTTTAAAAATAGTTGCCATAGTAATTTGTCTCCCATTGCTAGATTAGACAGTCATGGGTCTTTTATTTGCAATCCTCCTTCAAGAACAGGCATTTTTACAATTTCCCAATTAACTAGATGCATGCGATTCTGATATTGTTTTCCACCTCTCCAAAGGAAGTCTCTGGTCAATTTGGATAGCTGATTCATGATTGCTTTTGGAGCCAAAAGGAGAGATGATTGGTAAATAGGAAGGGCATAGAGAACTGACTTGATCAATATAAGGTCCCCTGCCTCCTTAAGCCAATTGCCACCCCACGAGACAATCTTTACTTTTATCTTGCTAATGATTTCCAACCAGAGAGAAGGGTTGTTTTGTCCAAGGGTTAATGGAAGACCCAAATATTTAACCTTATCCCAAGTAGCATATCCTTCAAAACCCAAAATCTGAGAATTTTTTGCAATTTTTTATTGATCTACATTTCATCCGAACACGACACTCTTACTTTTGTTAATAAGTGCCCCTGAGATAATACAAAATTTATGCATAATTTCTGAAAAAGCTCTGACCAAATTTAAAGATGCCCCTCCCAGAAGCAATGTGTCATCCGTAAAGAGGGCATGGTTGATAGCTTCAACTCCAACTGCTGAAGATATGCCCGGAATGATCCCCTCGATTTTTCCTATTGTTAACTTTCTGCTTAATGAATCAGCCATAAGAATATACAAAAATAGTGAGAGAGGACAGCCCTATCGGAGACCCCTGGTAGCTTGGAAAAATTTTGTTGGTCTGCCATTTACTAGCGGTGCTATCCAAGGTTTATCAATGCAAGCTTTTATCAAATTTATAAAGGCATGGCTAAAACCAAAATAATGGAGAACTGAGAAAAGAAATGAGTGCTTTGCCCTGTCAAAAGCATTTTCCATGTTGAGTTTGATAAGCATACCCTTCTCCTTCCGATGAAAGCTGGAATGCATAGCTTCCTGAACTTGAATTACATTGTCCATTATATGTCTCCCTTTTACAAACCCGCATTGAAAAGGAGAAATCAATTTCTCAAGCAAAGGTTTAAGCCTATTAGCTAATAGTTTAGAAAATATTTTATAAGAAGAATTGCATAGCGAAATAGGTCTGAAGTGATCAAAAGAAGAAGGATTAGCTTCTTTAGGAATTAAAGCAAGAAATGTGGAGTTTGTGCAACCTCCCACTTTGGCTTTTAACTGGAATGCTTTGATCATCCCAAGTAAATCTTTTCGGATTAATGACCAGCAAACTCAGTAGAAATGGAAGGAAAAATCGTCAGGGCCCGAGGCTTTGTCCGGCTCCATTGACCAAATAACATCAATAATTTCTTGCTCCGAAAAAGGCTTCATTAACTCATCATTTTCTTCCTTCTCACCATACAAGGAATATTGGACAGAAATTCAGAGGTTAAACCTGGATATGAGGAGCCATCTTCCTGAAAAATATTCTGAAAATGGATTTTTTCCACTTGCTTGATTTGTGAAATTCCTTTAATAGGTTCTCCAAACAGAGAAGAGATTTCTGAAATATGATTTTGAGAAAGCCTAACTTTACATTGTTTGTGGAAAAAAGGAGTGTTCTGATCTCCTACTTTCAGCCATGTATTGTGAGATTTCAACCTCCTTTATTCTTCTTCTCTCCTGAAAGCTCCAAAAGTGTTGAGATGAGCTTTTTGCTCTTTTACTAACAAAGATGGTGTAATTTTAGAGTCTTCCATTTCTAGTTGGATTTTTTCCAAATTTTCCAGAGCTTCTTGCCTTTCACTGATTGGATTTTTTTGTAGTTTAGCCCAGATTTTTAACTCTACTTTGGTATTTTTAAGCTTCCTCTTCCATACATAATTCGATGAGCCAATGATTGGAATTTCCCAAGATTTAGTTACAATGCTCATGAAATCATCACGACCTTTCCATAATGGGCTAAACCGAATGGGGATGGGCCCAAGGTCCTCTTCCTCCTCGATCAACAACATAATTGGCTTATGGTCTAAGGTGATCTTAAGAAAAATGTTGGATAAAAATATTTTTGACTCCGTCATGCACCGGAAAGGAATGCAGGGCCTGAGGGACTATGTAGCAGAGAAGGGACTGATTCCTTGTGTTGGGTGTGTGTGGGTGTCTTAGAAGTCAGGCTAGTTCTGGTGTAGGTGTTCCTAGCTCTGTAATGAGCTCACCAGCTTAGCATTTAGCCTTTCCCAACTCCTGGATGGCATGATAAACCCAACTGCGTTGGCTTGGCTGTGTTTTGTGTATCCTTGGCTATGTGTAAGCCTGCTTGTTCCTTATTCCTTGGAGAATCATACCCAGCTCGGGGGTGGCAGCGTTGTTAAGAGATTAAGGAGCACGCTGGCCTATGGTTGGGTGGAACGCTGCAGTGACGTAGCTGGTTGCGGAACGAGTTCTTCATAAGATAGGTAATCTTGTCTAATTTACTTTTGCAATCATTTTCTATTAATGAATGTGATGGACATGTTGAATGCTTGTATGAATGTATGTTTGCTTATAAATGATCATGTATGTATGTTCTAGTCAAAGCATTTTGTTTCAGCATTTCAACAATTTATGAATGCACATGTTCATGGGGCTGGTTGCCCGAATGGTTAACGCCATGGTAGCGTCCTCTTCGCCGGTCGGAGGGTCGGGGATGTTACAGAATAGTGGGATCAACCATAGATAAATCTGAATCGACCACTTGGTCAACCAGTGGGGGATAGAGGGATAACTTACTATCACTTGTTGGAATCACCTGTTGATGATCAGTAATATTTTCCAACCAACGCGAAGCTTCATCCATGCTTGGATAAAGAAAATTACGATGCATAGCCTTGCATATCAAACAAGGATACAAGACTTTACCCTTATGACCTTTTACCAATGGGTCACTGGTTGAGGGAGTATCGTCAACATGATGATCAGAGGTTGATGACACAGACGATTTGTACCTTTTAGACCACTCTTCTTGTACACGGGAGAGACCAGGACACTCCTTAAGAAGGTGGCCCCCCTTGCAAAGCTTACAAGAAACTTGGGTTTTCTGAGTGTTCTCTTAGAACGAGCACCGTCAAGAGCAGATGGTTGCTTCTTTTTCTCTTTCTTATTCTTCTTCTTTTTACCCTTCCCTTTCTTCTTTTTCTTACTAACATGACTACTAACTATAGAGCTTTGGTCAAGCGAAGAAGAAGAAAGGGATGGAACTGTTGCTGCCGCAACTGTTTCCCCCCCCCCCAAATTAATGTTTTAATTTCTGGGCCCCTCCTCATTATTTTTGTGTGGCTTGATCGTTGAGCTCCTTGAGTGTGATTTCTTCCGTTTCTCTGAAGGTGGATGTCAGTAATTTATGTATGCCTTGTTCGTTTTGGGTTTGAGTCGTGAACGTGTGGTCGAAGAGAAGAAAATTTGCTGTTCTTCAGCGCATCCTTTGTGAAAAGAAGCGATTTTGGTTACAGCCGATCCTTAGCACTGCTCAAGTATTTGAGCTTCCCTATAAGCGGACCTCTTTTACTGCTGGATCGGGGGCTGCGAAGTTTCAACCCTTCCGTCGTTGCGGCTCCTAGACTTTTCTTTCGTCCGATTTCCAAAACCATCCGACGCCCGATGCATGTTAACTGTAAATCGCTTGTCTGTAGTTTCTGTTCGCCTGCCGTTGTGGCCGGGAAGAGATAGCCAGCGCCCGATCTGAGTCTCTTCCGACGTCCGACTTAGTTTCCCATTCGTTCCACGTGCCCTCTAGCTCTCCTCCTCCGCCGTTGCGGCTGCTAAAAGTCTTCTGGCTTCCGAAGCTAAAACCGTCCGATGTCCGACTCATTGCACCTCCCGCCCACGTTTCGCTTGGCTGCGACTTAAACTTCACCCGACATTGCAGCTGGATGTTTCCCCAGGCTCCCGAACTCGCTTCTCTCTAACTGCTGACTAGTTTTTCCCTCCGGCGACCATAGAATATTGCCAGGCCCGTATGTGGTTCGCTCGGCCATTTCCTTGTGGATTGGTTAATTGATGATATTTGTCGTTTGAATCATGCTCTTAATTTGAATGCAGGCAGTTTCCAGGCGACCGGTCAATCTGCCACGACAAGAAGAAAGACTAACTCATTTGGTAGAGGTATGATTGAAAAGAGGCAAATGGAAGACGAAGTCCGGAGCTGTAAAGGTGTGATCCCAGACACGGATCAGTTACCAAGTTGTCATGATCACATAATGACAAAAGATCGGAATGTGAAGAGTTTGAGAAACCGAAAGACCGTGCGTCTGGAAAACAAAACGCTCTGTAATTATAGTTTAAATAGAGGGACGAGGCACTTAGAAAGGGCTTTTTCCCCTGGAAAATTTTGTATATGTTTGCTTGTAAGAGGAACTATTTCGTTTTGCAAAGGAAACTGCAATTTTGTCTATCGGAGAAGGTGTAAAGTGGAATGTATCAATGCAACTCAATGAATAATGTTGAAGAGGAACTATTTTGTTTTCAGCTGTGTTTCATTTACTGTAAGAGTATTTGATGTTCTGAACCTATGTTCTGATTAAACGCTCTTCAGTATGTTTCTGGGATATTTTTTCACTGTGAGCAATAAATGTTGTTATAAAATGATTGGCTATCTGGTTATTTAAATATCTGTAAGTGTTCATGTACTTTAGGAGAAGTATCAGCTATCTGTGATTCTTTTTAATGTATGTGAAAATGTATTGCTCATTCAAAATGATAATCTTGCTCCCTAGGGATAGTTTAGATAGTTAGTTTATTTCTTTTGTTTTGGTCTGTTGCTCGTGAGCAAAAGACGAGAGGTAAGAACCTGCGCATCACTTTGTGACCGCTCCCTGCACCTTGATCGCCCTGCATTTAGTTAGGCACTTGCATATCATTTCTTTAAGTCAAAAATGCAAATTCCGGTGGACCAGGCCGCAACTGGTAAAACCCTTGTTTGTTACTTTGACCTACGGTAGCCGGACCATAAACCGGACGGATTCCCTATACCAAACAGTCAACGAGCTAGTTGGGAACGTTGATTGGGGAGAATCCCTTACTGTTGTCGCCTGCGAATTTCCAGGCCTCAACAGGAACAACAACCGACGAAGAAGGAGAAGGATTAGGTTGAGGTCGATCCTCTCCAAGAGGAGAGGTGACATTTGAGACATTAGGTGTACCAAGAATTACCGGATTAAAAAGCCAAACCGGTAATCCTATAGTTAATCTAGGAAGATTTAGAGTGGCAATAAAGGGAGGACCAATACCTTCACTGGGAGGGAATACAAAAGGTACACCTTGGAAGGGGACCTCTTGAGTGGTAGTCCTAGATGAGGATGCCATCTCTAAACTCTCTAATAACCCCCTAACTACCACGCACAAGCAAGTACTACTCAAACTAAAAGCAACAAGCAAACATGTGAAAGGAGTGGATAAGAGTCAGGAACCTCACAGGACAGGCCAAAAGGATAACTCAGATGGTTTGAGAATTCCTAAAAGGGTCTCTTGATATACACAAGGTATGAGGGAGCTCAAATTGGTAGTAGTGTTGTCTAATGCATAAGCGTTCACAAGGGGCCTTCCGATATACAATCGAGTACGTGAAGTACCTTTCTATATACCTCAGGGGTACGTGAAAGACCGTCCGATATACCGATGGTACGTGGAAGAACCGCGCAAGTCCCAGGATGTAATGCGGACAAATAACGACAACTCCTACGCTTAACGACGCTCGAATATGTCTCTAACTTATCACTCAAATTGCTAAAAGTTTTAACCTAGTACTGCCATTAATTTTATCTTGTGCGTTTAGGTGGAACCATGGAGTAAAAACTTGAAATTAAAGAAGATGCACACTAATCTATATGATAATGCAAGTTTTCCTCTTCAATGAAATTCTACCTAAGAGAGGGAGAGATTTACTTTTCTTCCCAAAAATGCACACCCAAATGCAAATGCAATTCTATCTTTTCAAACGAAAAGTGAAATACCAAGGCACCCCAAACAATCTTCAAAGCAAATAAGAAAGAGATCTAGAGAACTTCTAGCATAAATCAAAATGTTTCCTATCTTTTCATGCTTGAAAAAGACGCATAAAAACTTAATGGGAAGATGATTTCACTAACGTTTCCAAACAAATCTAACTCTAATGCACGCAAAGCTGAAAACAAGTATCTCTTCTTGATGAAAGTAAGATCTAGAATTTCAAACAATCATGCACAAAACAAGAAGAAAATCATTTAACAAACTTGTGAATAAAGCAAAAGAGACAGAAAACTAAAACTTCTCTTTGAAACAAACAAGGAAATGAAGAACCGATCTTTCCTACCAAGCACTGAAAAAATCAGCATGCAAAAGGAAACAAGAATCACCCAAGAAAAGAAAGACTCAAAACAACATGGATCACTCACACATTTCGAGTCCAAAACAAACCAAAGCCTACACATGAAAATGAAATGTATATTTCCAATTCCAATGAATAATATCTACAGAAAAGAGCAAGAGGCTTTAAGCAAAGAAAATAATGCAAAATCCAATGCAAGAAACTTAAACTCTCTTTGAATGCAGAAAGAATACAATAATCAAAGAGACTACAAAATACACAATTCATGGCCCCTCTCAGCCGTGAGGGAGCATTTTTTTTTCAAAAATACACTTCATTTTCATAAAAAAGTAAGCTAAAAACACACAAAAATAAAAAACAAAGTCTGGAATAGGGCCTACCTGACACCGCGCAGATGAAGCTGCTGACAGGCGGTTTTGAGGCAGAACTGCTCCTTGCTCACTGGATTTAGGTGGTGGCACCGCGGGCTGCTAACTGGACTCAGGCGGTGGCACCACTCCTTGCCAACAGAACATGTGCGGTTCCTTGTAAAAATCCAAAACACAAAGAGAACGATAGATCAAGTCAGAAAAAGACCAGATCAGGGCAAATACTGTTGAATTGAGTATGGAAACAGAGCATAAAAGACCGAAATGACTCAGATTTGAACAGATCTGGAGGTTTCAAACCCAAACGGAGTCAGTCAGAGAGTAGATTTGACTGAAGAGAGTTGAAGAAGGAGCCTGGATTCAGACAAGAGTTGCAGACTGAGGAAGATGAGAACAACTGATACACTAATTCCCCAGCAGAGTCGCCAGATTTGTTAGCTGTAATATTTCACCTCCTGTGGACAGCGAGGTGTTCCACTGGTTTAAATGGTTAAGATCCAGAACAAATAGAGGACAAATGTTGAAGACTCTCCCTACATGCTGTAGATATCTGGAATACAAGGCTTTGACAGTTCACCTGTGTACCTGCAAAAAAGCTCAACACGAAACGAATCAAAGCAACCAGAATGTGATCTACTAATCTATGCTAGTGACTAAGGAATCTAGCAACATATATATGTGAAATCACAACAACAACATGATATGTGGGACAGAAATCAACTTGCATTAGAAATATGAAGAAGTTTACAACCAAGCCTTAGTGTTGACATGCATCTCCATGAAACCAACTCTTCATCCCCAAAAGCTCCGACTCTAGCTCTCTATGCTCTCTCCAAATGATCTTGGGCCAAGAATCAATCCAACAGCATAACAATACCTTCAATGTTCTCCCCTCAACCATGGCTATGAGTTCATATTTATAAGGCTTTAATAGATAGAGTAGGTTGAGAAATTAGTGGGTGAGGTGGCTTCTAAGATCCTAGGATGAGTGATCTCGAGCTCAACCAACCCACAACAATAGGGATAAGGTAGGACATGAGGCTTATCATCTAGAAGCCTCGAGAAACTTCTCTTTTTCCCTTTTTACCCAGGGTACCGCGTTTCTTCTTCTATGATAGAGCGGTTCTGGTAATAACCGCTTATGGACCAAGGACAATAAGCGATGCGAATAGGGGTACCGTTCCTGGATAAAGGGGCATGCACGGTGCTGGGAATTTGTATGAAAGATTGATGAAAAACCATTTAGTTTCCACTCCAAACGCTGGGATTCAGGGCAAGTAGGTATGTCAAATGTCTTATCACATGATGGTGATAGGATTTTGGTATAACACACTTCTAAGTGTGCTCCACAACCTCCCTATTCCTTTGTAAAAAAATGATATATCATATATAAGTTATTAATAAAAATCATGGCCACTCCTCCATTAACGATAACAATAAATATTAGTTATAAAAAAAAATACCTGACTTTTTATGCACCAAGTGATATGATACACTAAAACCTACATATAACACAAGCATTATACCCCATCCATACGTAAAGGAACCCTATTCAAACCTACTTAGTATTCATACATACTTAATACCAACATCGAATCAAATCCATGTAACTTACTTACTTATACCATAGATGATGTTTTGATGTTTTAAAATAATCCATGAATGTCATCTCAAAATTTGTTGATACCCTTAACCCACCTGTTTAAATAGTAAATTTGTTTGTATAAAGATGGGTTGACCAAAATGATATATGTATGTGCCTAAAATGTAATTTGCGTAATGTAAAAATTAGACTTACTAGTGATAAACTGTAGATGTAAACATTAGAATAACTAGTGATGAATTTCAATCTATGAGCTATTTCTAAATAATTTCATAATTATACCATAGATATACAAGTCACGAGGATTCGTCTAGACCACTGCTCAGAAATGGGTGCCCTATGCATGTCAACTTCGGCAATTTTAAGTTCTAACCACCACTCCAAACCACCACTATTTGGTGCATATACGGATCCTGCAGCATCCAGAGGCATTAATTTTGCAACCCAGAGGTACCCAAGTTAGTAAGTATCCACCCTATAATGCAGGATTTACTCATGTTGATTCCATCATATATGATTGTGTTCGAAGGTCTTCAACCGTTGGAAAATATCTGTATTGGAATTGAGCACGATGGAGTGTATTGGTACTGAAATGGAGTATATCACTACTAAAATGAAGGATAGTGTCGTAAAAGCATATATTATCTCTGTGACCTTCTAAATATATGCAATTGACCCATGTCCGTTTACAGTGGGAAGACATGGAAACAAATCAACGATGGGCTATCCAAGAGAAATACATTACAGGGATGCCGAGCCATGGCTGAAGCAAATGTATGTACCCAAAATCTGACATTTAAAAAAAATATTTTTCTGCATACGTTTTTAATACTCATTGGTTTGTTTTAAGTGATTTAGCACCTGTTGGCATGGCACAGAATTGGATGAGAACCGATTGAAAACCAGAAACAAGAAACAAAAACTGATTGAACCAAAAACACAAAAATATTCATATATATATATATATATATATATATATATATNTCTGCCCAATAACCCCTGGAACCGATCTGACTGGTCAATTCAGTGGGTTCCGTCCCTGTTTCGATAAAACTGATTCTGGGGTGAGAGAAAGAGAGACAGAAAAACTTGCCATGAAGGGTTGCCTCACAAAAGGGCAGACATTTTTCAGCTCAGGTGTCAGGTTTGAAGGGTATTTATTCCACCGAAGTACCCCAGAACTTGCACCTGACCTATATCCGATAGAAACTCATGACACACAGGTTTGAAAGACCACTGCGAAAATGGAATTCTGGTGGATGGCTTAAAACTCTGTCCATCTTACTGGTGAGCCATTGCCCCATCGACAAAGTTTTAGATTTCTTATATTGTCATAAAATTGATGGAAAAAAATGCAAATTATATGGACCAACTTTTATTGAAAATAGCCATGGTTTTTTTGACCAGTATATTTAGAAAAATGAAAACCATCCAAATGTTGTCTATTAACCTCTAAAATTTTCCTTCTATACCTACGTTCCATTGGGTTCATGTGGATTGTACTTTTGACCACACAGTGGCAGCCTGCTAATTAGTAGTCTAGAGTCTAAACCCAATCAGTATATTGGTTTTCTGTAAGTTTGTAATAATATTTTTCTTATTCTTCAAACGGCATCGTTTATCTTGAATCGGTAGAGAATAGTTGAGATGTTTTCATCTCGGCAGATATGAGATGATATTATGGATGCAGGTTGTGTTTAATGTTTGATGCTAGGGTATTCCATTGTAAGTACTACTCACCAAGTTCAGCAGAATAGTCAGGTTTATGTCAGGAGATTCTTTTCATCGGCCTTGGATGTTAGGAGAGCTGGGATCTCTTGTTCTTGTGCTGGCACCAGGATCATATAGCTAGGGCCCCTCAGTCCTGGCCATTCCTCAGAGGATATCATCCACCAATATATTGGCCCTTTCATAGAGCTTGACAACTCTGACGATGAGCCCACCTTTCAGTCTACTCACTCATCCTTGACTGCTAGCTCCAGCAGGCCTTGACATCCTCTCTTTTGCTCGGTACTGGGATTTCAGAGCCGCTCAGTCTTTAGCACTTCTATTGTCCCAGCACTTAATCTCATACCCTCTCTTTTGGCTTTTTTTAGCTCTCTTTAGCTCGACATTTAGAAGCTAGTCTCTAGCCAGCTCTTAGATCTTAGATTTTATTATCGTTCTGCCTTTAGCATTGTTCTAACAGATGCATTGGCACTGCCAGTTTGTACTGACATTGGATGTACTTTTTTAGTCCCTTTGATAGATTGTGGTCTTTCATTAGACATTGATATAATCATATAAACTATCTTATCTTATCTCATCTTATGTAGTGCATTTGTTTTTTTTTTAATTGGTTTAAGACATAGCTAAGAAAACTGGGTGTCGAAATGAAAGTCTCCAAGGTTTAGTCTCAGTAGATATCACTTTTACGAGATTGTCTAAGATTTGAATTACTATGTGGAGAATGCATAAGACTGCCAGTAATCTTGAATTCAAACTTAAATGATTGTTATATATACAGTTCAGAATAGGTTATATAGCAAGAAGTGAACCCAAGATTCACATAGGTGGAACTGTACTTGGGGAGAAAGGATGCAATGGTAAAGTACAAGAGGCCCATGAAAATACCAACCAAGAGTTCACGTAAGTTGGCACTATAAACATGGAACAAAGTAGACTGGGGACCTTCGATGCAATTGCTTTTCCTTAATTCCTACCATCTAAATTGTTTACACTGTACAGAGATCACAATACTGCCCCAGGTGGTCAGTTTCAGTGTTGACATGATTAATAATCTTGCAACTTAGAAAGTTAGAATATTTCATATTTCATATAGCAAGAAGCAGGACATAACATTTATATGCATAAAATTAGACTCGGTGAACAGAGCTACTTCTTTGGTTCACACCTTCCAAAATATGGAACCTCATAGTAGGTTGATTTTTATAAATTTAATTGTCCTTAACATTTGCTGGTATGTTCTAGACAGTTTAAAAGGGTCCAAATGAAGTGATTATGTTAGTTCTTAGTAAACTTCATAGTTCTTAATACTTGCAGGGCTCTTCAGGACGCTTCAAGAAAAGGAAGAATGAAGTGATTATGGTGGACCCTTTGGAGGCCAAACGCTTGGCTGAGGCTCAAATGCAGCAGTTGCAGGCTGCAATAAAGTTAAAAGTAAGAATAAAGTCACTGTTATAGGATATTATTTCTTTACTTTTCTTTTCTTGAAAAACCATAAGTTAGAATTGGAAGAGATTTGAAATTTAAAAAAATGAGGATGGAAATAATTTCAATGACTATAATTTTCAATGTTATGTAAGTGCAATATGTTCAGTAATCAAGGATATAACATCTGGTTGGTGTCAAGTATGTGGCCTAATGCGAGGAACATAATATAAGGGCAATGACAATTGATAGAAGACATGGAACTTATGTGAGTTTATGTTGTATTCAAAGCTTTATCTTCACTCAAGTCAGGATGTCACTCCATAGATGCAGCTTGTGTTGAATACACCTTGCTGGGATTTTTGTTTAACTTTAAAAGCTTGAAAGTTGAGAGCCATTAAATAGCTGTATTTTGAAGTGACAAAGGTCATCCCAAAGTTCCTGTAATGAACAGAAGTTCATAAAATAGGCTAGACAACATATGCCATAATAGGGTATATATATTAAATTGTATATGTTGTGTATATATAACATACATGTGACTCCTTTATTCATAGTCATGCCATTCATCTCTTATCTTATCATCTGAAATATCAATAGTTGTGCATAATCTGAACTTGTCTTTATCAGCTGGTGTGGATAATCTGAACCTGTCTCTTACAAGTGGTATCAGAGTTTCATTCGAATAGTACTCTGGTGTGCAAAAACATCAATGTTCAAAATCTGAAATTTTAGGGTTTGAGAATAGAACCAAATTTATTTGCAGGTGGTTCATTCCTTTACAGGGTCAATGTTTTTTGGTTTTCCTGCATTGAAGGGTTGATTGCAGACCTATAATGCACGGATTTGCACATATTCTTTATGGATATAAACTAGGCTGCATGTAAAGGCTGAGAACAGTAGCAGTCTTTTTTTACACAAATCTACATCAATAGATTTGCAAAATAATTATAGGTCACCTAGGCCTGTCACCAATAGATGCCTCTCCATTTGGATTGGTGCTTATTGGTCTCAGGGGGTTGTCCCTAAATAGTGTGTGCTGCCATCCAATCAATAAATATGCACAAAGTCCAAGATGATCAGCACACAAAAGACTCCCTCTTGGGCTGTCTGTAAACAGTCAAGGGCAAGGGTAAATTTCAAATAACTATTTTAAGTGGTTGGGATCAAATCCTAGAGATAGTTATAACAATGAATTAATGGAAATGAGTGGAGTGAATGTGCACCTTAAGTGAAGAAAATTCAAAGTAAGTGCACCATAAACTACCATAACACTGCAAACAACTTAATCAACGACAACCAATAGGTTCAAAGAGATAGAACAAAGCATAATCGTACCAAATCACATATTAGCCAAGAAACTGATTTCATCACAGTGAGTTGTAGGTGACAAGGCTACCATGGATCTCCTTGCTTGCGGATGGAAGTAGCGGTCTGAGGTCGTGAGGATGGAAGAGTTAGGAGTCAAGAGCAGTCATGAGTGGGTAGATGGTTATCCCAGTGTGACATGTGGCTGCTTATTGGATGGTTTCCATTTACATGAGGTTATAAAATTGCCTTATGCCAAAACGCTAAAATTGTGTTCCAAAACCAAGCTTGACTTTCCAAGCCTTGATTCCATATGCTAAATTTGACCAGTCCAAAACCTAGTTTTACCTCTTGGGTATATTTGGCATTTTCCATGGTTTGTTAAAAGCCTAAAAGCTTGATTTTGACTTTGGAATATTATCCTTGCATGCAAAGAAAAGGTAATAGGTATAAAGCTGTTGTTGTTAAAGGAAAGCAGAAAAATTATCCTAAACAAAAAAGTCAAATAGCAAGGGGAAAACAATTCCAAAAGCAAAAAAGGAGATCATGCCTAGTGTGCATGTTGAGCTTTTGCCTTAATGAGTTTTCTTTTCTCTTTTCAAGCAACTAAGATGAATTGAGTCTCTCTCTCTCTCTCTCTTTATATATATTTATATATTTGAAAATGAGAGGAATGGTTGCATATTATTTTCTCCAGACAGTTTGTAACTTTGTAGCCATGGACAACTACTCACTCTTCCATCCTCACGATCTCAGACCGCTACCTCCATTGCAATCCAAGAGATCCATGGCAACCTTTGTCACCTACAACTCACGATGATGTACTCGGTCTCTTGGGTAATGTGTGATTTAGTACTATTATGCTTTATTCTAGCTCATTGAACCTATTGGTTGTCATTGATTAAGTTGTTTGTAGTGTTATGGTAGTTCATGGTGCACTTTGAATTTTCTTCACTTAAAGCGCAAATTTACTCCACTCATTTCCATTAACTTGTTGTTATAACTATCTCTAGGATTTGATTTGAACCATTTAAATTGTTATTTGAAACTTACCGTCACTCTTGACTGTTTACAAACAACCAAAGAGGGAGTCTTTTGTGTACTGATTGTCTTGGACTTTGTGTAGATTTATTGATTAGATGGCAGCATAGACCATTTAGGGACACTCCCTTGAGACTGGAAAAGCATTATTCCGATGCAGAGGCATCCAACGGTGACAGAGCTAGGTGGCCTATAATTATTTTGTGAATCTCTTGGTGCAAATTCGTATGATAACAAATTGGCGCCTTTGCCAACGACTTTATCAGTCCTTGAAAATCAAAACGACATTGGTGAGATTTGCTTTTAATTTTTTTTATCTCACTTGGTGACTCCACTGCTGTAGGGTTTTATGATTATCACATTGGACAACCAATGAAGATCTCCACGAGTTGGCCCTGTACAAGGCACACTTCCAGACCTTAATAAACCTGAGTATCTATTTCGGAACACAACGGTAGACCACCTAACTCTTTCTTGGCGACTCCATTTGTGGATGGATCATGATTTAGCATGGATGCTGAGTACATACAATGGATGCAGGATAATGAATCCTCGATGGTGGAGCTCTCTTGCGTTAAGAGGAGAGAAAATTAAACTATACTTGTTTTTCATGGTAGATGTTGGACTCACGATTGCCGTTAGACCAAAACCTGCAGGCGTTGATCTTCGCCACAATCGCCATAGTTAGGATCTTGGGAGGCGGTTAGTCCATGTCACGAAACTCACGGGGAGCGTTGAACCCAATGTCCAACAATCTCCTTCCCAGCGCGAGCCGGGTGAGTTTCGAACCCTTGACCTGTGGCTCTGATACCAATTGTTGGACTCACGATTGTCATTAGACCAAAACCTGCAGGTGTTAATCTCCGCCACAATCGCCAGAGTTAGGATCTTGGGAGGCGGTTAGTCCATGTCACGAAACTCACGGGGAGTGCTGAACCTAATGAAATAAAAGCATAAAGTGTTTTGGGTAAAATTTTGGAGTCTTTTGTCTTATTTCAAGACAATGTCAAGCACATTTGCCATAGCCTCCACCAACCGTCTCCACACCTCATTGCAAGTGTTAAGTTCCCAATCTAAGTGCCAACGCCCACACGGAGCCAAGCCAATCTACCACACGTTGGTATGAGATAGAAATAAGATAATATATAAAGCTCTAGTTTCTTCATTCCTTTGTGCATGTGGGATATTGCCTAGGAGACAAATAATAAATGTCAAATAACAAGCTTGTTGGAGACACATCATTTATGAAGTTCAACGCAAAGATTAAGTATTATTATTGTGGATTGTTAACAATGAACCAGGCTTGCTAAACCAACATATGGGTGTCGATATCAAATGCCAAATGTATTCAAAAGTCCAATTTAAACAAAGGATGCGTATAGGGTTTGGTTAATGATCAACTGTCAAAGTAAACTAGCAGAAATTTAAAAAATTAGTTGACAGTCTCGTCATTTTCTGGGTAACTGATTTTGAGAACAAATACCGGACAAACCGTAGGGATTCTTCCAAAACGGTTAAAAACCCACTTCGAGAATGGAGTGATTTACAAAAACCTCTCTTAGTTTTGCGACTGCCATCACGGTTTGAGAGATTCGAATGGATTTTGAGGCTGTTTTTTCCAGAAATTCGCCAAATTCATAGTTGATGGCAGAGTATCAAGTACTAAGTATAATTCAAGATTTGAGGAGGAAAGTTAGCTATCAATTCCATGATTCCAGTTCTAGTATTCTAAGAAGATCATTATAGTCAGAGATCGACTCCAATCCAAAGGCATCCAATTCAACAGCATTTGAACATTCAAGATTACATGTGACAGAGCATCTACAGGTATACAGAATCAAGCAGTTTAGCATTGTAAATTTTCCTTTAAAGTTCAATCTAGGGCTAAACAGTATATTTTAATTTGTTACTGGAAAACCACACATAAATTTCTTTACTAGTATTGCGGCGGAATATAAAAACTGAGAAACATTCACAACATCACATCACGATATAGACACTATTAGTTTTGTCTATGGAAATCCCTAATAAAAACCAAGATGGGAAAATTGGTGCGGCAGTCAGATATGAATTTTATTATGAGAAAATATGGAACTTTTACAACCAGTAGAATATTCACCCAACTTGGCGAATATGAACCTCTGCAGAAACACTGGACAAGTCCAGCAACCCAGCACACCCTCAACGTAACAGTACGACCCTTGCGTCAGCAATACGTATCCGTACGACGTTGATGTCAGCTGTATGGACTCCGTACGGTTGTACTTCTGCCCTCTGCCGAATGGTACGTCTGCCTCCTAGTGTGACCTATATGACCTTCTCTCAGTCAGGAACCCTGGTGACTCTGTCGGGTAACTATTCCTCTGTCTTCTCAGAAAAATCCTTCGTCTGACTTTTCCTGTCTATCTGTATCCTGTCCGTGTGTGTCCTCCACCAAATCCTCTTTTAACTTTTCTGGCTAAGCGAAAACCCTAACCCTCACTATGGATCTATGGATGAGATCCTCCAGTGAGAATCAATGGCCAAGATTAGATTAGCCATTTACTAAACTATTTCACTTTTCACTTTATAAAAGTGATTCCATTAAAGTCAAAATCAAATTAGATTTGGCTTCCATTAAAGTATTTTCCTAAGTCAAAACTTAGGAAAATCACTTTCATAGATTTGGCTTCCAGTTTAATTTCTCTGTAGCATGCAAGGACACATGCAATGCTAGAAGACCTTCCTTGTTGCTTTTTCACACTCCATCTCAACGAGGAAGGGATTTGGTAGCAACCCCAACTTGTCTTTAAACTTCACAAAATTCTGTTTGCAAAGTGTCTTGGTGAAAATGTCCGTCACCTGCTCATTTGTTTGTATGTATTCTAACCGAATGGTTCCTCTCTAAAAACAATCTCTCAGGAAGTGGTACCGAATGTCAATGTGTTTGCTCCGGTCATGGAACACTGGATTTTCAGATAGCCTGATGCCACTTTGATTGTCACAGTGAACTACTGTAGCCTCTAGCTCACACTTGAACAACCCTGAAAGCAACTTCCTCAGCCACACTCCCTCACAAGCATCCAAACTGGCTGCCATGTACTCATCGTCTACCGCGCTCAATGCAATTGACTTTTGCTTCCAGCTGAACTAAGAAACAACCCATGATCCAATGCTGAAGCCACAACTTGAAGTGCTCTTCCTGTCCTCTACACATCCTGCCCAGTGAACATCTGTGAAACCTGTTAACTGTACACTCCCCCTGTGCTCATAAACCAATCCATACTCCACTGTACCTCTAATGTAGTGAAGTATGTGCTTCGTAGCCGTCCAATGCACTCTCCGAGGGTCCACCATCAACCGGCTCAAAGAGTTAATTGCACAAAGTCCAAGATGATCAGCACACAAAAGACTCCCTCTTGGGCTGTCTGTAAACAGTCAAGGGCAAGGGTAAGTTTCAAATAACTATTTTAAGGGGTTGGGATCAAATCCTAGAGATAGTTATAACAATGAATTAATGGAAATGAGTGGAGTGAATGTGCGCCGTAAGTGAAGAAAATTCAAAGTAAGTGCACCATAAACTACCATAACACTGCAAACAACTTAATCAATGACAACCAATAGGTTCAAAGAGATAGAACAAAGCATAATCGTACCAAATCAGATATTAGCCAAGAAACTAATTTCATCACAGTGAGTTGTAGGTGACAAGGCTGCCATGGATCTCCTTGCTTGCGGTGGAAGTAGTGGTCTGAGGTCGTGAGGATGGAAGAGTTAGGAGAAAAGAGCAGCCATGAGTGGGTAGATGGTTATCCCAGTGTGACATGTGGCAGCTTATTGGATGGTTTCCATTTACATGAGGTTATAAAATTGCCTTATGCCAAAACGCTAAAATTGTGGTCCAAAACCAAGCTTGACTTTCCAAGCTTTGATTCCATATGCTAAATTTGACCAGTCCAAAACCTAGTTTTACCTTTTGGGTATATTTGGCATTTTCCATGGTTTGTTAAAAGCCTAGAAGCTTGATTTTGACTTTGGAATATTATCCTCGCATGCAAAGAAAAGGTAATAGGTATAACGCTGTTGTTGTTAAAAGGAAAGCAGAAAAATTATCCTAAACAAAAAATTCAAAAAGCAAGGGGAAAACAATTCCAAAAGCAAAAAAGGAGATCATGCCTAGTGTGCATGTTGAGCTTTTGCCTTAATGAGTTTTCTTTTCTCTTTTCAAGCAACTAGGATGAATGGAGTCTCTCTCTCTCTCTCTCTTTATATATATTTATATATTTGAAAATGAGAGGAATGGTTACATATTATTTTCTCTAGACAGTTTGTAACTTTGTAGCCATGGACAACTACTCACTCTTCCATCCTCACGATCTCAGACTGCTACTTCCATTGCAATCCAAGAGATCCATGGTAACCTTGTCACCTACAACTCACGATGATGTACTTGGTCTCTTGGGTAATGTGTGATTTAGTACTATTATGCTTTATTCTAGCTCATTGAACCTATTGGTTGTCATTGATTAAGTTGTTTGTAGTGTTATGTAGTTTATGGTGCACTTTGAATTTTCTTCACTTAAAGCGCAAATTTACTCCACTCATTTCCATTAATTTGTTGTTATAACTATCTCTAGGATTTTATTTGAACCATTTAAATTGTTATTTGAAACTTACCCTCACTCTTGACTGTTTACAAACAACCAAAGAGGGAGTCTTTTGTGTACTGATTGTCTTGGACTTTGTGTAGATTTATTGATTAGATGGCAGGATAGACCATTTAGGGATACTCCCTTGAGACTAGAAAAGCATTATTTCGATGCAGAGGCATCCAACGGTGACAGAGCTAGGTGGCCTATAATTATTTTGTGAATCTCTTGGTGCAAATTCGTATGATAACAAATTGGCGCCATTGCCAACGACTTTATCAGTCCTTGAAAATCAAAACGACATTGGTGAGATTTGCTTTTAATTTTTTTATCTCACTTAATGACTCCACTGCTGTAGGGTTTTATGATTATCACATTGGACAACCAATGAAGATCTCCATGAGTTGGCCCTGTACAAGGCACACTTCCGGACCTTAATAAACCTAAATATCTATTTCGGAACACAATGGTAGACCATCTATCTCTTTCTTGGCGACTCCATTTGCGGATGGATCATGATTTAGCATGGATGCTGAGTACATACAATGGATGCAGGATAATGAATCCCTGATGGTGGAGCTCTCTTGCATTAAGAAGAGAGAAAATGAAACTATACTTGTTTTTCATGGTAGATGTTGGACTCATGATTGCCGTTAGACCAAAACTTGCAGGTGTTGATCTTCGCCACAATCGCCTGAGTTAGGATCTTGGGAGGTGGTCACTCCATGTCACGAAACTCACAGGGAGTGCTGAACCCAATGTCCAACAATCTCCCCCCCAGTGTGAGTCGGGTGAGTTTCGAACCCTTGACTTGTGGCTCTGATACCAATTGTTGGACTTATGATTGTCATTAGACCAAAACCTGCAGGCGTTAATCTCCGCCACAATCGCCAAAGTTATGGATCTTGGGAGGCGGTTAGTCCATGTCACGAAACTCACGGGGAGTGCTGAACCCAATGAAATAAAAGCATAAAGTGTTTTGGGTAAAATTTTGGAGTCTTTTGTCTTATTTCAAGACAATGTCAAGAACATTCGCCATAGCCTCCACCAACTGTCTCCACACCTCATTGCAAGTGTTAAAGTTCCCAATCTAAGTGCCAACGCCCACATAGAGCCAAGCCAATCCACCACACGTTGGTATGAGATAGAAATAAGATAATATATAAAGCTCTAGTTTCTTCATTCCTTCGTGCATGTGGGATATTGTCTAGGAGACAAATAATAAATGTCAAATAACAAGCTTGTTGGAGACACATCATTTATGAAGTTCAATGCAAAGATTAAGTATTATTATTGTGGATTGTTAACAATGAACCGGGCTTGCTAAACCAACGTATGGGTGTCGATATCAAATGCCAGATGTATTCAAAAGTTTGATTTAAACAAAGGATGCATACAGGGTTTGGTTAATGATCAACTGTCAAAGTAAACTAGCAGAAATATAAAAAATTAGTTGGCAGTTTTGTCATTTTCTGGGTACCTGATTTTGAGAACAAATTTCGGACAAACCGTAGGGATTCTTCCAAAACGGTTAAAAACCCACTTCGGGAATGGAGTGATTTATAAAAACCTCTCTTAGTTTTGCAACTGCCATCACGGTTTGAGAGATTCGAATGGATTTTGAGGCTGTTTTTCCACAAATTTGCCAAATTCATAGTTGATGGCAGAGTATCAAGTACTAAGTATAATTCAAGATTTGAGGAGGAAAGTTAGCTATCAATTCCATGATTCCAGGTCTAGTATTCTAAGAAGATCATTACAGTCAGAGATCGACTCCAATTCAACAACATTTGAACATTCAAGATTACATGTGACAGAGCATCTACAGGTATACAGAATCAAGCAGTTTAGCATTGTAAATTTTCCTTTAAAGTTCAATCTAGGGCTAAACAGTATATTTTAATTTGTTACTGGAAAACCACACATAAATTTCTTTACTAATATTGCAGCGGAATATAAAACTGAGAAACATTCACAACATCACATCACAATATAGACACTATTAGTTTTGGGTATGGAAATCCCTGAAAAAAACCAAGATGGGAAAACTGGTGTGGCAGTCAGATATGAATTTTATTATGAGAAAATATGGAACTTTTACAACCAGCAGAATATTCACCCAACTTGGTGAATATGAACCTCTGCAGAAACACTGGACAAGTCCAGCAACCCAGCACACCCTTAACGTAACAGTACGGTCCCTGCGTCAGCAGGACGGATCTGTACGACGCTGACGTCAGCTGTACGCATTCCGTACGGTTGTACTGCTGCCCTCTTCCGAATGGTACGTCTGCCTCCCAGCGTGATCTATATGACCTTCTCTTAGCTAGGAACCCCGGTGACTCTGTCGGGTAACTATTCCTCCGTCTTCTCAGCAAAATCCTTCGTCTGACTTTCCCTGTCTGTGTGTGTCCTCCACCAAATCCTCTTTTAACTTTTTTGGCTAAGCGAAAACCCTAACCCTCACTATGGATCTATGGATGAGATCCTACAGTGAGAATCAATGGCCAAGATTAGATTAGCCATTTACTAAAATATTTCACTTTTCACTTTATAAAAGTGATTCCATTAAAGTCAAAATCAAATTAGATTTGGCTTCCATTAAAGTATTTTCCTAAGTCAAAACTTTGGAAAATCACTTTCATAGATTTAGCTTCTAGTTTAATTTCTCTGTAGCATGCAAGGACACATGCAATGCTAGAAGACCTTCCTTGTTGCTTTTTCACACTCCATCTCAACGAGGAAGGGATTTGGTAGCAACCCCAACTTGTTTTTGAACTTCACAAAATTCTGTTTGCAAAGTGCCTTGGTGAAAATGTCTGTCACCTGCTCATCTGTCTGTATGTATTCTAACCGAATGGTTCCTCTCTGAACACAATCTCTCAGGAAGTGGTACCGAATGTCAATGTGTTTGCTCCGGTCATGGAACACTGGATTTTCAGATAGCCTGATGCCGTCACAGTGAACTACTGTAGCCTCTAGCTCACACTCGAACAACCCTGAAAGCAACTTCCTTAGCCACACTACCTCACAAGCATCCAACCTGGCTGCCATGTACTCATCCTCTACCGCGCTCAATGCAACTGACTTTTGCTTCCAGTTGAACCAAGAAACAACCCATGATCCAATGCTGAAGCAACAACTTGAAGTGCTCTTCCTGTCCTATACACATCCTGCTCAGTCAAAATCTTTGAAACCTGCTAACTGTACACTCCCCCTGCGCTCATAAACCAATCCATACTCCACTGAGCCTTTAATGTAGTGAAGTATATGCTTTGCAGCCATCTAATGCACTGTACGAGGGTCCACCATGAACTGGCTCAAAGAGTTAATTGCAAAGCTAATGTCCATCCGTGTATTTACCAGATGCATAAGCTGTCCGATAACTTGATGATACAAGGTAGGATCAAATTCGTCTGACCCTGATGCATCAATCTTCCTCCAGTTGGAAACTAGAGGCATGGCCATAGGCTTGCAGTCCACCATCCTGAATCTCTTCAAGATCTCTACTGTATACTTCCCTTGTCCAATCAAGAAGCACCCGTCTCTTTGCCAAACTTCCAAGCCTAGGAAGTAATGCATCAATCCAAGGTCTTTCATGTCAAACTCAACTGCAAGGTCGGACTTAGTCGCTAATCAACCTCTCATCTCCTGTAAGAAAGAGATCATATACATATAAGACTAGTATGAGAGGCACCTCACCTGTCAAGAAATACAGGTTGTGGTCAGCCTCACTCTGCTGAAATCCCATCTCTCGTAGATAGTTGTCTATCCTTGAGTACCATGCTCGAGGTTCCTGCTTGAGCCCATAAAGAGCTCTATGCAGCCTGCATACATGCGTCTCCATGTTCTCCACATCAAACCCCTCTGGCTACTCAATAAAAAGCTCCTCCTCTAAGACTCTGTTGAGGAAGGCAGTCTTGACGTCCATCTGATGGGCACGCCAACCCATCTTAGGTGCTAGTGAGATAATGGTACGAATAGAAGAATACCTGGAAACAGGGGCAAAGGTCTCATCATAGTCAATATCCTCCTTTTGTAAAAATCTCTTTGCCACGAAGCGTGCCTTATACTTCTCCACCCTTTTGTTTGTTGCATGCTTCACCTTGTAGATCCATCTGGATCCCACAACCTCCCATACCTGATTTTTCATGATTGAGTCATACTCCTCAACCATGGCCTCCTGCCACACATCATGTTGGCCTTCTCAAAACTAGAAGGTTCAGAGTTAATCAACTCTGTCATTAGTGCCATATTATTAAGTCTCTCTGGTGGTTTGCTCTGCCTCATGGAGCTCTGTGGAGGATCAACCTGCCTAGAATCTTGAACTGTGGACCTAAACCACTTAGGCCTTGGCCTATTGTCTACCTACTACGACTGCTGGATATCTCTCTCCTGCTGCAGCTCATCCTCCAAGTCAATGACTGAAGGATCCTGTCCACCTGACTCCCTCTCACTACCTAAACTTGTGCCCTGTGTTTGTACCTGTACTTGTACATCTGGCTCCTCCAACTTGACCCCCGAAAGCTGTGTTGGCTGCTGCTCTGCTGGTAAGTCCATAGATCTCCGCAAGGCCCTGTCCTCATTAAACTAGACATCCGTGCTCACAATGATCCTCTTGCGAGTAGGAATGTATACTCTGTATGCCTTCGAAGTCTTGTCGTATCCAAAAAGCAACCCCTTCTCTCCAGAAGGGTCCAGCTTCTTCCTATTGTCAACATGAACATGACAATAGCAGACACTCGCAAATATGTGAATGTGACTCACATCTGGTCGAGTGCCTGTGAAGGCGTCCTCAGGTGTATTCCTCCCCAAAGCTGTGTGGGAACACCTGTTCTGAATGTATACTGCAGTCCTGTATGCCTCGGGCCAAAGGAATAGTGGTAATCCTTGATAAAATAACATGGCCTTGGATGCTCCTACCATAGTCCTATTCTTTCTCTCCACCACTCCATTCTTTTGCGGGGTATGAGGCACGGTGTGCTCCTTCTTGATCCCCTCTGTTGAACAATACTCCAAGAACTCATTGGAGGTGTACTCTCCTCCATTATCCGTCCTCTAAACACAAATGTTCCTTCTTGTCTGGTTTTCTATGAGAGTCTTGAACTCTCGAAACCTCTCAAAGACCTCTGGCTTGGCCTTCAGGAAATAGATCCAGGTTTTCCTGAAATAGTCATTAATGAAGGTGACGTAGTAACTATAACCATTGAAAGAATGGACACTCATAGGTCCCAAACATCTGAATGCACTAAGTCCAAGGCCCCCTCAGACTTGTGCTCACTCTGTGGGAAAGGTTTCCTGATGTTCTTCCCCAAAGCACAACCCTTGCAGTGGTTATGCTTCTCCTCTTGTACCTAAGGAACTCCAATGACAGCCTGTCTCAAATGCTTGAGTGCTCCATGGTGTAAGTGTGCCATCCTCCTATGCCACAACTCATCCTGACTGGTGCTGCTGCTGACTAGAGCCTTTGCAGGATCGAAGTGTAGTCTGTACAATTTCCCGCTCTTGATCCCAATCACCCGATCCAAATTCCTATCTGACCCCTTGGGCCTGAAATACACTCTATGGTCTCGGAACTTCACTTGAAATCCCTTGTCCTCCAGAGTGGAGACTGATATGAGGTTCGTAGTCAACCCCAGAACATATAATACATCAGCAAAATTGAGGGGTTTTCCAGACTCCTTCTTAAATGAAACAGTGCTAACTCCATGCGCCTGATAACTGTTAGCCGGAAATACACACCTCCTGCGGACAAGAGCTAGTTCCCTAGATATGAATGGTTCAGGTCTAGAACAAAACACAACCACCAATGTTAAACTTCCCCTAGATCTGGTTAATCAACTAAATGGAATGCCATAATACTTCTCTCAAAAGTTGTCCTTGCTATCCTCGCAGAAGAACCTATAAAAGATGGAAAACAACAAGAGAAACATGATAACATACAATATAATCAACTAGATCTATGCTTGTGACCAAGGAATCAAGCAATATAAACACATGAAACAGTAAATATGGGAAAAAAATACATTTTTTATTAGAAATGATTGGAGAGACTACAACCTTCATGCTTTGGTGTTGAGAGTTCCTTCCAATGGCTCCTTACCTCTAACTTCACCTTGCCTCCAAAGACTCAAGAATGATTTTGACAGAGTTTGGGTATGAAACACAATTCTTCCTCCTTTTGCCCATGGGGGGTGAGCCAGTATTTAAAGGCATGGGAGGATAGGTATGGTTGAGGATCTCATGGGTGAGGTGGAGATTAGATCCAAAAAGGGAGGATCTCGAGCTTCCGCTGGTCCTAAACCATAGGGATGAGGCTCCACGAAGGCAAGCTTTGAGAATCCTCTCGAAGCTTCTCTTTTTTGCCTTCAAAACTCGAGCACCGCTCCTCCAATGAAGAAAACAGGTGGTGTTAAGGGGGTAACGCTTCTTGTAGTGAGGTCAGGAGCAATGGCACCACTTGTTGCTCATGTATCAGGAGCGATGCCGCCCTAGCACCACCTTTTGTCGATGGAAGAGGAGTGTTACCAACTCAAATCAAGGAAAAATCGCAAGGGGATATTTTTTCCTGTCATTTCTCTAGGGAAACTTTCAGAGATTGGAGCAAACAAGGGAATGCCTATCTCTTAACATGATGGTGACGAGATTTTGGTGTAACAGAGATGCCCCCTAAAGTATGATGGCTAGAGGGAAATGATAGGCATAATACTTTGAAAGAACAAGGTATAGTATCGAGGCAAAGGTCCAATGGTCTGAACTTCTCAAACATCACAAACTTTCTGCAACACATTTTGATACATGTCCCAAATGACTCACAACATGGCTGCCGACCAATACAACGCAGATCCATGTGAGATACAAAATATTCATGGCTACTAAAATACAGCGTAGATCCATGCGAAGATGACTCAAATTTGGACATAGCTACCAGACATACAATGTAGATCTATGTCATACAGACGCAAATCTGAGCACAACCACGAACATACAAATGTGGATCCATGCTAGGACTCATACAAATATTCCATCGTGTTACCACTTAAGTTGTACTTAGTGGTTTTTTATCAAGTGAGCTTGGTGAACCTGACAATGATAACTTGTTCGGACTTTAGGAGACCTTCAGTCTTGCTTCTGGGAAGCCTTGTTGTACTATATCACATGTTCATACCCCATGGGGGAATTGTAATAAATGTTCTAGTATGATAGTGTTTGTAAAAGACTCGGTCTCTTAGACTTTATTTGTCAATTCGATCAGCCCAGGGTGTATTTTCCCTTGGTTATTATTGGTTGTTGAATAAACGACTGATAATTTTTGAGTTTTTCACTCCATACCTCCAAAGTTGGGGTGGTTGGCTTGGCATTTAGGCCAATTGAGGTTATTAGAGTATATGTGTCAATGTATAAACATGCTAGACATCATGGTCGAGTCATATGAACATGTCTAAGTCCCCCTAGGTTTTTTCATTTTTTCAATTTTTTAGTTTTTTCAGTGTTTTTTATTAAAATTTAATTTTTCCAAAACTTAGGCTATTTTTTAATAGTTTAATTGGAAAAATTGATTTTGTAATAAAAGTGAGCCAAATAATCAGTTTCAGTCATGTAGGTGCTCATTTTCAAGCTAAGAGCACCATGTAAACCCATGGACCCACTTTTTTCTAGTTTTGAGTGATTTTCCATCACTCAAGTCAGAAAGCCCCAAAAATCAATTATTGATTATTTTAATTAATAAATTGATGAATAATGGAGCAAATCCAAAATCATAGATCAGTGGATTCTCAGCCGATTTGATTGAAATCAGTCAGATCTAAACCAGATTGACTGAATCTGACAAATCCTTGACTGAAGGAGGTGATCAAATTAGATCCAGAGTTGATCTTCAACAGTCTTTATTGGGAATTGCACCCTCTCTCTCTCCTCCACACGTGTGGACTCTCCTGGATGCTCTATGGACTGATGTGTCAGTTTATGGGTTGATGTGTCAGCTCAATCAACCCCCCGGTTAACAAGTAGGCTCAGTTCAGCTTCAGATCTGCATTGATTGACTCTCCATCAGCTGATTTGATCTGTTTCCTTGGGATTTGCGCCCCCCTGGGCTGGATCTCCTAGTTTTTGTATATATCCAAGCATAAGCCTCCTCTTCCAAGCTAGTTAGAGTTGGATTGAAGGGCTTGCTATTGTAATACTATTGTAATCTTTTGATTGTTGAAATAAAGAAGCTTTGGAGGCCAAATGGTGTAATGCTCTCATATGTGTGGATTAAGCATTGTCTTACAGCTATTGATGTTGCCGGCTTTTCTCTCAAATTTTGCATCTAAACCCTGTCTGGCTTGAACGATTCAGCTGAATCAATAGGAGTATAGGTGGGCAAGTAAGGTTACTTGTTTTTCTTATATCTCATAGCATACATGTTAGAAGATCTAGATTATACATGTTTAATAAGTTTATTTGCATGTAATTCTTGTCTCTTTTTCATATATATATCTAGATCTCATGAGGTTTTGTGCAGGATTGTGTGTTTAGCTTTCAGGTAGCAAGGATTGGACGAGCTGTGGATCTAGTTTGACTCCACTGTACATCCAAAAGCTTTGTGAAGACATTGCCCCTCTGTATTCCACTAACAAGTTTCCATTGCAGATCTGCTTCAGCAACAAGCACTTCTCTTCTCTTTTTTCTCCTTCAAAATCAATTTTTTTACCTGGTTACTTTGTTCACAGCTTTGATATTGTTTAGATCTATTATCTTAAAGTAAATTTAACATAGATCTATCTCCTCAAAGCCCATAATCTAGATCTTGTTCTTAAAAGGTTTCATAAGCATTCTAGATCTAGCTTTAGGGAAATCGTCCTTTTTTGCATGGAATTTTAAAGAGAATTTGTAGCTTGCATGCATTAGATTTCTGTTTTCTGTTATAAAAGATAAATCTAGCAATGGTTGCCTAAAAGGAAAGCCAAGATCCCAAGGAAAGCTTGCTTTCCTTGGTTCCCTTTTTACCTTTTTTAACTAGTTTTAACTTTAGCTTTTTTTGGTTAAAAGTAGGCTGACCCAAAGGTACTTTCATAGTGCTTTTGGGCATATTTCAGTCTAATAAGCTTGTTGGTTTCTAGCAGGTATAACAGAAAAGAGGAGCAACTGCTGTTCGAAAGTGACTTTTGGGCTTTCTGAATCCCCCCAGGGGTCTCCCTTTTTGACTGAAATCTTTAATTTTTGCACTTTGTAAGATTTTGGTTTCATTCTGTATAAGAATCAAGAGGCATCATATCAGTTTGCTGATATTGTAACCGCTGGTAATAAAAATAATTTTGAATAGTCTCGTTCGAGCCCATTCCTCATCCCCCTTGGGGGGATTTGCGTCCGTGTCATTTTTTGCTTTTCGTTCATCTTTTTTCAATCTAGCGTAGTACTAATCTGCAGGGTAGTATACTTTGATTTAAAATCATTTCCATATTCCATTTCTATTGGTTTCAAAGTAACTTTAATACTTACCCCATGAGCTTCCTTTTGAGCCGAAAGGTGAAGAAAGGTTCGTGGTAGTCTAATTAGAAAATTGTGGTTTGCTTATCTTTTTATGTTTCATTTGCTATCATCATTTGTTTCAGTAACCACAATAAAATCAACCCCTCCTTGATTCCCCGATTGAGATCCATTTGGATCGAAAGAGTTTCCTGGAGGGTTTTCTTTTTAACAAGAACATCCATCTCAAAAATTACTAAAATTGACAGGACTCCGGTGTGTATGCTTTGCACTTGGCTGCGGTTCATCCGATTAGTCAAGCTGTATCAAAAGCACTTGAGTGACTAGTATAATTAAGATTCACTCTCCCAAATTAACAAACCATCAGGTGAAAATCCAACACCTAGATCAAACCATTACGGTGGCAAAATACCCAAAGGAAGCGGGAACTCTTGAAAAGTGACCTCGGGGTGCCGATCTCTGTCACACCCTAACGGGTGCGTTATGAACAACGACCCCAGCGACTCCATTCATCCCACATATTCCTTGCAGGTAGCCATGAAGGTTTAGTTTTGGACATACTCCAAATACTCTCGGGTATATCTGGAGTCCACCCCTTCGCCTAATTTTAATCAACTCATATTTCACATTAACTTAAAACGTACCAAGAGGCAATTGCAAAACATTCACTCCAAGCACATGCAAGTACATTGATTTTCTTTTGACTCCATTTTAAGGCACTGATTATTTTTTTGCTATATATATATTGTGTCTCAGCATTGTGCTTTCGTGTGCTCATTTTGTATCTTGTCATCTATGGTTGTTTATGGTTAAATTTCAAACTCCTAAGTAATTCATTCAGTTTAACATCACCATACTAAGTAATTAGCCTTAGTAACTTAATAGGGTCTACCCCCCTTGGCTTCGTTAGGAGTTGAGCCTAAACGGAGGAGTCAAGAACAAGGTGACAGCCTTGACTTGAGACTTGCCCCCAAGGACACACCGAGTGGCTTGAAGATTTCTGCGACGTGACCCAGGTGTGTGAAAGGCAGCAACACATCGCAACCTGGGGAAAGCAATGAGTGCTTAACAACTACCTAGGGTCTTCGTCTCATCTTCCACAAAGTTCGATTCTATCCATGTGATTACAATGATCTGAAGTCGAACATGGTAGAAACCACTTGATTACCGGTCAATAATGTGAATTGTTAACAAGTGTGAGGGAGATCACCATTGATGTCAATGATTCCCAAGGTACTCTAGTACAATCTCCTACGTGTGAATAGATGATCTGACGGCGAACACTTAGTTGAATCTTTCGATTAAAGGTCAATGATGTGAACCTATGTTGAAAGCGAGAGAATCTGTCATTAAAGCATACAAATCTCAAGGTACTAAACTTGTTTCTAAGACTAATTCCTGGATAATGAGCTGATGTCGGCAGGAATAGTCTTGTCAAAGGAGGGCCATGATGAATCCCACATCGACGACACAAAACTTGGAACAAAGTTCTGGAATTTTGAGTATGATGTAACCATAAGAATGACTCAAAAGTAATTGACACAAAAAGTTGTTTTGACTGTAGGTGTAAACTCTCAAAACAGTTTCCCTTTTGAACATAAGGCGGCACGACCAAAGACTTGGCAACATTGACTTGACGAGGCGGAACACAATGTGACAATGAACAATGCATTAGTTGAGTGACTAAAAGGAGTGGCATGACTCATGAAAGTGGATCGACTTGGAAACAAGTTGAATACCCAATTGACTGAATGAAATACAAACAAGTGCTATGTTCAAAGGTGACTAACAATTGCCATTATTGCAAAATGTTTTTCTTTTCCCTTTCGTTTTAGTTCATCTTTCGGACAAGTCCAAACTCATATGTTTTATGAACCTGAGAAAGGAGGGGTTCGTTCCCAAAAAGAGTCTTTCAATGTTTAATTTAACGAGTCCAATGAAAGAAAACTTAGTGTAGTTCATGTTTAGAGAGTTTGAACAAACTAAAGAAAACTCCAAAGGGTCCTTTTTCGTATGATTTAGTCTCTAGGGCCTGAAAAAGTGTAAAATAATATCCAAGAGAACTCTTCCAGTCATGATTGGCTGGAGTGTACCTTTTTCGTAAGTAGCGCCCCCTAGTTCGGAAAATGGGTAAACTATCACTAGGAAGACGACTCTTCAAGTACTTTTACGAGCGTGAAGAAGACAAGCTCACTCGACAATCTTTTCACATTTTAAGAGTCCGAAAAGAGCTTAAAGAAGACTTTATTAACCTTTTTCATGTTTGAATCCAGATCACAAAAAAGTAATAAACTAAGCTCAAACCAGTTTTCATGTTTTAACCAGAGCATGAAAAATGAAAAGTAAGCTCAACACCATCTTACTATTTTTAATGAGCTTGAAGATCAGTTGAAAGAATGCTCAGGGGATCCGATTCATTTTTTAACGAGCTTGACACAGAAAAAGAACTATGTTCAAAGGGTCTTTTCATGGTTTAACGAGCTCAAAACTAAAATAAATTTTGCTCAAAATGACCTATTTCATTTTTACACAAGCTTGAAACAGAAAATAATTATGCTTGAAACATGGTTTCATTTTTATGCAAGCTTGAAACCAAAAGGTAAACCATGCTTAAGGAAACCTACTTCATTTTTTAACGAGCTTGAAATAGAAAATGAACTATGCTCAGGAATGGTTTCATTTTAATGCAAGCTTGAAACCAAAAGGTAAACTATGCTTGAGGAGATCCATTTCATTTTTTAACGAGCTTGACATAGAATGGGAACTTTGCTCATAGGCATCTGT
>LPNX011130669.1:0-22880 GCA_001517045.1 Pseudotsuga menziesii
CATCCAACGAGTACCCACACTGCATACTTTTGATGGACCCCACTACCCCAAAAACAAGAAATACCTAAAAAAACGTGATGATGATGTCATCATCACATTTTTCAGGTATTTCTTGTTTTTGGGGTAGTGGGGTCCATCAAAAGTATGCAGTGTGGGTACTCGTTGGATGTAGAATCAAATTCCGCATACAATGAGCTCTCCCGATCGAAATTTGAGTAAAAACACAATGAGATATGTCGAAAATACGAACAAAAAAAGTAGTTTTTTTTAATGACAAATATGTAAATTCTACCATTATGGTTGACTTATTTTATTGAAATTCTATTGGTTCTTGAATTCCAACTCACAAAAACTTATTTTGGCACGTTTTCTTATAAGGCCCATTTTAGACCCCAAATTTTCTCTAATGTCTATACAGCCTTGTGTTGTCTTTCATGTATCTTTTATTTAGTCTTTTCAGGAAAGCATATCTTTCTCTTACCTCTAGGTATGATTTATGTAGCAGCTTAATCCTAATGGTCAATGTAACATTATTGTTCTTTATCTCCCTTTCTAAAATATCCATCTCATACACCTACCTCAGCAATTGATTTATCCTTAAGTCTTGGTCCTGCTAGAGGAAGACTTCTCTGCTGGTTCATCATGCTCTATTGGTGTAGGTGATGGGAGTTCTTCAATCTCTCCTACAACTTGCAATGCTAGGTTTGTACCTATCTATTTTTCCTCTTTTGAATCTGAGTAGGGCATGTTCAAGATGTTCTCACTATGTGTTGTAACTTCCTAGCCTTTTTCACTGAAATCCAAGTTTCTTTTGACCTTCTTGGCTTTGGAAGAGGAAGGAGATTGTTCTGCTGTTACTGGGGATATAGCCCTTCTCTTCCTTTTCCCACTTCTTGGTGTGCTAGACATTTTATTAGGATACTTCCCCTATTCTTATGGTTGCAGGCCTATTTCAAAACCATTCCAAAATAGGAAATAATCCTATGCCATATTTCTCCTCTTCAGCAATTCTTCGATCAGAATTTGGATTAGACCATGATGAGACAGTCTACCAGCAATCTTGGGTGGATGAACCTTCACCTGGTGTGCCATTTTTGCTTAGCTATTGTGTAAGTAGAAAGGAAAATTCAGTGGGATTTTCCCTATGAAGTGGTTCATCAATTTAAAATGGTAAATGATGGCCCTGTTGTATCTCCCTTCACATGTTATGTAGACCACAATTGCTTTTAGCAGATGCTACCACCTCTCTTCTAACCAGGAGGATGGTACACTTTTCTTCAACACCGCCCCTCTATGTTCATGCTTCAGGTAATATCTAAACTCTACATCCTTTGGTATGGTGGTTTTAAACCACTTCTCTCCTGTGCTAGGGAGTTCAGTCACTTCAGTAATTAGGGTTTCATCTATCATGAATTCTTCTTTGTATATGAATTCCTTGGAGCCATCAAAAGAGAGAACAAATGCCTCAGCCACCTGCTGGTGTGAACCTTGAATATTCTCACAAAACCTATAGCATCCAGCATCCTTGAAAAATTGACATACTTCTGGATGTGCCTCCAAGTAGCTGATGTCTCCCAACTCATACCTGAGAGGAGGCCCTCCCTTCTTCATTTGCTGAAGGTCACTCCTGGGTACCTACAACAATCAATTCAAGTTCTATGGGATAGTGTTTTTAGCAGGCTGCTTCTCAGAGATGGTTTTCTGGTGGTGAGAAATGCTAAAGTCGAAGGTGGAGTGTACTGAAGAATGGGAACTAATTCTGAGGGCTTTCAATTGCATGATTGATGCTTAGGTCACATGGTGATGGATTTAGTTAACATTTCTGAGACCCTTTGCTCAGTAATCGTGTTAAAATCAACCTCGATACCCAGTGGGATTTTCTGCAGTTCTATGGACAGATGGAGGAAAAAGGAGGGTTTCAAATCACATCGGTCCTTTATCAGTTTAACAATGACCTCCTCACTCATTTCCTTATGCTTTCATGCAGCCTCCTATCTTTTCGGTGGTTTACCATGCATTTTGATGATCGCTATTTTGTTGACAGGCTCTAATTTGATGGGTTTCTAACCGTTTCTTATTTTTACCTTTTTGGTGGTTAAAGTCCTTTAGGAATTTGTCTGCTAGCTGCCGAAAACAAGGCTTTCAATGATTAATGAAATGCTGACCTTTTCTCCCAAGCCACTGAAACCATTTTCCCAATGTCGATATAAAACTCAGCTTTCGGTGGATAGTGGTCTCTCTGTATATCCCTTTTAACCATTGAAATAATGGTCCTTTCAGTGGATAATGAAACATTAGAGATTTCTCCTAAGTCATTGAAACTAATTTTTCCCCAAAGCTTCTTTCCTTCTTTCGGTGGTTAATGCTCTTCTTGGATTGTTCACTAAGCTGTCGAAACCAACATTTTTTGGTGGCTAATGATCTGTTTGAAGTCTCACCAAAGCCATCGAAAGTGCTTTCACCATTTACTTGATTGGGCCCTATTTTGGTGGTTAACCTTTATCTTGTATTAAACTATTAGCTACTGAAACAAATCCTTTCAGTGGCTAATGAGCTTCTAAGAACCCCGCCTAAGCCACCGAAAGCAAAAACTTCCAATTTCTTCAACCATATCAAAACTAGAGACCTTCAATTTGTTAGTCATCTTTAAATCTTTCATAAGATGACTTGAATTCTTCATACTATCAAAATAAGTTTATTTTGGGAGATAACAAAGTCACCACAGACTTTCAATTCTGGTAGACCCATCCCATTTGTAATGTATAAGATTCCCCAAAGAGAAGCAATTCGGCTCTCGTGTTCGTGAATTTGTCACATTCGAGCCTGAGGTGATAAAAGTGTTTATGACTAGTGTATCAAACTGCCACAACAACACCCAAATTCTATCCTATGGGCCCTTCGAAGAAACTTGTTGTCGCTTGCACCACCGGTCCATCACCTACAGATATGCTCCCTCGAATACAAAGAAGAACCAGATAATCAGCTAAGAGCCTAAGACAAACCACCACCGCATTCTACACCAAAGGTTTTATACCACAAAAAATAACATTATTCCTCATTATCCAAATAGTCCAGTAAGAAATGACAGGAAGGTATATCAAGCTCAGACCCGCTCTTATCCACCCCTTCATATTCCCATGAAGAGTAAGATACTCCAAACAAAAAAGCAATCCTAAGGAAGCAGTAACAATTCTTCATATCACCTTACTAAATCCAAAGTCCACCAATAGATGTGTAATCGATTCAGACTTGCACCTGCATAGCTGGTAGATACTTGGATCAACCTAACCCCATTTAAGAAGATTTTGCCAAGTACTTACCTTATCATATATACACAACCAACTGAAGCACTTTATCTTATGTGGGAACTTCCAGCACCACAAATCCTTCCTACACCAATTCTTAGAAGTAGTTGGCATCGAATCCTCAATGAACTCATAAGAACAATTTGGTGAATAGAAACCCATGTTTCATTGATATTTTGAAAAAAAACAATGACATATTTGGCATTAAGTTCCAGAACTTTATGTTTATAAAGATTGAATGAGTTGGAACTTTATTTGTAATTTTATGTTTTAGAGATTTGAGGTTACTACATGTGTGTTGTAAGATAGCAACCCATGAATAATACTTTCTCTCTACCATGGTACTAAGTACAACTGAGACACAAGGCTTCCCAAACGTAGACACGTTGGGATTAGTTAGTTCCAAATAGTTAATGGCTTGATTTCATTGGGATTTTGTAGGATAGTGTAATGCTTTGAAAATAAGAGCTATTTTAGATAAATTAATTTTAATAAATATAAAAAAATTATAATAAGTAAAATATAAAATTGAACTTTTATAAATGAAAACGATATTTTAAATCATAATGAGCGGGCCTAATGGTTAAGGGCATGTGATTTTTTAGCATTTAAATAGATACACAAAGGGGGGTCCCTTGTCCCATAGACAAGGGGGTCTCATACACCAAATTGGTGTCTCGCTTCCCGATGAGCTTAAAAATAGATTATTATTTTTATTTTTATTTTTATTATTATATGATCAACACATAACTCATTACAATATAACCCTACATACCATAGAGATGATACCTAACATGTGTATATTCATCTTGTCGTTCATTTAATTAGATTTAATGCGAGACAATTTTTACGTAATTAACTTCCTCTATGATCAAATTACTCTTAATGCATGGCAATTTTTAGGTGCATAACCTCCTTTTTAATACATGACAACTTTTATTTAATATTTATTTCATTCATTCTCTTTTTTTTCAAGAACAAAAGATCAATCATTTTTATATTATCAAAGGACCCATATACAAGGCTATAAATTCTTCAAAAGCTCATACATCTATCTCTCTACTTAGCCTCCCCATAATCCTGTAAAAAACAATGACATATACAAGAAATTTTAGACTAACATAGATTAACACAAGCCCAATCATCAAAACCTTTCCTCAATGTACAATATGAAAAATATGAGGTGGATACCATGCCAAAACAATATAAACATCACCTAAGAGTAGTACATACAACACTCAACATAATTCAATATCTTCCCAAACTAGTAAAATTGTTATCTCTATAAGTAACTGAAGTAAAAAAAGAACTGTAAAATGGTGTTTAATCATAAATCTTGAAAGTATCCTAAAAATAAGTGAATTCTCCATAAATTCCTAAACAGACAAATGACCATTGGACAACTTCAATGCATCTTTAGAAATCCCATCAACAATATTGTTATGCTCCCTGTAAATATGTTGGCAACTAAAGGTATCGAAGAAAAAACAGAGTGTTTAGTTCTTCAACACGAGTAATCAAGTTCTAATACTCTCAACTCAGCAACATTGTAATCCATTCAATAATTGTCTTGGAGTCACCATAGACTTTCAGTTATTGTAGACCCATCCCATTTGCAATGTACAAGAGCCCCCAAATAGAAAGCAATTTGGATGTAGTGTTCGTGGTTTTGTCACATCTGAGCCTGAGGTGATAAAAGTGTGTATGAATAGTGTATAAAAGTGCCACAACACCACCCAAATTCTGTCCTATGGGCCCTTCGAAGAAAATTGTTGCCGCTTGCACCACTGGTCCATCACCTACAGATCAGTTCCTTCGAATACAGAGAAGAACTAAATAATCATGAAAGATCCTAAGACAAACCACCATCGCATTCTACACCAAAGGTTTTATACCACAAAAAATAGCATTAGTCCTTGTCAGCCAAATAGTCTAGTAACAGATGACAAGAAGGTATATCGAGTTCAACCCCGCTCTTATCCCCCCCTTCATATTCCCATGAAGATTAAGATCCTCCTCATATAAAACCGATCCGAAGGAAGCAGTAACAATTATTCATACTACCTTACCAAATCCATAGTCCACCAATAGATGTGTAATCAATTCAGACTCGCACCAACATAACTGGAAGATACTTGGATCGACCCAATCCCACTTAAGAAGATTTTCCCAACTACTTACCTTATCATTTATACAGAGCCACCCAAAGCACTTTATCTTATGTGGGAACTTCCAGCACCACAAATCCTTCCTACACTAATCCTTAGAATTAGTTGGCATCGAATCCTCAATGAACATGTAACAAAACTTCGCTGAATAGAAACCCATGTTTCATGGATATTTAAAAAAAAAAATGACATGTTTGGCATGAAGTTCTAGAATTTGATGTTTATAAAGATTGAATGAGTTGGAATTGGATTTGTAATTTTATGTTTTAGAGATTTGAGGTCACTACACGCATGTTGTAAGATAGCAACCCATGAATAATACTTTCTCTCTACCATGGTACTAAGTACAACTGAGACACAAGGTTTCCCGAACGTAGACACATTGGGATTAGTTAGTTTGAAACAGTTAATGGCTTGATTTAATTCTGATTTTGTAGGATAGTGTAATGCTTTGAAAATAAGAGCTATTTTAGATAAATTAATTTTAATAAATATAGAAAAATTATAATAAATAAAATATAAAATTGAAATTTTATAAATGGAAACGATATTTTAAATCAAAATGAGCAGGACTAATGGTTAAGAGCATGTGATTTTTTAGCATTTAAATAGCTGCACAAAGGGGGGTCCCTTGTCCCACAAACAAGGGGGTCTCATACACCAAATTGTTGTCTCGCTTCGTGGTGACCTTAAAAATAGATTATTATTATTATTATTATTATTATTATTATTATTATTATTATTATTATTATATGATCAACGCATAACTCATTACAATATAACCATACATACCATAGAGATAATAACTAACATTTGTATATTCATCTTGTCATCCATTTAATTAGTTTTAGTGCGAGACAATTTGTATGTACATAACTTCCTCTATGATCAAATTACTCTTAATGTGTGGCAACTTTTAGGTACATAACCTCCTTTTTAATACATGACAACTTTTATTTAGTATTTATTTCATTCATTCTCTTTTTTTCAAGAAGAAAAGATCAATCATTTTTATATTATCAAAGGACTTGTATAGAAGGCTATAAATTATTCAAAAGCTCATACATCTATCTCTTTACTTAGCCTCCCCATAATCCTATAAAAAACAATGACATATACAAGAACTTTCATACTAACATAGATTAACACAAGCCAAATCATCAAAACCTTTCCTCAATGTATAATGTGAAAAATATGAGGTGGATACCATGCCCAGAAAATGTAAACATCACCTAAGAGCAGTACATACAACACTCAACATACTATAATCTCTTCCCAAACTAGTAAAATTGTTATCTCTATAAGTAACCGAAGTAAAAAAATAACTGTAAAATGGTGTTTAATCGTAAATCCTGAAAGTATCCTAAAAATAAGTGAATCCTCTATAAATTCTTGAAGAGACAAATGACCATTGGACAACTTCAATGCATCTTTTGAAATCCCATCAACAATATTGTTATGCTCCCTATAAATATGTTCACAACTAAAGGTATCAAAGACAAAATACAGTGTTTTAGTTCTTCAACACCAGTAATCAAGTTCTAATACTCTCAACTCAGCAACATCCTTGATCCATTCAATAATAGTCTTGGAGTCACCATATACTTTCAGTTTTGGTAGACCCATCCCATTTGCAATGTATAAGAGCCCCCAAAGAGAAAGCAATTCGGATCTCATGTTTGTGCTTTTGTCACATCCGAGCCTGAGGTGATAAAAGTGTGTATTACTATTGTATAAAACTACCACAACACCACCCAAATTCTTTCCTATGGCCCCTTTGAAGTAACTTATTGCTGCTTGCACCACAGATCCATCACCTACAGATATGCTCCTTCAAATAAAAAGAAGAACCAGATAATCAACTAAGAGCCTAAGACAAACCACCACTGCATTCTGCACCAAAGGTTTTATACCACAAAAAATAGCATTATTCCTTGTCAACCAAATAGTCCAGTAACAAATGACGGGGAAGGTGTATCGAGTTTGGACCCGCTCTTATCCACCCCTTCATATTCCCATGAAGAGTAATATCCTCCCAATGGAAAACAAATCCTAAGGAGGAAGTACCAATTCTTCATACTGCCTTACCAAATCTAGTGTCCACTAATAGATGTGCAATCGATTCAGACTCGCACCAACATAACTGGAAAATACTTGGATCGACACAACCCCGTTTAAGAATATTTTCCCAAGTACTTACCTTATCATTTATACACATCCAACTGAAGCACTTTATCTTATGTGGGAACTTCCAGCACCACAAATCCTTCCTACACCAATCCTTAGAAGTAGTTGGCATCAAATACTCAATGAATGCATATGCAAAATTCATTGAAATATGGCCAATCTCCAAGTTGTATGACCAAACAATGATCATCATCATTAGAGAGATGCAAGACAAAGTGTACCAAGGATGCAATATAAAATTCCCATTCATAATTCCACACTCCACTAAGTTCTAAATCTTCAGCTATTAGCCAGTATGCATAAAAAATATACCACTCATGTGGTTTATGAGCCTAATCCATAGTATTTATACCATAATATTGAAGATAACTAATAAGGGATCCCAATAGTAAATAGGTGTCCACTATCCCTATCAGCGGGTCCACCCCAACATACATAGCTCTATCGTTTCCCACTTTCTAACTCACTGACTTGTTTATCCAACCCAAAACCCTAATAAAACCATTCCAAATAATCAAAGATGTTTTCGCTGCGTAATTTTCTTTCCTAATCCAATCTGTCATAGAAAGTCTTCGAAAACATTTCGACCTCAAAACCTTGTTCCATAAACCAGTCCCATTCAAGGTTAGCCACAAAATATTCATCCTCAATGCAATGTTAAACCATTCTAATTTTTTCACATTCCAACCGCCACATGCATATTGTTTAGAAATCTGCTTCGAATTAACTAGATGTGTATCTTTTCTCATACAATTTCCACCCCAAATGAAATTGAACATAATATTTCTAAAAGTCTTGAAGATAATGTTTGGAAAGTTCATTAGTGAGAACCAATAAAATGGAAAAGCACACAATACTAAATTTAGCAAAATGAGGCAACCCCCCAAAGACAAGAATCCATAAGACCAGTTGTTGATCTTACGTTCATATTTTTTTATTCTCAATATCCATTCTATGAAGACCATATGAACCTGATTAACCACTGCATATGTCACATTATTAATCAGAAAATAATATTGCATGATACTAATCATCATACTAGAGGAAGTCATGAAAATATCAAGGATGATTATGAAATGAATCCATTCTTCAATCGATTCGTTCCCTAAAAGGTCAACATCATCCACAAATAGGATATGGGTAAGTGTCAATGTAAAGAAGAAGTGTATACCTCTAATCTTACCGATTCTTTTGGCCTCATTAATGAGTAGAATCAATCCTTCGATAATAAATGGAAAGAGAATAGGAGATAAGGGTTAACCTTGACGAAGCCCTCAGATCGCATTGAAAAAAGGAGTAGGTGAACCATTGACAAGAACCACATAATTTGTAGAAGTCATACACTCCAAGATCCAGTTTATAGTGTCCCCACTCAACCAAATTTGCAGGAGGATAGTCCTAAGAAATGTCTAATTAACCTTGTCACATACCTTAACTAGATCCATATTAAGGATTAATGCTTCCATTTTCCTTACCTTGATAGAGTGTATAACCTCTTGAGTGACCCCCACAACCTCCAAAATATGTATGTTCTATAAAAAACCAAACTTATCGAGCAAAATGATATAAGTGTGAAGAGGCTTCATCCTTTCAGATAAAATATTTGTGATAACCTTGTAGATAATATTACATAGAGAAATAGGCCGAGAATACATGAAATTCCATGGTTTCTCACACTTAGGAATCAAAGTAATGAAGGTCACATCCGAAGATTTCAATACAATAGCCTACACATGACTATGCTCAATTGCATCTAATAACACATCAGCCAAAATATTAGAGAAAGATTGTAAAAATTCCACCAACCACCCATTTGGTCTAGGAATGTTTTCCTTAGAAAACTCGTGCAGCACCAATTCAACCTCCTCAAGTGTAAAAACCCTACGAATCATCTCTTCTTCCATAGACGAGAAAAATTTAGGAAACAACGTAAGTACCTCAACCTTTTCTTGAATATATGTTGGGCCTTCATCTTTAAAAAATTTAGAGAAATATTCCACCCCTTCTACCTTTAGCTAAGCATCCTCATGTATTTGATTACCCCTAAGGTTAGATAAATCCCAAGTAGCATTACCATTTCATCATGGACTAGCATAATTCTGGAATAATTTAGTGTTTTCATCACCTTATGCAATCCATACTAACCTACTCTTTAGTATCCATGATGATTCCTCAAATTCCAATAGATGCGTTGTTAGCACCGAAATTTACAAAGTTCATCCTTCCCTCAAACTCAATGAATCATGCACATGGTATTTCCTTCCAATAGACCAAGATCTTCTTCATTGCTATGTTGCTTTTGTGTGAATTTTCCTAGTTGGTCTCGTCAACATCCTGGAACTATTTCCAGTGTTGGGTTATTTTGTCAAACTCTCAAAATTATTTCTATTAAGTCTTAGAATCCAAAATGGTGAACGTTTCTATGCTCTATGTCTTCCTATAACACATATGGCCATATCCATAAAACAACATTTCCAGATTTAAAGGCATGTTCTAGTCATCAATGTTGGGCGCAAATTATGACAATCTGGGTAGGAATATCAGAAAAATAAAACATAGGTTTTTTCTCCAACGGGATGATTCACAAAAACCTCCTTTCATTTTTCAACAGGTATCGTGATTTGGAAGCATCGAAGGGACATTTACATCCTAGTTTGTTCATATTTAAACAGTAAATGATTTCCTATTTTTGTCACAAACTTTGAGATTGGTTTTCGAATACCTGGTAAGGATATTTTGAAAACCAAGAGAGGTTTTTGTCAATAATAAACTCATCTACAAAAACCTCCCTCATATTTTTCACAACTATCATGGATTAGGAAATACAGGTGGTTCTTTGATACCATTTTTCCTAGAATTTCGCCAAATTCGCTTCCTACACCAAACGTCTAGTCAAAGATCAATTCTAGATTTTAGAGAAGAAATCAAATGTGAAAGCGCACACCAACATGTAAGTCAGGTTTTGATGCCTGATGCTCCATATGAAATTTTTTTTGAGCTTGCTTAGCGTTATATTTTCTCTATATGAAATAATAACGGGTTTTAAGTTTGATCTACCTGAGTTGAAGGAGTCAAAACATGAGTGCATCATAAGAAATGTTTCACAGGAAATGTTGCATATTTAATATTCTGTGTAAATATCCTAAACAAAGTCTTCCTAGATGAACTTTTATGCATAAGTTAGAGATTTTTTATATGTTCAAAGGTACCAGGTTACATCAAGTAGCATCAGACATGTAAATGAAAAATCTCAAATGCTCCAAGAAGCATTGATGGAGTGAGCCGCTGCATGGATCCTTTGATTTCATTCTTTGAAGTATAGATGGAATATCAAAAGAATTAAAATGGGTGGTGCACCTCTATGGTTGTGATAAGGTATTCCAGAAATCAGCTATGGGAATTTCCAATCAATTAGCTCCACATTATTAGAATCAAGTCCATCATTTCATGCATCAAAGTCAGTGAGCGAGGGGATAAAAATCAGCTACTTCCTCAAGATTAGCCTCCATATTTCTAGGATTACAATAAAATCATTCCCATATTTTCAGGAAAAGTAATCATTGATCATCATCAAGGTCAGTTCCAGATGTAGATTTCTAGGAAAAAGAGTTTCCATATTTGATACATAGAATCGGTGACAGAGAATTAATTAGCATCCAAAGAACTAGCTAGAGAAAAAGGAAGTTTGTAAACATATGGCAGTCATAAAGTGAATTTGATGGTGAATATATTATAGTCTTATCTATATCAATCCCACTTTTATAGTGTTTCAATGAACATCTTTGGGAAGTATTTAGGATTTAAGGATATAGGTGGCAATTAGAAGGTAGATTAGATCCAAACTTAATGATATTTGATGGATTTCCACTCCAACAATTCCACATTTCCTGTGACAGGTCAAAGACTATTTTATTTTTAGATTTCATCATAGGATTTTACTTCCAAAAACTTTTTATATTTGGTCGATGTAATTATATATAAAACCTATCATTTGTAATGTAGAACAAAGGAGGTTCCATCCTGAGAAGCTATGTGTTGGATTGTAAAGGGTTGAGTTATCAGTCTGAGTTTCTTTTATAGCCCTATAAGTGTATTTTGAGGACTGTATGAAGGATGAGAAATACTATATGACCCAGTTTTTTCACTTTTAATCATGCAAGTATTGTTTCAATGTCTTTGAACTTCTGTAATGGCTCTTATGAAATATAGTGTTCCTATTCGTAGTTTCTTATTACATATACATATATTTGTGTTCCTTTTTACCGAATTTTTTTTCTGTTTAAAATGTTTTCATCATGTGTTCATATAATCAATTGTTTTTTATTATATGACTTATTCTGAAACTGGTTCATGCATTGCTATTATTTGTACTCATATGTTTTTATATCATCCTTGTTTACCATCCCTTGGATATAATTATCAGTACCTATTTGATTCTTGAGTATTGGCCATTCATCTACCCTTCAATTTCCTCTTTTGTTATTACAAACCAAAAAAATTCAAATTGTATCCAAGCCTTAGAGACTAAGATGTGGTAAGCTTGGATCTCTATTAGTCGAGAGTTAACTTTACCATAAAAAAAATTTGGTACCATTGGCGGGGACAGAGGAGCAAAGATATCTTCCTCGAGAGGAGAAATAAAGATCACGCTTGGTTCTTGATGGTATAAAATGGTAGGACATTAGTTTGGCTGCAAATTTCTCTACCTAGCGACTCCAACTTCATTATAGATGAATTTATGGGACAAGTTTCTTGCTTAGAGTTATTCCTTCTATGATTTATCAAATATAGTTGGCTTTCCACATCGAGTCCCTACTATAACTGAGTGGGGTGACTATCTTCCAAGATTTAGAGGAAGCAAGTATGAACATCCTAGTCATCATTTATTAATTTTTCATAAATGCATGCTTGAACATGATTTTGTTCACAAGGATGTCTTAATCAATATTTTCAGATTTTCTTTATAAGAACTTTCTCGTGAAAAGTGTCAATCCCTTCCCGTTGCTAGCATTCAATATTTGAAGGAATTTCATATTGTTTTTCATCATCATTATAAAATATTTTATCCATCTAATGTTCTTTTTGAAAAATATTGTAAATAATTTGAAGTTGAAATCCAACATTCAATTAGTATTACTTCTGGTTTTTTAAGAAAGAAATAGAAAGAACTATCGACCATGTAACGGAGGATTTTTCTTCATATGAAACCTTTTCTAGTTCTTTGATTTTGAAAGAAGAATCTATTGATAAAGATGTTGGTGATAGCAATATTGTACACACTATTTTCCTTGATTCAAATGGCTCTAGTAATTTTGATTATGATACAAAGGATATCTCAAATTATTATAAAGAACAAGTTGTTGATATACAACTAGTTTCTTGAGAGTATGTTGAAAAAGAAGAACACTAACATTCAGAATTTTTTTACAGTCTGCCAATTTTTTATAAATATGATGATGATCTCCAAAATCAAGATCCAGATATGTGTGATGTAGTAGAATCTGATCAATGGGTTCATGAAGGAATTGGGTCCATTATCCATGAACAATCGAAGTCGATGTATGATAGTTATCCATTTAAAGGAAGCATGGAAGAGGAGGATAAACTTGTTTATTGTCATGATTCCATTGTTGTTGATGTTTTCCAAGAAATTTTAGAGTGGATTCAAGATGATCCTAATTCCTTTAATTGCCAATGCTTGAATGATGTTCATGAAGAAGAGGTTTCTGATCTTCAACATTTAAAAATTCATAAAAATTTAGCCAGTATACGATGAGTAATATGATGAAGAAATTCAGTTTTTTCAATTAGAATCTAAGAAAACCCTCAACTATGACACTGTATGTGACTTCCATGAGCAGGTAAGTGGAGAGGAATTCTTAATGAAAACTCTTGAGCGGTGGTCACATCTTTTAGACCAAGAGAAAGCTATCAAGTTCGAGGTAAATTTGATATTTATCATGACCCTGTTGCTGATTATTTGGAATCTATGAGAAAAATAAATATTATACAGTTCATGATTAAAGAATGTTGGATTTACCTTCATCATAAATTGCACTGGATTATTTCGGTTTTTCAATCCATATCAAAAGTATAGCTAATCAATAAGTTGTTTGAGTGGTTGTGTTAGAAATTTCATATTACACGATTAAGTACATCAACTTGTTAATGTAAAAATATGTATCCAAACAAGTTTGGTGTCCGAGCAATGAATTCAGTTTGTAGTGCATGGATTACTTTTCAGTGCACAGTTTGTTTCTAGCGGGTTTTCTTTTTCAGCTTGTTATGGTGTGCATTAGTTTAGATGGATTAATTGAATAAGACTCTATTCCAATGGAGCACTGGTACATGACAGGATAGATTGCATTTTTTTGTAAGTAGAAAATTCTTACAGGTTGCAGATATGGAAAAGAGAAGGTGTAGGGTCTATATGTTCTTGAAGCCTCATAGGGAGGAACTCATCCCCAACAAGATCGAGATGTTATCATTGAAAATTAAAAAGGTCATATTCCCCTCAAACTCAATGAATCGTGCACATTCTATTTCCCTCCAATAGACCAATATCTTCTTCATTGCTACATTGTTTTTGTGTGAATTTTCCTAGCTGGTCTCATCAAGAGCCTAGAACCATTTCCAATCTTGGGTTATTTTTTCAAAGTCCCAAAATTATTTGTATTAAGTCTTAGAATCCAAAATGGTGAACTTTTCTATGCTCCATGTCTTCATAGAAAATATTCCCTGGTTCTTCATCCATTTACATATGGCCTTATCCATCAAATAATATTTGCATATTTAAAGGCATGTTTTAGTAATCATCATTGGGCGTGAATTATGAGGCTATGGAGAGGAATATCACAAAACTAAAACATGGGTTTTGTCGATAACATGATTATTTAGAAAAATATGCTTATTTTTTTCAACATGTTTCATGATTTGTAATCATCAAAGGGATCTTTACATCCTATTTTATTCATATTTAAATAGTAAATAATTTCTTGTTTTTGTCAGAAACTTTGAGCTTTGTTTTTGAATACCTGGGAAGTATTTTTTGAAAACCAAGAGTGGTTTTTTTAAGCATAAACTCATATACAAAAAAACTCCCTCATATGTTTCACAACTATGATGGTTTAGGAAATATAGGTGGTTCGTTGAGACCATTTTCCTTATAATTTCACCAAATTCACCTCCTACACCAAACATTTAGTCAAAGATCGATTCTAAATTTTAGAGCAGCGATCAACTATCAAAGCACAAAACAAGATGTAAGTCGATTTTTTATTCTAGATGCTCAACGTGAACTTGTTTATAAGATTTATTGGCATTATATTTTTATATATGAAACAATAACATGTTTTAAGATTTATCTACCGCAGTTGAAGGAGTCAAAACATGAGCGTATCACAAGAAGTGTTTCACATGCAATGTTTCATATTTAATATTCGGTGTAAAGAGCCTAAACAAAGTCTTCCTGGTTGAAATTTTATGCATAAGTTAGATATTTTTCATATGGGAAAAGGTCCCAAGTTCCATCAAGTAGAATCACACATCTAAATGAAAGATATTGAATCCTCTAAGAAGTATTGATGGAGTGAGTTGTTGCATCGATGCATTTCTTTCATTCTTTGAAGTCTATATCGACTATTGACATAATGAAAATGAGTGGTGCACCTCTATGTTAGTGGCAGAGTATTGAAGAAATCTGCTATGGGAATTTCCAATCAATTAGATCCACATTATTAGAATCAATTCCATCATTTCAAGCATCAAACTCAACCAATGAGGGGATAAAAATCAGCTACTTTGTCAAGATTAACCTCCATAATCCCACTATAACAATAAAATCATTCCCATATTTTCAGGCATAGTAGTCATTGGTCATCATCAAGGCCAAGTCCAGATGTATATTTCTAGGTATAAGAGTTTCCAGATTTGATACAGAGAATCGGTGGAAGAGAATTAATTAGAATCCAAAGAACTAGCTAGAGAAAAAGGTAGTTTGTAAACATATGGATGTTAAAAAGTAACTTTGATAGCAAATATTTTCTAGTCTTATCCACATCAAACCCAATTTTGTAGTATTTTAATGAACATGTTTGGGAAGTATTTAGGATTTGAGGATTTAGGTGGCAATTATAAGGTAGATTAGATCGAAACTTAATGATATTTGACATATTTTGAATCCAGCAATTCCACATTTCTTGTGACAAGTCAGAGACTATTTTATTTTTAGATTAAGTGATAGGAATTTTACTTCCAAAAACTTGGTATAGTTGGTCGATGTAATTCTATATAAAATATATCCTTTGTAATGCATAATAGAGAAGTTTATATCCTAGGAGGATCTGTGTTGGATTGTAAAGGGTTGAGTTATTAGTATGAGTATCCTTTTTAGCCTCATAAGTGTATTTTGAGGACTTTATGAAGGATGAGAAATACTATATAAGCTAGTTTTTTTAATTTTAATTATGAAAATATTGTTTCATTGTCTTTGAACTTATATAATGACTCTTATGAAAGATAGTGTTTCTATCCCCAGTTTCTTATTACATATACATATATTTGCGTTCCTTTTTATAGAATTTTTTTCTGTTTAAAAAGTATTCATCATCTCTTTATATAATAAATTGTTTGTGATTATATGACTTATTATCAAACTGGTTCATACATTGCGATTGTTTGTAGTCATATGTTTTTATATCATCCTTATTTACCATCCCTTGTATATAGTTATCAATACCTATTTGATTCTTGAGTATTGGTCACTCATCCACCCTTCAATTTCCTCTTCTATTATTACAAACCAAAAAATATTCATATTTTATTCAATCCTTAGAGCTTAAGATGTGTTAAGATTGTCTCTCTTATAGTCAAGAGTTAACTTTAGCACAAAAAACCTCTTTTTAAACCTTTACAAGAAATATCAACCCAGCCTCTTCAATTGAGAGAACCCCGATCGATGTAAGAAGAAACAATTCAACAATATTCTCCTCAGTTGAAGCCAATTCACACCCTCTATAATGTTTCATCCTATGCTCCCAATCTATTACCAACTTCTTCAATAAGTTTAAATTTCCCACCAAGGAAAGAATATGATCAACCTCCATCACAATGAAGTCATCAACCCAAACCCTTCTGATAATAGAATCAGAATCATATTCTTTGAACCATGTCTGATTGAATTCAAATGGATAGGGGGCTCTAAATGCCAATTCTTTCCACTCCAAGAAGATTGGAAAGTGGTTATAGACTTCATAAAGTTCGGTCCACGATTTGTACTGATATAATTGAGGTAACAAACCCTACACAACCAAGAAACGATCCAATCTCTTCCGAATACCGTCATAAACCAATATACCTTTACACCATATATTCCCAAGCTTGGTATGTACAATATCAATAATATGTGACAGTGAAAGAAGACAAAAAAAATATAGAGTCAAAGGGTCACTTCTAGCTGATTTACCCCAAACCTAAACATCAGAGAGCATGAAATTGAGATCACCTGCAATGAGAATATTTCCAATATTTAAAATCCCCTTCAACTTTTCCAAATTCTAGAACCTTTCTCTATCTAAGTAAGGAGCATAGATATTCAAACAGTTACATACACACATATAACCTTTACAAAGTTCCCTAATCAGAATACCAACAGAATTAATAAAATATTTACAACTAATAACCTTGGAGATCCAGGCAGTTAATAATCCACCCAAATGATCTATCGCATCAACTACATAAAATTCCCATCCAGGGAAAAAGTTGGAAAATACCAACATGGTTTGTGCCCCCACATAAAGAGTCTCTTGTATAAATACCAAATACAGACGTAAATTCACCAATAAAAACTTAAGGGACAGTTTCATGGGTCACCCTCCAAACCCCCTAACATTAAAGGAAACCAGGCGCATTAGGTAACCACTTCCAAGGGTTCATTTCCTCTAAGTTACCTAGAAATATATAAGAAGGAGAAGGGTAAGCCACTCTGGAAACTTCCATTATATGCAAATAAAAAGGAACAAAGGAACTATCCCCTACCGAAGAGTCATCCCCCAGCAACCCTTAGATGGTTTCTCTTTACGAGCTCTCCTGATGGCGAAATTCTCATGTCTGATCGAAGTCAATGGAAGCACAGAAGGTGAATTCGGTGAACAATCAATAAAAGTAGGTAAATCTTGGAGTTGTTAAAGATTCGCAATGAATGGTAAATATGTAGGACTTTTAGCACTCACAACCTGGTCCACCCTATGGTCACCATCACTAGGGACTAGTGGGGAAAAATCATCAGCTAATTCCACGTGAGGCTTTTTTAGGGAGATCAACACAAAGAACCCCCTTACCTGCCTTGAAATATGACCCCAAAGGAAATGACAACCCCATAGAATCATGAACCCCCCAAGAATAGGAAACCTTTGCCACCAAAAGAACACTAGTCCCATCCACAACCGACAAAGGAGATGAAGAGGGAATAACCTCCCTTGTCATCAATAACCCCAAACTAGAAGGACAAGGAATAATACCTCCGACAATAGAATATTTTGCTATATCATCAATAACATCAAAGTCCCCTGGAGTAAAGTCAACATAAATAGAATCAATACAAGGGTCTGACTTACCAGGATGATGCTAAGAACTATTTGCCTGAATATCATCAACAAGCACCAAGGTATTCTATGAATTGGTAGGGGAGCTAGCCTTGTCCAGCTCCTTAGGAAAAGTATCACGTGAATGAGCACCACCAATCAATTTAGAGAAATCATTCCATAAATGGCCAATTGAGTGACAAAATTTACACCTAAAAGGCACATGAAGGTAGTCCAGTTGTTGCTCCAACACCCGATCACCCCAGGGAATATCCATGACCTCAGTCATTCAATTAGTGGCATCAAGATCCACGAGGACCTTATACATATTCTTGTTGAAAGAATAAATATGTTTTTTGTCAATAGAAATAATAATGACCCAAACAATTTACAATGGTCATCAATGATTCTCGATTCCAGAGTGGTAGAGGAAGGTCTGGCAACAAAACCAACAAATTCCTCTTCCATACCTATGAGCGGCAAGGATCAAAATCTACCCACCAGCGATAGAGAACTAGGGACCCCTTCCACATAATCCACATACCATCTAGCACAAGCCTCACATCCCCTTCCTATAGGAATGAAAACACATACCAGAAATTAGATAATCGACTAACCATGGGTGCATAGTTTAGTATAGGTTTCTAGTGATTGGAAATCCACCAAGGCCCAAGCACCCATAGAAGAAACCTTCTCCATAAAATTATTAGCATCCACAATAAAAGAAAAATTGCGCATAATATTTTTATATTCCTAAACCTTACGATGGTCACAAGACCCCCAACTATCCACCTCACCAGCCATCCCAATCCCTACCACCACCTATGCAAACTAAAAACCCAAAAATATGAAAATTCCAAACCACCATGATGACAGCCTCAATACCACAAGATGGCAAAAAATGTCAACCCAACCGTCCATCAACCCAATCCATCCAACCGTCACCCAATGGCCCTAATACCCACAGTCAAACAAAAGTGTCCGAATAAATTTCAACCTTCGAGCATCTAGAGAATCATGAAATAGATATACGTGAGCAACAAAAATGTCAACACCCACTAAATAATATACCACCCCCCAAAACTAGAGAAAATAAACCCCTACAAACAAACTGACCCACAAACCATCATAAATCCTGTGCTTTAACCAAAAACCTCCATCCCTAACCATCATCCTAGTTGAAACGAACCTCTGGCCGCTAAAATCGAGCCATAAACTATCAGTTTCACACATTAGACATTATATAGGAAAACCTAACCCTAAATGGAATAACCTCCATATCCATCAAATCTTTCACTTCCAATCCTTCCATTAATTACTTATCACCATTGCATTACATAGTTGATTTTCACTCCAAGAAATGGAGAACTGATATAGGTTTTCTTTTGTGCACAAATGGAGAATATGTTTAAACCGCTATACACAACCCTAAATCTAGTTTCAACATGATAATAATGTTTGATTGAATATGGTTATAATATTTTATTTTTTAATATTTATGGTTTTAAATATTAAGCGATTATAACAAGGGATTTAAGAGAAAGGATTTAGTGGACATTTCAGAATTTTTGTATATGATGGTGATGAGTGAATGATAATAGGTTGAGTAGTTAGTTTGATGGAGTGCCTTGAAATGTGGAATTTGAGAACTCTAGGGTAAATCATATTAATTATTGCGCATGATTTAAAATAAAAGTCAATATTTTAAAATCAAAATATATTTTTAAAAGTTTGAAAAATCACCACAATACTACTACCTCTTAAATATATTTTGAAAAGTTTGAAAAAATTTAAAACAATGATTAATGTGTTTTAGTTAGAATTTGGTTATGAAATTTAACCTAAAGCAATTGTTTTTTTTAATTTACCTTTAAACTAATATTTTTAATGCCATCTTAGTTTTTGAAATGGTATAATGTGAAAATGACAATCTCTAGAAATTTTACTTGTACATATAAACATTTAATAAGAGCATAACCTTATTAATATATATAATGATGAGAAAAAAAAGTGGTAACAACTATGTGAAAAAGAAACACTCACTAGATTTATTGAAAAAAAAAACAACATTGTATGAAAACAACATTAAATTTTTCCAAACCAAATAAATTTATGCATGAAACATAACACAATGTTTAAATTTAGCCATAGTAGAAATTTATAATTAATAATTGATTTAAAAACAAATATTGTCTTCCTTAAAAACAAATATTATGAAACCATAGTTTGTTTACTCTCTAACCATCTAAAACGTTCTTAAACCATATTATTATTCTTACTGAACCATATTTGGTATATGAATAATATGAAACCATATGAAGGGAATATTAAACTTAAAGAAGAATATTAGATTTAAAAACTTCATTTAATATTAATTTTTTAAACTTAACACTCTAGGAGTTTTACGCTTTAAAATAAAGTTAAAACAAAGATTGTGGTTGATGCAAATTTATTTTTGTTAAATAATTAATAAGAACATCAATGAATAGATTTGTAATTGCAATAATACAGATTTTGTTGGGGTTAACATTTCATTTTAAATTTTGTTTAACTGAAATTATCACATTAATCATAAAGAAAAAGATAATAATAATTGTGTTTAATATAGTGAGATTTGTTTATCAGAAAGAAAGTTTATGCATTTTTTTTTAAGAAAAAGTTTATATGGTTTAGTTAGTTTTAAATTGGAAGGTTAAGAGTGTTGAGAAAATGTGAACCTCATCAGGATTCATATATGAATTTATAATTGGCTCTATTTTTATCATGTTTTGATACTTATTTTATTTTTATCAAGCGGATATTTTTTTTGTATATTCAAATTATTTTCTTTTATTTTTTATTTTTATCTGAGCCAATTATAAGCCAAGAAGGAGTTACGCATTCCCCCAATGAAACCATATGAAACGAATATTAAAATTAATAAAGAATGTTATATTTAAAAACTTGATTTAATATTAATTTTTTAAACTTAACACTATAAGCCTTTTTTGTTTTAAAATAAAGCTAAAACAAAGATTGTGGTTGACGCAAATTTTATTTTGGTAAATAATTAATAATAAAATAAATGAATAGATTGTGATTGTAATGATAAATATTTTTTTGGATTAATATTTAATTTCTAATTTGGGTTAACATAAATGATCACATTAATCAGGAAGAAAAATATAATAGTAATGTTCTTTAATACCGTGATATTTGTTTATCAAAAGACGTTTGACATGATTTAGTTTGTTTAAAATGAAATATTAAGGGTGTTGAGGAAATATGAACCTCAATAGGCTCCATATATGAAGTTATAATTGACTCTGTTTTTTTATTATGCTTCAATAATTTTTTTATCAAGCAAACCAATTTTTTTATATATTCAAATAATTTTATTTTATTTTTTATTTTTATTTGAGCCGATTATAAGCAAGTAAGGAGTTACACATCTTCCCTACTGGATTGTAGAATGTGCCTCTCGGTGCAACAAGGATGAGACAAGTGTACTATCAAGATTGATTCTATGGTCATTCAAAATTCAAAATAAAAAGGTACAAAAAAATATAAAAAATTGGATAGGTCATGAGTGGATAAGTGGTTGTTTATGCATGGATAACTCATAGTTGATGCGTGGATGACCAACACTTCATGGAAAATAACCAGAATAAAATGGATAACTCATCACGGATGAATGAATGCATGGGTAACATATAATTCACGGTGGATAGGTAGTTAATGCATGGAGAATGTATAATTTTGTTTATTGATGTTTTAACTTGTAGTCTCACGGTACTTAACTTTCTTTTTATTGATGTTCACCAATCAAGTGGTTGTGCTAGTGTATATGTAAGTTTTGCAATTGGATATTTGTTAAATTTAATATTCTAATTAAAATTAAGCATTTTTTTAGTTATATAGTTTTTTTTGGTAAGGATGAACAATACATATATATTATAGCATAAAAAAAACAAAATTACATAGATGTTTTCTTCAGACATCATGGTGGTCTGAGACGGTGGAACCAACATCCTAGATGATAAAAATGCTAACAATTCAATCAAGTTCCAGGAAAGAAATGTGTCACATACCCCAATTTTGTAAAATTATGTAATTGTTTTATTTAATTTTCTGAGACATTATGATAAACTTAATCCTAAGTAGGGAATTGATGACTCAGCAGAGTCAACAGTTATGGAGTGTAATTGAAAATATTTTATTAATAATAATTATATTATGGAGACAACAGCATGGGAGAGCTGTTAAAAGAGGTTACTGGTCAAACTGGGTATTGGAACTAGGTGGAGAGGCAAAGGACAAGTGGCAGCATCCTCAAGCACTTCCTAAGTTGCAGGTGGCAACTTCCCTATATTTGGGGTCATGATTCCCCAAGAAAGTGGAATGTGGGCAGCTGGCTCATTAAATGACAGTTATCCCAATTAAGACCTAGGCAATCTTTAAAAGTACTCAAAGAAGAGAGCTTTGGCTGCTCAGTTTTTACTCCAGGAAGAATTCATTCAGCTGAATGTGATTCAGGAGTTTTCATTTTGAGGAAAAAGAGAAAATAGAAGGAAGTGTTTGTGAGTGAATGTTTGCAGGAACTTGAAACTGAGTACAGCTAGTTGAGCTGTGGAAACTGTCTCAAAGATTCTGAGTTATTA
>LPNX011130669.1:28623-46013 GCA_001517045.1 Pseudotsuga menziesii
TACAAGTGGCAGCATCCTCAAGCACTTCCTAAGTTGCAGGTGGCAACTTCCCTATATTTGGGGTCATGATTCCCCAAGAAAGTGGAATGTGGGCAGGTGGCTCATTAAATGACAGTTATCCCAATTAAAAACTAGGCAATCTTTAAAAGTACTCAAAGAAGAGAGCTTTGGCTGCTCAGTTTTTACTCCAGGAAGAATTCATTCAGCTGAATGTGATTCAGGAGTTTTCATTTTGAGGAAAAAGGGAAAATAGAAGGAAGTGTTTGTGAGTGAATGTTTGCAGGAACTTGAAACTGAGTACAGCTAGTTGAGCTGTGGAAACTGTCTCAAAGATTCTGAGTTATTATAGAGCTGAAGGACTGGATATGTTTTGCTGCACCTAGTTCCAATCCAGGGAGACCAGATTGAGCTCGGGGGTCCTGAGAAGTCGCTGTTTGAGCAATCTCCAGGAATTGGTAGGGAGGAACAGCCTCCCATTGCTGTTGTTGTCCACAGCAGTTTAACAGGTTTTTCATTCATATCTCTATTCTCTTCTGTGCTTAAATAGATAAACAGAATGCTTGTTAAGTATCTGGAAGAAATTGTTAGTACCTTGAACTGTTAGTGTAAAAACTGTTAGTATTACCATGTTTTTCCACACCTGATATCATCAGGTAGTACTCTAGCATGGTAGCTCAAGCTTAGAAGAAGTAATCTCCTAAACTGAGTTCCCTAGTTTGTTCTAGTTTTATTATGAATGATTTACTGTGTAATTATCTTTTACTTAAGCTATCTCATTTGCAGTTTTCATTTGAATCTGAATTGTATTCCGTTCTCTGGAAAAAGAATTAACAGTGCAGGAAAAGAAAGACCAAGTATACTGGAAATATAAGTTACATTCAGTTCTTTTCTGTGTAAAGTAAATGCATTGCAGATTAAGATTTCGATATTATCAGTAGGGTTGGTATTTTTTTTACATTTTAATAAAAGAAACCAGAAGTTCTAAATATTAGTATTGCTATCATAACTACAACATACTTTATGCATGTTCTTTTTAAAAGAAATAAACTTTATTTTATATAGGAGTGTTTATTTGAAGTTATTAAGAGTATACTTAAATTTTAAACAAAATAAAAGAGATCTTAAATTCAAGATCAGAAATAACACATTATACTAATAATATTCTTATTACATCTACGAAATAATAAATTCTAAGTAACTATATTTCTAGGATATAAAATAAAACATGAGGTTATATTTATATGTAATAAATGAATAGATAATATTTATAACTAAAATATTTAATATGATATCATGCATAACAGTATATAATTATATTCTAGATTATAGAATAGGTTTTATATAAGTAAGGATATTTATGAATCTAATTTAAACCCAAGACTAACAGGATGGAATGTTTATGTAATAGTATTTATTATAAATTATAACAGTATTTCTTAACTATAGATTTAGGTTTATAAACCCTAGAGAAGATAAATTATTTAACTATAGTAAAGAAAACATAAAAACTGGACATTATAACCTTGTTTTTATTTTCTTTCTGTATATAACTTATATATATATATAAAGCACAAGATAAATAAACAAATAAGACATAGTTAAATATAAACATATATATATAAAATAGAAATTTGATTGTAAAGTACAGAATGCTCCATCAAGGAGATTGGAGCGTTATTTAAAAACTAAACATAAACAAAATGTAAATAAACTATTTAATTTATTCACAGTCAAGTTATTTAAAGAATAAACATTAAGTATTTCTTTCCAAGAAATATACATTACAGCAAGGAAGTAAAACCAGTACACACATTATTATAACACTTAGAAAATTGAAGAAAGATAAACTCAACTAACATTCCAACCAAGTAATGATCTTACAGTTTCAAAGTAAATGGCTTTAACTAAACAGTGTTTAACGATTGTGTTAACATACAGTTATGCTTTTTAAAAGTTTTTAAATTTTTTGAAAATTTTGGGGTTTTGACAAAATGACCCTCCCAAGAGAGGGAAAATTGTCCTAATAGAAGCTAAAAAAAAATAGATTTTTGATACTTCATCCATACACTTTAAGACTTACAGGCTAGCAACCTATATAAAACAAAAAATCCAAAAAAAAATTAAAGACAATAATTATCTATATGAGAAGGTCTTCTTCTAGCTAGAGTGTGCATGTTGTAATCAATGAGATTGTAAGGTTACCAGTGATACATATACATATTCATATAACAATGTCAGAACAAGAGGCAAGGAATGGTAGACATAATAACAATAGTTTATGTTACTCAAGAACACATGTGGGTTCATACAACAAACCGAACCAAGTTTCTATTCGAATCTACAACCTATATATATTATTTACAAGCAATTACATAACTACCTTCTAGTTCATGTCATGCCCCCTCCTCTCATCTCAACGGAGAGGACGCGACTAACACGACTGATATCTATCATTTAATTGGGCAATCTAAGGCCCATCAACATAAATAATAAAATGCATTGAACATAAAACATTTATAGATGCATAATGGAATCCACAGTGGAAGAAAATACATCTCATTTAACACATTCATGATGTTCATACTCATTTAATAAGAAAAATTCATCATGTCAAGCATTTAACATGTTCATGATAATTTACAAAGAAAATACAATTGCAGAGTTAAATACAAGAATCCTTATCTTGAGAAGAAGCTTCTTTGCAACTAGCTATGTCACTACAACATTCCACCCAACTAGAGGCCATTGTACTCCTTAATCTCTCAGCATTACTGCACCCCCGAGTTGGGAATTATTTACACAAGGAACTAGGGAACATAGACTTATGCACAACAAGGACAAACACCCAAAGTCAATCCAATAACCACATCCAAAATTCGTAATCCCACTAACAGATGGATTCTTGGAACTATTCATCCAAGCCCACACAGGGATGTAGTACACAACAAAATGGAATTATTGGGTATGAACAAAAAATGTTGTAGGAACCCAAAATAAAAAGTCACAAATGGGGAAAACAACCCAAGTGACCAAATCATGTTAGAAAACATTTGAGGGCTTCACAGAGGAAAAAACGACTTCTGTTCACACACAAATAATGGTTCTACCTTCCTATCCACTCGGCTGTACAAAAACGAGTTTATAGCTTGGTTAATAATGAAGAAAATGCAAAAATTTGGGAGGGAAAAGCTCAACAAATTGTAGCTGTGTGAGGAAAGGAAAAACACCATCTCAAACCCCCAAAATGTAAATCTCTACTATGTCTTCACTCAACAATACCAAAAACGGGTCCTCCCAGCTGCACATACACTCAACAACCCCAGAAACAAATTTTGAGCTGCACATACATTCAACAAGACCCAAAATGAATTTCCAATCATGGGAAAATTTCAGAAATCAACTAAAATTGTGAAGGGAAATTCACAGGAGCTCCAAAAACGTGAGAGAGAAAAAATGATGGATGAACAATAGCATGGGCATGCATTTCCTAGTATTTAATTTCCTAATAATTCAAAAACACATTTTTCTAAAATGGGTGCTCTTCCCAATTCGAAATTTACCTCCATACCTTTACCATTCCCATACAATAACTTACTCAACCACATTTGGATGACTGGGAACAAATGACAAAATGGGTAGTTGATAGTTGTATGGGTTTTCCCTTTGACATTTGGATTTTTCCCCATTGGCTCAAGGGTTTGAATACCCCTCCCCATTCCTTATGAAATCATGCCCCCATTTCTTTAATGTTGCATTCACATAGATAGTTGTGGGTATTTTATTAATTGCATATTTACATGATGTAGAAATTATATTGTGCCATCGTCTAGCATGATAACCATCGACATCGATTTTAATTGCAGAAAGGTGGAACACTAAATCCATGGTGGGTCATTTTTCTTGAGCTCCACACCATGATTTATTAACTCTATTTATATAATTTATAATTTAATGCAATTGGGGTTGAAACTGGGGTATTACAGTTCAACTAACTGACACAACATATGACGTTGAAATAATCTACAATTACTCAACTGGAGGATCTAGTTGTCTTGGCTAACTAGCCTCCTCCAAAATGTCCCTGACCACAAAATTTTTCTTCAACCTGAAGAAATGAGGAGATGACAATTTTCTATCTTGGGTATTCATGCAATTGTATTGTTCTTCAGTTATGGACTGTGTTGTCTGATGGATGGTTGTTGTTGAATGCATACTTCTATAATAGATTATGCAGCAGGTGATAGTTGATGTTGAAATTCCTCCCAAGTGTGAAGGGCTTTTTGTGTGTCTAGAGAAAAGGTGGTGATGCTCAACAAGTTCTCCATGTTTTGATGCATATCTAGGTTGAATATGTTGATCATGTGGGTCCCCAAAAGTTGTGTATTTTCTTCAACAAAGGAAAGAATTTGTTGCATCTACGACCTGATTTTGTCAAGACTGGTGAGACTATTTTTGGCTTGGCTAATCCATTGATGCTCCTGTTTTTCTAGTTTTCTAGTTTACTCATTTAAAAAACAAGTCGATCGTCAATTATTTGTGCCATTGCTTCTCTAGTGTTTGGTCGATGGTTCTAAAGTGAGCTAATGAGTTCATGAGTTCATGAGTCTTCTAAAGTATACAAGTTTCAAAACACCTTGGTGGTGATAGTGGATTATGTAACGTACTGAATCAACAATTTGTAAGCCTTAGTGAACATTGTAAACTAATTTCTAAGTAAAAAGTAGTTTCCTCGACCTACTCATGTCATCTTTCCTTTAGTTGTTCCTGGAAATTTGACACGACACCTTCAAAAAGATGATATGTCTTGTCGATGGGATTTCAGAGCTGGCCCCTATGATAATTGGGATAAACTGTCCTGATAAACTCTCACACTTGGTAAAAAATTGTGTCTGTTTTGTATATTTTTTCTTGAGTTGTTCTTTGTTTTTTTCTCTTATGTGTCTAGATTATTTCTTAATAGCATCTTCCAACAGGTCCAGTTCTTCTTCCTTGGCCTTCTATGGATTAGTTTCCATTATGGAACCAATTTGATCTAGATGAATCAATGAAGGTATCTATTGTTTATTTTTTTGTAGTTGTTGTTGTTGTTGTTGATAATTTTCTTGTTTTTTCTTTTCTATTCATTGTTTTCTTCTCCTTCTTTCCTGCTCTCTGTTTTTTCTATTAGTTTCTTGTGTTTTTTCTAGTTTGGTCTTGGTTTATTGAGGAAGTACAGTAGTAAGAAAAAGGATTGCTTAGATGGGATGAAAAATGATAGAAGGATTGGAAATAGGTTGTGATTGTGTCAAAGGTGAAATGGGGAAGTGTTGAAAATAAAATTTAGTGCTTCTTATGGTGCTGGATGATCATAATTTGAGGGTATGATAGTTGATATAGAATTCAGTGGTGATGTAGGATCGACAAGTTTAGTATATGAGATAAGTTCAAAAGGTTCGACAGTTTCATTATTTTCAATGAGTTCGGTGGAGTCGATGGTGGAGGTCTGAATAAGTTGGTGATGTGTTCTTAATGGATCAAAAGTTCGAGGAATGAATGATGAAATTTTTTCTTCCACGGTGTCACTTTTTGGTTGAGGATTTTTCTTGAGGGTATTTTCTATATACTCCACAACTTGTGGCATGGATGGATGTGGAGGGTCGATGATTTCAGGTATGGTTGTACTTGATTGTAGAGCATGTAGGGATGGAAGTGGTCATTTTATCATCATTTTATTCAATTTGAGGATAAGGGAAAATAATTGGTTTATGAATTCTTGGATTTCATGATTGTTTTGGATACGGGAACGAAGTGGTATGGATAATGAATGTAAATATGGATTAGATACATAGATGGTTTTGGTGGTCGTTGAAGCTCGTATGAATTTGTTTTCAACTAGGGTCGAAGGCGACGTTGGTGGGGTATGGGTGAGATCAACAAAAGTTGTTGTATCAACCCTAACCTTCTTCGGAGTTGTGTTTGGTTTGTTTTATCGTTGCTCCTCTTCTATGATAAACTTGTGGAATTTTTCATCAATTGGAATCTTTCTTCTGGAATCCTCAAGGATATGAGTCATTCTATCATATAAATCTACATCATCATCTTCAGTAGGTTCTTGGACGATGAGTTTACATTTCCCCTTTCCTTTTATGGAAATCTTCCTTTTTTGTCAAGATTTAAATAACACATCGACTATTCGACAGATATTTTCTTTGGTATGTGCATATTCTAGAGGAGGCCTATTAGATTGGGTACTTTCCTTAGTTTGTTCTGCTTGTTCCTATGACTACGATGGAGGTGGTAGCACAATACCCAGTGGATTGATGTTTCCATTACTATTGCGATTGAGGGTAAAAGTGTTGAGATGTAGGTGGATTTCATAGTATTCTTCTTTCTCTACATAGGTTAAGGGATTGATCATTGGTTGATCAATTTTTCTCACTATAGGTGGTATATCCAACTTAGTATTGGATTTCTGACTGAGTTATGTTAAAAATTCCTCAATCAAAGGGTAGAAGTCAAGTTCTTTTATGATGCCTCCATCTCCTTGTAAATACCATAATGACATATGGTCTAACTAAAGTTGGATGTGTCATGACGGTGGTAGAATTCTTCGGAAATGTTATGGTACCCGCCATGGAGAAGTTTTATTTTTAGTGCTTGGAACCATGTTTCTAGCCAAATGTTTGTTGTTTCTACTCCCAGTCAGGGAGAAGGATTTAAAATTCTACATTGCTAGTCGATTTGGCTTAGTGAATTCCTTATATATGACCGGTCGAAGATGGTACATAGCGATCCACATTATCAGTGAAGGATACCGTATTTGAGATCCTTCCTCTTAGCACTTTACTTAGATGTGCTTAATTATATTGGCTAAATGTTCTACCAAGCGATAAAGTTTCCCTTTCTTCAATAAATTTTGAACTTCTTCCAACATGTTTAGCTTTAGGTTGGAACCTCTTCCAATGCTTGTTAAGACCATTGATATAATTTTGGCAGGTATCTTAGGCATGCCATAGATGATTTGAGTTATTATCATCAAACTTGAGTTTTTCCTCCTGCTGTACCTATTAGTTCTTCAATGAGGCCCGTGTTTAATTTAACAGGAACCGACTCTCCCTTGTTTGATAGTTCAGTAATCCTATAGATTATATCGTGGTGATTTCCACAAGTGTGTCAAAATAGAATTTTCCATTAGTTTAGCTACTGATAATGAATTGTGCAATTAGCTCTTTCATGTCGATGAAACTATCCATAAGTGGTGCATTCATGTAGATGAGGATTTTACTAGAACTTAATATTTGATCATCCTCTATCTATTTTTCATTTTTGTTGGTTCCCCATTCCATAATTTCCTTCCAGATCCTTTTCCATGATGGATCAATTACTTTAGCATTTCGAATGTTATGTCACATCGAGCCTCTAACTGTGTGTTAGATTTTCCTAGATATTTAAGCTTGTTTGATGCAGACCTAGTAGTTGTATTCATATTTTTGGTGGGCATTCTATCGATTATATTCTCTAGTTCACAAGGGGGTAAAATGGGCTCTGGACTTTAGATGCTCTGGTGTTCTAGTTCTTTGCAGAATCAAGTCCAAGTTTTTTCTAGTGTGGTATTTATAGCATAATTTTTTGGAGTGGATGGGGGACTAGTGTATTGTGGTATTCGTTGTTGTATTAATGGTAGAATTGAATGTGAAGGATGGATTGTCAGTGTTTCTTTTGGGACATGCTGACTTTGGCACTTTAGGTGATGGTGGTCATGATGAATTGATTGGACCATTTTTTCTTCTTTATGTCGATGTGTTTCTGGTTCGTGATGGTGTCGGTGTTGTTGAGGTGTTCAAAATTATTCATTTATGTTATGTTCATTTCGATAATTTTATCCCCCGAACTTTATTTTACTGTTTCTTGCCTCCAATTTTTTCCAAGAACCTGTCATAGTGATTCTCGTTATAGTAGTTTTTCTTGGGTTTTTATATTTTTATAGTCTTTATTTTTTATTTTTTCCAACTATTTATAGTTACTCAATCATTTTTTTATGCGTTATATCATCTTAGACGGGCCCCATTAACCATTTTTATAAATACGTTTCCTTCGAGTGTTTTTAGTCAGGTTGATCTGTTAGTATTGATCTCTTCTACAATGTATAAACCCATCCACTTGGTATGTAGTTTCTTAGGATTTCCTTTTAAATGACTATTGCACACTAACACAAGGTCTCCGATCGACAAATTTTTATCTTTAATATTTTGATCGTGCCAAGATTTTTGCTATTATTTTTGGATTTCTTGGTGTTGCATTGCAATTTGCCAATCTTATTCTAGTTTGGATAGTTAAATTAATATTTTTTTATAGCATCTTCGACTTTGATGTGTAATACGTTGACAATTAGAGGCGTATATTGTAGAAAATGTAGGGGTATGACTGCTTCTTGTCCATAGACAAGTCGAAATAGTGTCTAACATGTCAAATGTTTATATGATGTTCTATATGTCCATAATACAACTGGTATTTTGTCATCTGCATCCTATTTGTCGGTGTTATAGATATTTTTGAGTCCTTTGGTTAAGTTTTTGATAAAAGATTCAATTGCACCATTGGATTGAGGATGATATGATGTACTTTTCCTATGTTTGATAATGAATTGTTTTTTCAAAGATGCGATTGCTTTACTTACAAAGTGTGACCCCTGATCACTGATCAATGTTAGCGAACATCGAAAATGTGTGGTGATGTTATCATATATAAATCTTGCAGATACCTCACTTGAGAAAGATTCAACTGGTTCTACTTCTTCCCACTTAGTGACAAATTCAACAGCTATAATTGAATATATCGTGCTTTTGTGCATCTAGCCAGTATCGAAAATGGTCTTTTGAAGTCAATTGCCCAAAGTTTCAAATGTTAGGAATGGGTTTATCAATATTAGAGGAATTTTGGTGCTTGGTAGAGTTCAACCTAGATTTTGGCATTGATCACATTTACTTAGGACTTATACTCGACAATCTCGTAACATTGTCAGCGACCATAATTCTGACTCTTGTATTTTTCTAGATTTTGTGTCAGCCTGAAAATGTCCTCCAGCTTGGCCATAATGTGCTTATCTCATTATACTCTCCTTTTCATGATCGATAACGCATCATCGTAGGACATCATCTAGTACAAGTTTGTAAAGAAACTCATTTATTATGGTGTAGGGTGCATCTTTCATCGCCATGATATTCTTCTTTTTATCACTCATCCCTTTTGGTGCTTGGAATTCCTCAAGGAATTGAGCAATTTTAGCTAAGTCAGAAGGTACAACTTCAATTCAGAATAGATGTGCCCCTGGTAGGTCATCTTAAATTCCAGTCGGTTCCTCACCTATGTCGATTCTTGACAAATGGTCGGGTCCAACATTTGGTTTTCCTGGTCGAACTACGACTTCAAACTTGATTTCTTGGAATAATAGCAAGCATCAAGAAATTATTCCATGATCTGTTGGTTTATTTAATAAATATTTTAATTCTTGATTGTCCATGTAAAAGATAAATGGATGAGTGAGTAGTAATGTCCATGTTTATGAAGTGAAAACACCATTCTAAGTTCTTATTTTTTCTGTTGTCAAATCATTTCTCTTAGATTTGATTAATTTCCTACTATTGCATTCATTTGGATGGTCCATTCCATCATATTCAGTTTGATTTAAGATTGCTCCTATTTCTATTCCATATGCATCGATATGAACATCGAATTTAACTGACAAGTTTGGAAAATGTAGTATGGGTGCTTTGACTAATTTTTCTTTAAAATGTCGAATGATTCCGCGATTTCTTCATTCCACTAATATTCATTATTTTATTTTAGTAATTATTCTAATGGATATTTCATGTTAGAATAATGTCAGATGAAATTTCTATAATACTTCGTATGTCCAAGTAAGAATCTCACATGTTTAGAATTTACTGGTGGTTTTAGTTCGAGAACAGTTTTATTTTTTGTGAAGACAACTTTAATTCCTTCCTTACATACAACATGTCCCACTAGGATTCCTATTGGAGTTGCAAAGATACAATTTTTGATATTGAGGGATAATAGGATATGTCAGCATATTTCTAGCATAAGTCTTAGCCATTTACAGTGGTTTTTCAGCCTAGAATAGATTGTCTAATTGTCAAAATATATCACCATATTTTTATAGATATATTCTTGAAATGATTTAACAACAATTTTGGAGAATACAAAGAGGAAATTTTTCAATCCCAATGGCATGAATTTGTATGCAAACGATCAAAAATCACATACAAATGTCATCTTCTTTTGATCCTCTTTAGTAATGGGTACTTGGTTATATCTTGAAATTACGTTTGTAAATGAATAATACTCGTGGCCTACAACCTTATTAAGAATTTCATCTACAAAAGGAGTTGGAAATGGCTATAGTAGAGTTACTTTACTATGTTCTCCGAAGTGGACACGAATCTCGATTCATGTTGGGTCATGTTTCTTCGATTGAAATACCATTGGACTTTCCCATTCTGATTGGTCAATAGGATAGATGATTCCTGCTGTAAGAATGCTATCAATTTATTTCATTACGATTTATTTGTACTTGTGCACCAGTTTATATGGTATTTTATTCATTGGTTTTTCCTCAGGTATTTTGTCGATTTACATTTCACCCATTTCTTGAGCAAGTCTTTTTGTATATTTATAGTTTTGAGCAAAAAACATCCTAAAATTCATTTAATAGGTTGACTATTTCTATCGTTTGTTCTTCATTCCACTAGCCATAATTTTTTTCAATTTTAGGTTTGTCGGCATTAGATACGTCCACTTATTTTATTTTAACTTTTTCATCCATCCATTATGGTGCTTTACTCTCATTAATTTGTCAACTACTTCTTTGAACTGTGAAAACGGTGGAGGAAAATATTTCGTTGTCAATCCTGTAGAATCATATTTTCCGTTGTTTCAATTTTGAATACTGTCTTGATTGGTATTGAAGTTTTGGGTTGATCGGTTTTCCATTGGAAACTTCTCCCAATTGCACTTTCTATTTCTAGTTGAAGTCTTGTTGAGTGTTGTATTTCAGCTGACCGTATAGTATGGTATGTAGCATTTTGTCAGTTATGTTGAGTTTTTGTGGATTTTTTTTTTAGACACTTGTAAGAAGATTTTTATTTGTTTACATGCTTCGACCAACAATTCATCTTGAGGTGAAAATTTGAAATCATTAATAAAACTTTCTTTAAGTTCATTCCATGTGAACGTTTCTCCTTTTTCTTCTTCCATTTTATACCACTTATTTGGTTAATTATCAAGTGTATTTCAAAATAACTGTGGCCATATTCACTCATATTTATATCCTAATATTCTCCTATCTTTTTCACATGTAGCAATGTGTTCCTCAAAGTCGCGCCCTTGTAGTGGTATATTTGATTTTGTTATTAATTTATTTCCTCCAAATATTTCAATAAAGTAAGTTGAAATTTTTTTCCATGTTTGTAGTCTCAACTAGTGTGTATCCCACCATCGAGCAACTTGCCTTGTAAATGTATCGACTAAATTTTGAAGTTTTCCTTGTTCACCTATGGTTTTAGAAAGTTGTTCAGCATGAAATGTGGGTGATTCACATTCTTTGAAGGTTGTTCCATTCTTTACTAGTGTCAGAGATGGATACTCTTGAATTTTTTGTTCCAATATTTTAGGGATTGTAGTGACAGAAAAACATTGTCGAGTTTTATTTTTAGGAATGGCTTGGATAGTCTAACATTCCCATGCTTGTAATTCTTAACTTTCTATCTCCCAACCATATAATTCCACATCTTAGTTATAACCGATCGAATTAGGATTCCCCAGTTGGAGTGCTCCATATGCGTTAGGTTCGTTGTAATCTTCATTATTCCATATCTGCTATCACTATCGAATGTTGAAATATTCATCTATGGGTTATATCCAAGGTTCTCCATGGGATGTATGGATCAGAACAATATATTTTTTCCCATTACCCTTAATTTTGATTCTTTCTTTATTTAATGAAATAAATGTCTTCATTTTTTGTCCCAATGGTCGACCTAATAGAGCTGGAAAGGAACTGGAACCTTCCTTGGGGTTTATTATTTTCAATTCGACTTTAGTTGAGATGCGTTTAATAGTCATATTGATATTTTTATAGAAACCAATGGGTTCAATTAATCCTTGATCCCCTAATTTTAAATATATGACAGATTCATTTAATCAAGGTTTACAAGTTGTTCCCATGTGTCTATGGTCATTATGTTTGCTTATAATCGAAAGTCAAGAACGACTTGTCAAACATGGTAGCCTTCAATTTCAAGATCAACTAATGGGTCGGCATCATGTTTATCCCTTTTATTAAGGATACATATAATTTTAGCTTGTTTATCTTCATCAATTTTTTTTTAACATTGTACATTAAATCTATCATCTTCGCAACAGATTCATCATTATTTATTAGTTTAATTAGTTCATTAGTAGTATTTTCTTGAGAGTCATCATTTTCTTCATGTGCTCCTAGTTCTTGGAATATATTTCATGCATCATTATATAGTCGTTTTTGTTCAGCAGAGTTAGGATAATCTTATTTACTTTTTATTTTAGTAATTTGTGGATTATCCATGCCAATTTGAGTTCTTTGTCGAGTAACAATTTGTAAATTCTTAGTTTGAAAAATATCGCATTTTGAACACTAGACAAGACATTAATTTTCTTTTTATTGTTTATGTTTTCAATCATGGTAAGATGATCCTACAAAGAGTGATCACCTACTCTACAACTTGTATAAAATTTTAGGTTGGGTTTGTCCTTGTACGGACAATGTGCATGTTGATGCCCTTCGTCTAGGCATGTAAAAAACTAGATGGGTCGATGTGGTCTATTTTCCCAATTTCAAAAATATCAGCGTCCACCTTGAAATCCTCCACGTTGGTTATAGTTGTCATTTCGGCGCTCATATCTGTGACCGTCATACCTTTGATAATTATTTTGCTCATTCCGATGGTTATTATTATTCCTTTCATTATTGTCAGTGTTATTATTTTGAGTGAAAACATTTGTCTGATAGACTGCTTGATAGTTCTATCGAGTTTTCAAATTTCACTGACATTCTGTTGTCGAGTGGATTTTGACTTTGTAGATTGCAGAACAACGAGCTTTTTGTTTCTTCATATTCTATGGGAAATATTTTTTTGCATGTAAATCATGTTGGAGTCGTTATCCAACCCACACATGTTTATTTGGAATAATTGGCCTATTTTACCACGTATCCTAAGTTATTGGCTCGAATATGTGACTACATCATCAACTCGGTCATCCTCCTTCAATTAGGGAGGCTAATTATGTCTTCTCCTTCAATCCAGGAGACTAACTGAGATTCCTCCTTCAGTCAAGGAGCAAATTTGGGTTGATTTTCATGACCTAAGCACCTCAGATCAGTTAAGTGATGGTTATTCCACCTACTTTAAGTTAAACTGCAGCTATCAAGGTGCCTCCATCACCATTTTTTCTATTGGTGATTTCCACTTAACTTGAGTGATTAATGTGCCTCGAACAAATTTTGGTGAATTAGTTCAATTAAATTCAATTCATCTGAGCTAACTGATGTCAAATATGTGTCCTCACCTATTATTTGACATGTAGTTGAGTTCTATTAGATTTGACTCACTCGTTTCTTCCTCTGATTCAGTTAGAGCGGGTTATTGATTGTGATTAGTGGTTAATTGATGTATTTAGTGTGGTTAACTAATAGCTAAGTGTTGGAAATATGCGTTAAAGTTGTCATTGATGGAAAAGTAGGTTATGAAAGATAAAGGATAAGCAAAGGACACCATGGCAGAGTGAACTTAGTATATGTCAAAGGTAATGATGAGATGGAACAAATGATGAAATATCATATATGATGACAGGGCATGGCATTGAAGAGATGATGAGGTGGAAAGAAGGATCATGGTAGGCTATACCTTGTAATAATGGCCATCTAGTAAAGGTCTCAGTTTGACTTAAACACCTCCGAGGAGAAAGATATAGGCCTTCCAAAACAGGGTTTTTCATTATTAAAGGTAAAAATGTCTAAGTAACCTCAAGAGGATGCTCAGCATAAATTATGGGTTATAGTAAAGGTCAGCAGCACATGAGGGTATTGTAGTGTGTTGGTTTTTCTATATAACCATGGCCTTAGTTCTCCTTGAACATGTCTGAAGACGAAGTTATTGGTCTACCAAAATGAGGTCTTAGAAGGAAGTTCTGAACTTGAGTAATATTGAATGTTGGTTAATGTTTTATCCCACATTAGAAGCAGAGTGATAGTTTTATTGTTTATAAACAAATCTCTTACATTAATTATTTTTCAAGTAGAGAAACAATATTATGGAGGGCTCTGGGTGTTTGGACTCCATGAGAAGCTCACTATCCTAGAGACTGGGACGACCTAACATGCCCCATACCTTTTTCTAGATACGACATGAACAAATCCAATAGTCAATATCAAGTCCACAAAATATCTAAGGTCGAAAATAGTTCAACAAAATCTCAAGATCGGATGGTGAGGATCCGAATCGTCCTCGATCCAATTGTGTGGAACATATCCACAACAGTAGAAAAGATGAAGTCTACCAAATCTCAAATGATATTACGGCTAGGATCAAAATCACACTAGATCTGACGTTTAGGATGAGTTCTGCATAAGCTAGGCCAGAAGGTCGATATTCTAGAAAAATATCAAGATCTAATGACTAAGATTAAACCTGCACTATATCCAACAGTTGGGGTTTAGTCCCACAAAAGAAGAGCGGAAATGCTATATTTTTGGAAAAGATCAAGATCATATGGATTATATTAGTTCTGCTAAAACAGATCTACAGATCAGAAAATTCGAAGATCGAAAAGTGGAAATAAAAAATCGGAGAGTCGAGAAACAGCTTTAGGAAATGTTACATTTTTGCAATTTGAATTCCGAAAGGCGGAAAGTGGAAGGCCGATATCAGACGGTTGGGAATCATTCCACAAGAGATCTATGGTCTGGAAAATATGAAGACCAGAAAGAAGAAGTCAAAAATTGGGAAGTCAAGAAATGACTTCAGGAAATATTACATTTACGCAATCTATAGTCTAGAAAGAGGAAAGCAAGAGGCTAAGATCAGATAGCTAAGAATCATTCCACAAGAGATATATGGTCCAGAAATTTGATGACCGAAAATTGGAAATTAGAAAATTGAGAAATGACGTAAGGAAATGTTAAATTTCCACATCTCGTGATCTGGTAGATCAACAGTCAGGATCAATCCTGAAGAAGATCGACGATGCAGAATAACTGAGGTAGAAAGTCAAAATGTGGAAATTAGAAAGTGATGAAAAGTGTGGAAAACTTGGTTCAAATGTTGATTTTCCGATTTCCTCCACCCAAAGATCAGCGGTCAGGAAAAAGCCCGATGAAGATCAATGGTAGGGAATTTTTGACGAGGAAACCTTGATGTGGAAATGCTATTTCGAGAAGGAAATCTATGTATTAGATCGACTGTCGACAGAGACTTAGAAATACGATCAACGACTCTGATTAAAGATGGAATATTATCTTACAGAAAGAAGATGGAGAGTGTGAAAGCACCAGAAAACATTGAACAAAGGTGAGAAAATGGATTCCAAGCCATGGAAATGAATTCTGAGGTGCGTGATCAATGAAATAACACAAAAGAATGTTCTGGTAGATGTGATCGTCAGATACGAAAGGGAACAATAGTGAAAGGTTAGTTTGTTCATTTTGAATAGGCATAACTATTGAAAGAAACTTAATGCTAAGAAGTATTTAAGCAATGGCCTGATCAGGAAGAAATAGGTCTTTCCATTTTTTTATTGCTAGACCATAATTAGAGACCAAAGGGTGGGACAAAATTTAGAGGGAGAGAAATATATAAGTTTACCAAAGGAAACATATAAGGATGGCAGGGTGAAGCTAGGGCATGCAATTGGCCTTCAGGGGGTTGTAGTCTCCTTTCACTGGTAGCTGGTAAATAGGGTGTTGTAGCATCCCTTCAGTAGTAGCTTATAAAAAATGGGATCATAGACTCCTTCTAGTGGTAGCTGGTAAATAGGGTGTCGTAGCATCCTTTCAATAGTAGACAATAAACTAGGGGGTCGTAGCCTCCTTCCCGTATTTGCTGGTAAATAGGGTGTAATACCATCGTTATCTACAAGAGCAAGAAAAATTATTTGTAAATAAAATTTTTGCACCAATAGGACACATTGGTGGTTTACGCTATTGGGATTCCATGTTAAAATTGCATTCTGTGTATTCTTGTTGTTATGTTTTTTTAATGATATATTTAAAAGTGGTTAAATTAGTGAAAAGATAAGAATATTGATTCACCCCCCCCCTAAGTATTGACCAATAAACCAACAATTGGTATCAGAGCAAGGTTCCTTCCGTACTGTTTAACTACTTAAAGGTAGATCCTTTATAAAACCACTATGGATCAAAAAGAAGGATTGGACACTAACAAACACCCATTCTTTACAGGAGAAAACTATGCATACTGGAGTGTAAGAATGAGGTTCCATATGATGTCCCTTGGATGGAATGTTTGGGATACAACTAAAAATTAGGTTACTATAGTATACCGGTACCCTACAAACACAATAGAACTAGGCCAATATGAAGGCAATGCAAAATCCCTAAATGCAATATTTAGTAGATTAACAAACACTGTGTTTACTAAGGTTATGCAATGAACTTCTTCCAAACAATCCTGAGATAAGTTGAATATTATCTATGAAGGAGCATCTAATTTCAAAGAATTCAAACTGCATACATATAAAATTCAATTTGAAAGCCTCAAAATTAGAGAAGAAGAGAATATTGAGGAATACCATCTTCATGTGGATGAAGTGGTTAATGTTATTAGAGATCTTGGAGGAAAATTGAAAGAAAAGGAAGTGGTAAGCAAGATACTAAGAACATTACCAATGAGATATGACTCAAAGGTATCCACCTTAGAGGAACGAGATGACCCTAAAATAGTGACACTAGATGAGCTACATGGAATTCTCACTGTATATTAGATGAGAAGTGGACTAAATGAAACCTCAAAGAAAGAAGCATATTTTAAAGTCTCTTTCAAAAATCAATTAGAGAATCTAGATGATGAGGAAACCCTCTTTGTAAGTAAACTTAAGAAAGGAATTGGGAAATACAAAGGTAAGCTACTTTTGAAATGTTTTAATTGTGGAAGGATTGGACAATTTTCCCATAAGTGTTTCCACCCAAAGCAAGAGGAGAGTGACCTTGAAGAATCTTCTTGTCATAAGGATATGAATAAGTTTAAGAAAAATAATAATAAATTCTATTCCAAGGAAGAAAGTGAACATCAGGAGATGAGTGAAGATGAAAAAATCCTATTTATAGGAACAACAAATTC
>LPNX011130669.1:47461-61769 GCA_001517045.1 Pseudotsuga menziesii
TTTTGTCTTTTATTCCTAGTCACCTAAAGTTGGTGAAGGAAGTTATTTCCTTGGGATGGGAAAGGTATGGAGGTCAAATTTCAATTTGGGAAGTCGTCCATTTTTGGAAAACGTGTTTTGGCTTCATGGGAATGTAAGAACCCAAAAATTACTCACTCAACCATTAGGAACCCATGTATTTGTTTCCTCACGCAGTTGGATATAGCTAGGGCATTCTCGCTCACGATTTCTGCTAATTTTCATTCCTCTATGGATGGGGATTTTGTTTTTGGGTATGGATCAGTGAATGGGGAGCCATGATGCATGGTTTGGGGGTTTTTAGAGGTAGTTTTGTCTCCCTCACAACTCTAGATCTTCATGTGTTTTTCCCTCACATTTTTGCTGTGTGTTCCTCATTACCCGGTGGGGGAAACCCATTGTTTTGGTGGCACATCAAATGGAAGAGAAGACACACAATATTTGGGTGATTTCTGAGGTTGTTCTAGCGACATGAAGCCCATAAATGGTTCTGAGTTTGAATACATGATATGGGGATTTGTAAGAGTCATTTTTTCCTATGTGAATCCATTGAATCCTTTCTAAATTCGAGTTTCTCACCCAGGGGTTGATTTTCACCATTCACCAAATCATTTTTGGTTGAAAATAATTTTCTGCATACCCAACATGTGTATTTTGTTGTTGTGGTAATCCTTGTGATGGCTTGGCAGAGTAAGTCCAAGAAACCCATCTACTAGATGGATTCATGTGGTTGATTAGCAGGTTTGATTGGCTAGGTAAATCCAAGGAACCAGCTATTAATTGGTTGGTTGTGTATTTGATGAAAATTCTATCTTGGCTCAGTAGGTCGAAGGAAACCCCATGTTATTGGTTTGTTTCCCTAATAGCCTATGAAACCCGCTTGTTTATTTTCTTAGCTAATTGTATGTGAAACCCAATTATATGTTTGGATTTACTGTGGGTGTATGGTTTTGTTGGGTGTAACCTTGTTACTCCCTAGATCCTTGTGGAAATCATGCCCAGATCAAGGGTGATAGTGATGCTGAGAGATTGATGAGCACACTAGCATATGGTTGGGTGGAACGTTGTAGCATCATATCTAGTTGAGGACCATCTTCTTCTCAAGATAAGTATTCTTTCTATATTTAATTTATGCATCTGTATTTATTTTATGAATTACTATGAACATGTTGAATGCTTGAATGAATGTGTTTTTCTTCCATTGTATTTAGATGTCTTATGCATCTGTATATGTATTTATTCCAAAGTATTTTTATTATCATGTTCATGGTGCTAGATTGCTCATATTTGTTAGCAGCAACAGCCTAGTCGTGTCCTCTCCATTGTCGGTATGAGTGGTGGGGACATGAAAATTGGTTGCATAGAATGTATATACTCAGGGAGAGAAAATATTAGAATACTGCAATTGGTATCATAATTTTGGTTTCAAAGGAAAACAAAATTGTACTCTCCTTGGCAAGATACTTACAACAAGGACATAACAAGTTATCCGTTGTCATTGCTGTCAAGGGGGGGGAAATTTTAGGTGTTTCCATCAATGCTAAAGGGGGAGATTGTTGCAAATATGGGTTATAGTTGTAATTTATTGAAAAGTCGGTTATGAATGACAAAGTATAAACAAAGGACACCATATTAGAGTAAATTCAGCATAAGTTGAAGGAAATGCTGACATGGCACGAATGATGAAATAGCAGATATGATGACATGGAATGGCATGGAATAGATGATGAGGTGGCAAGAAGTATCATGGTAGGATATACCTTGTTATAATGGGAATATAGTAAATGTACCAGTTTGACTTAAAAATCTCGGAGGAGAAAGATATAGGCCTGCCAAAACATGGTTTTTCATCAGTAGAGGTAAAAATGTCTTAGTAGCCTCAAGAGGATGCTCAACATAAATTATGGGTTAGAGTAAAGGTCAAAAACACATGTGGGTATCATAGTATGTTGGTTTGGCTATTTAAACATGGACTTAGTTCTTCATAAACATGTCTGAAGACAAATTTATTGATCTGCCAAAATGAGGTGTCAGAAGGAAGTTCTGAACTTGACCAATATTGAAAATTGGCTCATGTTTCATCACATTGGCAGTGGAGTGACAATTTTATTCTTTATAAACAAATCTCTCACATTACTTGTTTGACACACAGAGAAAATATATTGTGGGGGGATCTAGGTGTTTGGAGTCCATGAGAAGCTCACCATCTTGGAGCCCGGGATGACTTGATAGGTTCCATAACTTTTTCTAGATACAGCATGAACAAATATGACGGTCAAGATCAAGTCCACAAAATATCTAAGGTCAAGAAGACTTGAGAAAACTCTCAATATCAGACAGTGAGGATCAGATTCTCCCTAGATCTGATGGTGAGGAAGAAATCTACATGAGTATTGCAAAAAAGATGAAGTCCACCAAATCTCAAATTTTCTGACGGCTATGATCAAACTTACACTAGATTTGATGGTTTGGATCAGTTTTCCATAAGTTAGGCAGGAAGCCCAAGATTCTGGAAAAAGATCAAGATCAAAAGACTAAGATTAAATATACACTATATACGACGGTCGAGGTTTAGTCCCACAAAATAAGAGCAAAAATTATAGAATTCCACAAAAGATCAAGATCAAACGGCTTATATTAGTTCCGCTAAAACAAATCTATGGTTTGGAAAATATGAAGATCAGAAAGAGGAAATTGGAAATCTGAAAATCAACAAATGACTTCAGGAAAAATTACATTTCCACAATATGAAGTCCAGAAGGTGGAAAGTGGAAGGTGAATACTGGACGGTTGAGAATCGTTCCACAAGATATCTATGGTCTGAAAAATTCGAAGACTAGAAAGTACAAATCGAAAATCAGAAAGTCGAGAAACGACATCAGGAAATGTTACATTTCCGCAATCTAATGTCTGGAAAGTGGAAAGAGGAAGTCCAAGATCGGATGGTTGAGAAAGGTTCCACAAAATATCTATGGTCTGGAAATTCGAAGACCGGAAAGCAAAAATTAGAAATCGGAAAGTCAAGAAATGATGTAAGTAAATGTTACATTTCTGCATTCCATGATCTGATAGATTAAAGTTCAGGATGAAGCCCAAATAATATTGATAGTGTAGAATCAATGTGGCTGAAAGAAAAATGAAGAAATAGGAAATTCATGAAAAGTGAGGAAAACTTGGTTCAAATTTTGATTTTCTGATTTCCTCCAGCCGAACGTCAACGGTCAGGAAAATGCCCGATGAAGGTCAATGGTGGGGAATCGTTGATGGGTAAACCTTGGTGCGAAAATGTGATTTCGAGGGATAAATATATGTGTTAGATCAACAGTCTAGAGAGACTTAGAAATAGGATCAAAGGTTATGATTAAAGTTGGAAGATGATCCCACAGAAAGAAGATGGAGAGTGCGGAAGCACCATAAAATGTTGAACAGAGGTATGGAAATGGATTCCAAGCTATGGAAACAAATTTCAAGGTGCGGGATCAATGAAAGAATGCAAAAGAACGTTCGAGTAGATGTGATCATCAGATATTAAAGGGAGCAATTGTGAAAGATGGGTTTGTTCATTTTTAAGAGGCGTAACTATTGAAATAAGCTTAATGCTGAGAAGTATTTAAGCAGTGGACTGAGTAGGAAGGAATAGGTCTCTGTAGTTTTGATTGCTACACCAGAACCAAAGACCAGAGGGTGTGACTAAATTAAGAGGGAGAGAAATATATAAGTTTACCAAAAGAAACATATAATGGTGGCAGGGTGGATCTAGGGTAGGAAATAGTCTTGCAGGGAGTTGTAGCCTCCTTCTAGTGCTAGTTGGTAAATAGGGTGTCGTAGCATCCTTTTAGTAGTAGCTGATAATTTAGGGGGTTGTAGCCTCCTTCTAGTGGTAGCTGGTAAATAGTGTGTCATAGAATCCTTGTAGCAGTAATTGATAAACCATGGGGTCGTAGCCTCATCCCAGTAGTTGCTAGTAAATAGGGTGTAATACCATCCTTGTCTATAAGAGCAGGAAAAACTATCTGTAAATAACAATTTTGTAGTAATAGGACGTATTGATGGCTTACCCTATTGGGATTCCATGTTAAAATTGTGTTCTATGTAGTCTTGTTGTTATGTGTTTTTAATGATAGAATTACAAAGTGGTTAATTTAGTAATAAGATAACAATACTAATTCACCCCCCTATCATTATTGACCAACAAACCAACACTAAGCCACTCTCATGTGTTCAATTTGAATGACCTCTTGGGAATTTGGATTGTCTTGCAATTCATGCAAGTGTATGACATTGTATCAGTACTTTCTAACTAATTATTGATAATATGCAGCTGCAACCTCTAATTGTAGCACTGCTATGTCTTTTTGTGTGTAAATTGATCTTGAATATTCTATAAGATTGTTCCTTGGTCCTTAGATTACCATGACTCAATTTTCACATGGTATCATATCCATGACAGGAAAAGGCTCTTCTTCTCCAACAAGATTTCTTGATGGATCCATCAAGATATTTGAGCAAAAGGATAAAAAATTCTAGGTTTACACTAGAAGTGGAAATTTTACCACATAAATCCTAAGCAAAGGAATTGTTGATCAATCTAGCTTGATTAACTAAGTTGGGAGTGATGAAAACTTGAAAAGTGCAGGCTATCTAACCTTACGATTTCCTATTTTTTTGTTTTTGCATATTTTTACAGGTATTTCACTGCATTCGCTACATCATCTTCATGGCTTCTTCTGTCAATATTTTTACTCCCTTAAATTACCACCAATGGAAGAAACACATGGAGATTAAGCTTCTCTCCAAAGAACTCTACAGATTCACAATGGACATAGAAGTAGAGGCAAATCATGTTGTTGATAAGGACAAGTACTGAAATAAGCTTGATGAAGCTTATGGATTTCTATTCATGTCTATTTATAAAGATATTCTCTTCCACATCAATGGATTGAAGACTTCGAAAGAGATTTGGGATCAACTTTCTTCCCTGTTTGATAAGTAATATAATTTGAGGATATATCAACTAGAGAATGAGTTGATTTCTATGAACCCAAGAAACTACGAAACCATGAATGATTTCTTCACCAAATTCAAGGACTTGGTGTTTTAGTTGAAGAAGTGAAAAGTTGAGAAAGAGTATGATGAACTCATCCTAGCCATGCTCTCAAAACTTGGTCTGACATTAGAGGAAATTTGGGGTCTAAAATGGGCCTTATAAGAAAACGTGCCAAAATAAGTTTTTGTGAGTTGGAATTCAAGAACCAATAGAATTTCAATAAAATAAGTCAACCATAATGGTTGAATTGGCATATTTGTCATTAAAAAAAACTACTTTTTTTGTTCGTATTTTCGACATATCTCATTGTGTTTTTACTCAAATTTCGATCGAGAGAGCTCGTTGCATGCGGAATTTGATTCCGCATCCAACGAGTACCCACACTGCATACTTTTTACAGACCCTGCTACCCCAAAAACAAGAAATACCTGAAAAAACGTGATGATGATGTCATCATCACATTTTTCCAGGCATTTCTTATTTTTTGGGGTAGTGGGGTTTGTCAAAAGTATGCAGTGTGGATACTCGTTGGATGCGAAATCAAATTCTGCATCCAATGAGCTCTCCCGCTCGAAATTTGAGTAAAAACACGGGGAGATATATCAAAAATACGAACACAAAAAGTAGTTTTTTTCTTTCTTCCTCCAAAATTAATTAATATTATTTTATTATTTTAACCATTATTTTATTATTTTAACTATTATTTTATTATTTTCCTTAGGAGGCCCATTTTAGACCCCAAAATTCCTCTAATGATTATTCAATCTTTGTGTCTACATTCCATAGTGGGAAGCTCACAATCCAAAATTGGAAAATGCCATCCCTCAATGCATTCATTTAGTTTATCATAAATGTGCATGAAAAGCTTGTCCAAATTGGGATCATCATATATTCTAAGGACCAAGATTTGTTTGCTGGGGGGCCTAAGGCTACAATTGGAAAGTTAAAGAAGAAGAAACAAAATACTAAATTTGATGCTTTAAAGCCAAAGGAGAAACCTCAGCAGACTGATGAGCCCTCAGGATCAAGAAAGAACAAGAACAAAGGCAAGGAAGGTAAAGAGAATGTCAAATGTTCCTATTTCAGGAAAGGATTTCACCCTAAAATATCTTGCATGAAGATGAAACTTGATGCTATGACTCTTATCCTTGAGAAGAATAACATCAATTTTCTTGAGGGTACAAGAAAGAGAGAAAATAATGATCGGAACATCAATTTGATGCTCCAAAGCCAAAGGAGAAACCTCAGCAGACTGATGAGCCCTCAGGATCAAGAAAGAACAAGAACGAAGGCAAGGAAGGTAAAGAGAATGTCAAATGTTCCTATTGCGGGGAAGGATTTCACCCTAAAATATCTTGCATGAAGAAGAAACTTGATGCTATGAATCTTATCCTTGAGAACAATAACAACAATTTTATTGGGGGTATAAGAAAGAGAGAAAATAATGATCGGAACATCAAGCCAGAAAGAGGACTTTCCCTCATGGAAAATGTTTCGAATCCTAGAGCTCTCCTCATAGACTCTGGTGCTTCGAACCATATGGTCGAAAGAAAAGATTCCTTTTCATTCTTGGAATATGATAGCAACATTCCCATCCACATAGGAGATTATTCTAAGATCATTTCTAAAGGTAAAGGTACTGTAAAACTTGGACATCGACGCTTCTATGATGTTCTGTATGTACCCTTATTGGACTCAAATATGTTGAGGGTATATCAAATGGAACACAAAGGAGTTCCAAATAGAGTTACCTTCATCCCAAATGATGTTGAATCATATCAAATATTGCATACGATAAACTAATTGCAACAGGTGTAGTGAATCATTCTGCTAAGACCTACGAGTTTTCCAAGTTTGTATTGGATGCAAAGTCCATTGATCTTCAAACAAATGGGACTGAGGTCAGCCAGCTGTGGCATGAAATATTTGGGCATTATAACTTCAAATACTTGCATAAAATTCAAAAACAATCCATGGTGGAAGGTATCCTAACCATCAAAACCTCTAGTGTAATTTGCAAAGGTTGCATTGTCGGCAAACACCCTGACCACAAATTTGATCTAGGATAGGAAATCCATGCAATGAGTATTTTGGGGATGAACCAATATGATATTAGTGATCCTATGCCTATAGACTCCATGAGTGGTTCAAGGTATGTGCTCACCTTTTTTGATGACTTCTCCAGATTCACTTGGGTTTTCTTCCTAAAGAAAAAATATAAACTTCGAAAAAGATTCATTGAGTTCAAGGCATCTGTTGAGAATTCCTCTAGGAGGAAGATAAATTCTCTGAGATATGATAATGGAGGAGAGTACATAAATCTATATTTTATTCAAATATGTGCTAAATATGGGATCAATATCCAACACTCAATTCCCTACACATCCCAGTAGAATGGTGTAGTGGAAAGGAAAACATGGACCCTCAAGGAGATGACCACCTCCATGCTGGAAGACAAAGATTTGGCTTCAAATATTTGTGCTAAGCCAATGAATGTTGCTTCCTAAATTTAGAATAGGTTCCCTCACTCTTTTGTGAAAGGAAAAATTCATTTCAAAGCATACTTTGGGCACAAACCGCATGTGTCCAAGTTCAAAGTTTTCGGGTCAACTGCTTGGGCTCGAATTCCATTTGATCAGAGGGAGGATTTGCAACCACAGAGTAATGAGTGTATGTTCATTGGGTCTCCACAGGAATCAAAGAAATACAAAGTATTGAATATCATAACCAAATAGAGATTTCTTGAGAGAACTTTCTACTTTGAAGAACCTCTCCAAGATGTGGAACTAGTCGAGGAAGAAACTGCTGAAAATTCCTCCCTTTTTGCCAATCATTCTGATGATGAAAATAGGAGTGTAAGCTCTGATTTTTCGGATATGATATCTGATATCAATGAAAAAAATATACCAGGTTCTGAATCAGATTCAAATGTTCCCACTCATCTCCCAAAATGGGCGGAAAAGACTCTCTCATCCGTCAGTTTAGACATTGGAAATCTTGTTGATCCAAAGAGAACTCAGTCTCATTTTCAAAGAGCAGGAATTGCTCTTTATTGCAATGATTCCTTGCTGCATGAGACCTGATATATGATGATTGGGTTTGATCCCAACTCCTACTACCATTCTCAAAAATATCCAAGATGGAAAGGTGCAATGGATGAATAGTTCAAATCTCTTCGGAAAAATGCAACTTGGGAGCTAGTTTCCCTTCCACTTCAGAGGAAACTTGTTCAATGCAAGTGGGTATATCAAAAAAAGGTTGCTGAAAATGGATAAAAATGCAAGTATAAATCATGACTGGTTTCAAAATGATTCTCCCAATTCTGAGTGGACTACCATGATACCATTGCACCGGTGGAAAAGATGGATTCCATAAGGCTAGTTTTGGCCATTGCCGCATCAAAGCACTTGGAGGTGCATCACATGGATGTTAAGAGTGATTTTATCCATGGATACCTGCAATAATAAATATATATGAATCAGATAGAAATATATACATCATATCCATTGTTGCCTTGTAAGCTGCAGAAATCTTTATATAGCTTGAAACAAGCCCAAGATCTTGGTATGCCAAAATGGATGCCTTTCTGCTTTCACGGAACTTCGAGAGGTGAAAATATGATCGAAATGTATATTTGTAGTAATATGAAGGTAATATTATGCTCATATTATTGTATGTCGATGATATTTTGATAACATGAAGAACGATTTCTTCGATTTCCTTTATAAAAACTGCTCTTCATGATGCTTTTGAAATGACTGATCTAGGCCTGCTGAGACAGTTTCTTGAGATGGAAATCACTCAAGACTATGATGGGATAATGGTGACTCAAAAAAATTATGTTTCATACCTGTTAATTAAGTTTAACATGTCTGATTGTAAGTCTGCACAATTTCCTTTCCTCTTAGGAACTAGTCTTTAAGAGGGAAAATCAACTCCACCTATGGATTACACTAGTTACCGCCAGTTGATCAAAATTTTGCTATACTTGACACATTCAAGGCATAAAATTTGTTATGTCATCAATGTTGTATCAAGGTATGTGTAGCAGCCTCATGAAATTCATTAGATGGAATCCGATAGGATTCTACAGTACGTGTAGGGTACTAGATCCTATGGCATTCACTATGCTACAGATTTTGAGCTAGATTTGGGAGGTTTTACAAATTTTGATTGGGAGGGAGATAGCATAGATTGGAAGTCCACTACCAGCTATCTGTTTATTTTTGGTGGTGGTACTAATTGATGGTCTAGCAAAAATCTTGTTTTCATTTCCCTTTCCTCAGCAAAGGTAGAGTATAGGGGAGAAATCAATGCTTGCATCTAGGCAGTTTGGATGTAAGGTATTTTTTCTGACTTTGGGATTTGTAGTGCTTCATCCATTGGAATTTTTTGTGAAAACCAAAGTGATATCAAAATCTCAATAGATCTGGTTCACCGAAAAAGAACCAAACACATTGAGATCCACATGCACTCCTCAGCGATTTGGTGCATGACATGACAATTGTTATGCAATACTGCCCCACAAATGAGAAGGTTGCAAACATTTTCACCAAGAAATTTACTGAGAAAAAGTTCACTTTCCTTCGTTAACTGTTGGGTGTGAGTTCATCAGGGTGAAATCTAGTTAATTCTTTAGTGTTTAGTTTTACGGGAGAGGGGGTTTGTTCCCACTGGGTTTTCCTCTTTTCCTCAATTATATATGTTGATCATTTTAGAGTTACTTTATTGTAAAGGGTTACCTATGGCATTTCTTTTCGGGGCCCTATTTGTTTTTACTCCTCCACATGAGTACAGGTTAAGGCGGGGTGTTGGAGTCCTTATACAACCCACATTTATTTGGCCTATTTTACCACTTACCCTAAGTTATTAGCTTGAATATGTGACTACATCATCAACTGTATCATCCTACTTCAATCGGGGAGGCTAACTGTGTATTCTCCTTCAATTGAGGAGACTAACTGCGATTCCTCCTTCAATCAAGGAGAAAAAATCTGGGTTGATCTGCATGACCTAAGCCCCCTAGTTCAATTAAATGATGGTTATTCCACCTACTTTCAGTTAAACTACAACTATGAAGGAACATCCATCATTATTTTGTCTATGTTTGGAAATTTCTAGTTAACTGGAGTGATTTAAGGCGCCTACAACAAATTTTGGTGACTTATTTCAGTTTAGTTCACTTCATCTAAGCTAACTGAAGTCAGATATGTGCCCTCACTTACTAATTGACATGCAATTGAGTTTTATTCAGTTAGACTCAGTCATTAGTGCCTCAAATTCAGTTAGATATGATTATTGATTATGATTAATGGTTAACTGATGTGTTTAGTGTGGCTAACGGATAGCTAAGCCACTCTCATGTGTGCAATTCAAATGACCTCTTGGGAATTCAAATTGTCTTGCAATTCATGCAAGTGTATGACATTGTATCACTAGTTATGATTGATTATTGATAATATACAACTGCAACCTCTAATTGCATCACTGCTATGTCATTTTATGTGTAAATTGATCTTGAATCTTTTGTAAGATTGTTCCTTGGTCCTTAGATTAATGTGACTCAATTTTCACAAATCATGCTCCTGGGATATGTCACAAAAGAACTTTATCTGTATTAACTGGATGTCTTGTCAACAGTCATCATGTCGACCATAGTATTTCCTATGACCAACCATTGAGCATTTGGTACACTAGACATCATTTCTCCTAAGGCTCATTTCGTGTATTGATTTTTTCATGCTTTCCAATTGTTCCTCAATACATCTATCGAGAGGATTTACTCGATAATCCTCGTCCATTTCGATCTGCAATGCCTTGGTAAGTGCATATTAATATGTGTTGAAGTTATTCAACCAAATATGCATTCAAATTTTTTGTAGTAGTCCAACAACAAACCATTGAATTAGTAATTTTTCATCTATATTATATTCCAATTGGATCAATAGATCCTTAAAATTTTTGTCATATTCCCAAACTATTTCATCAAGTTTCTGAGTTTTGGTCTTCATCTTTTTAGCTGCAAGATGCTTTTCATCAAGTGTTTTAAAGAATGACATAAATTGTTTCTTAATTTGACATTTTTTCGCATCCGGTGTTTTTTCAATGTAGGTCATAAACCAAGTGCTCATTTTCGAAGAGCACTAGCAAACTACACCATTTGATGGTCTTCACTAGAGACGATGTTAGAATCCCATATCAACTCACACACACAGCAATGTGGTTTGGGGTCTTCATATCCCTCATAGAGGGGGATATGATCAGTCATGTGTGCCATATCTTAAACGTATTCATCACCTCCAGTTAGTGGGTTTGGTGGTGGTGGTGGTGGTTTACTCCCTGTAACTTCTTTTCCTTCACAATTATTTTCGACAGAAATTTCATTTTCATCGGTAATGTTTTTTGTAACTATCGGTTCACTTTCAACTACTTCTATTGACACCCACGTAAAATTTTATTCAAACTAGGGTGTTTCTCTTCTCGGTGATTCCGATGGCTTGGGTGAATTGGTTCTGACTAGATTTTATTTTGGGGGGGCTCCTCCATGCACTTAGTAAAGTAGATGAATACTATGAGAGGAAGAATAGGTTTCAAAAGTGATCCAATTCCCTTCTCTTGGTCATTGAACTAAAATATGGTCGACATCATTTCCTTCATCGTCCATTGGACTCCATACATGTAATCGGTCCCATGTATTCTTAAACAATGTCTTGTACTTAGGCACTCTTAGTAATATTTGACGGGGAATGTATTATATTTTGCGGTATGGTTACTAGGAGAAATCTATCCCTCTCTATCCACAAGTCTTCTTCCATGGGAGACAATTCTTCATCAACTCCCTCTTCTCATCGCTCATGATTCAACTCTGGTAGATTTCTTTATGATTATGTCACCATATTCACTTTTCTTTCATATTGTAGTACAACAGCTTGTTCTTTGATTTCTTCCCACCTATTTCTTCTTTTTTTCCTTTCGATCATCTGTAAATATGGAGCGCTTTTGTTTATGACTATTCTATTTTTTTCTTTTTTTCCTTTTCATTCTTACTTTTCATTGTTGGCCTTGTAGTTTTATTCATAAGTGGACAATTATTTCTCTACTTTACCTGAACATGACCATCTACCGCCCCATTGTCAGCCCGAAATATTTTTAGAAAGTTAGGGTGTAACTGGTTATTTGCATAGGAAGTACTCCCACTCTCTTTCTTGAACAGATTTTTCTCACTCTTTTTTATTTTCTTTCTAGTTTGTGTTTCTTGGTGGTGTCAGAAATAGTGGTCGAGGTTCGACAATATGTGGGGCTCCCTTGTCGATCAAAAATTTGAAAAAAAGTGTCCATATAGAGGAAAAATATTGTTCAGTGAGGTCGTTATAGAATATTTCCTAGATGTTGTCAATAGAGACTCGTTCCTTAATAGTGTGTTCCTCACAAAATTTGTTAGCATTTATTTCAAAGCACTCCAACAAATTTATGCAGTGTCCTCCAATTATTTTTTTGCGGAGTTTTATTTCTTTCTCAGCTGCTAGATTTCTCTTCTAGGATCTTCTTCAGTACAACGAGAGCGATATGGACAAAACTTTCATGTGTTTCAGAAAAGAATTTATCCTTTTCTTGAGCAAGAGTTTGCTTGTTTCTTCTAGCGTAATTTGTAGTTCACTATTTTTTGCTCCCACCAATCCTTAATCTCCTACTCTAATATCATCTGGTCATAGTCATTTTCTTTTCATACATGTACCACCAACAATAGAACCAATGTTGTAGTCAATGATATTGCAAGGTTACCAGTGTTACATATACAGATTCATATAATAATGATAGAACAAGAGTCAATTAATGGTAGATAGAATAACAATAGCTTATATTACTCAAGAACACATGTGGGTTCATACAATAAACCGAACCAAGTTTCTATCCAACTCTACATCCTATATATGTGATTTACAAATAGTCATCTTTTTTTATAATCGTTTATTTCAAATTTATTAACGCCACAGACAAAATTCTTATAGAGCGAAAAATTCTGGAAATTCAAATAGAGATCCCAAAGTTCCATACCCAGGTCACCCTGCATATAAAATATCCACACCACATGTGGGACTAGTCCTACTATCCTCCAAACATGAATTCACCCTATCCCGTATTACATCCTTCCACTACAGCGAGGAGTTGTCCACCCAGATGCCATTAAAATTAAAATTTAGAAATGAACTCGTCATAGTAATTCTTTACCGATCTCCCATCAACATGCTAGTGCATGGACTAATTCGTGGCATGATTCACGCATCTTAGTGCATGGCTTCTTCCTGCATCCGGGGTTTTAGTTATACAGGTTATTATGATAATGTATTTATATTATTTATTTGTTATTTATCATTATTATTATTAGTCTTTTACTAGGGGAATCGACAAGGAGGGAGTTGGATGGTAGTCGTGTAACATGAGGTCCAAGAATCCAATCATGGTACCACTATACCCCTAGGTTTCCCACAACTACCCGCAAGCATGGGACATGGGTAAGGCTGGGTGTGATTTGAACTCCTGACCTCTATTTACAACATGTGAATTCATATCAAGCGAATATCCAATGATCCACACTCGTGCGAGCTATATGTTAATTATTAATTATTAGTAAACTTGTTAATAATGATTTATTTCTATTATATATATGCTATTGGTTAATTGTTAGTAACCTTGTTAGTAATTATTATAATTACACCAACAAGAATTTTTAGTTGACAATTTGGTGTTGACGAAGGCCTATAATTTTTCATGATTGCACCAGGATGAGACAAGTGTACTGTAGAGATTGATTTTATGCCAGTCATTCAAAATACGAAATAAAAAATCATAGTGTGTGTGTGTGTGAGTATTAACAGGTAGTTGATGAATCGAAAATTTGTACTAATGCATGGATAACTCATAGCTCATGAATGGATATCCAATAATTCATGGACGATAACTAGAAGAATGTAAGATAATAATAAAAAAAAACATAACAAATAAGTGATGGTTGAATGTCGGTGATAACATGTATCCAAGCATGGATAACTCAGAGTTAAACCAATTTAATTAGAAGAATGTGAGGGAAAAACATATGAATTTTCTTCCATTCCATCACTATCTCTCAAATATTTGATCCCTATCGATGTGATCTAGCCACAAACTATGTGGGTGTGCTAGTCATAAATAAACCAGCACACCCACATAGTTTGTGGCTAGATTACCCCGATAGGGATAAAATAG
>LPNX011130692.1:0-30290 GCA_001517045.1 Pseudotsuga menziesii
CTATATACACATACTGCTCTGGCTACCCATCTGAAAAGCCGTAGCCAGGCCGGTGGAACCCCAACTACTGACTCCTGCATAGCTACAGGGAGATGCTCTATCCGTATAGTGGGTACCCGCTCGGTAACCCTAGTCAGCTTCGCCTCGAGTACCTGGATCAGCCCAGGATCTCCCCCTGCAATAGGACGTACAAAGGTACGTGGGTGCCCTACTGGGCGGACTGGTCCAATATCTGCATTTTGACACATGAGTAGGGTTAGACTTGTGCATATGTATATATCCTATCATTAGAAAATCCATAAAAATTTGATAATGATAAAAAATAAAAAATGACTTACCCATCTCTCCCCATGCTCCTCCTAGAGGGAGGACTAGGTCTGGATCACCTCGGAAATCTAATCCGGCATATGGAAACTGCTCCAATGCTGGTACCTGCCGTTCCCACCATGAATAGAAATCATCGTCATACATACTCTGTACTACATCTCCTCCTCCTTGACGGAGGAAGATATCTCCCCACCGGCTCAGCCTCGGCTGCCATGGATGATGAACCTGTAAGGGTACCGCAAGGCTCATAGCTGGCACCCTCTCAAAGAAGAACGCAACCAATATACTAGCATAGCTAAAGTTCTTCCGTCTCCCCCTCCTACAGTTGGACAATTGCCTCCTCATGATGGGGGAAATCCCTGTGCACCAATCAAAGAGTGTGCCTCTAAAGCAGTCTATAGCCACTCTCATCTGAGTCCTGGTGGCATGATGTAGTCTTGATGACCTTGAAAGTCTAACAATAGTACTGGCCAATACCTGCAACGTAAAGTCCTGTATGTCTACGATGAGAATGCTACTACCCTTCTTTTGAGTACCTGGCCTGCAGAATACGTCAACATAGTTCTAGACACTCAAGGGGTCACCACCCCTGCCAGTGCCCTCCAGGTTCACCGGTGCTCCCCGATGTGATAGTCCGGTAATGAAATAGATGTCCTCTATGGTAAGCTCCAAAGTCTCACCTTGGATGTTGAACATCCCCAGGTCATGGTCCCAATAACTGACCAAGAACTCTAATATGCGGACATTGGCCCACATGGGTGATGTGCAGAAAAACTTGAATAGCCCACTATTCCGCAATGCTTGGATAGTAGGCGGGCTTTGGAGAGCCGCTTGGTCCATCATCTCATGTTCCCTCTCCCTCCACTCCAGCACCATATTTTCCTGACAAAAAACACATAGTGTGATTCAGTAATTCATCATAAAAATTTAAAAATTTGACCTATTTTTAAAGCTTTTAGCTATGGCACAGTATGCACGACTGTCCATTGGGACAGCTCGCGAGTCATGTACGGTTTCCCTATGTAGCAACTCGTGCATCAAACGCGTATGCACGGATTTCCTATGCAGCAACCCGCGTATACATTTTGACATTTTTTATATTGATGAATTAAATTGAATTGACCATTAATTCTAAAATTTGTTTGGATGAAATTAAAGAGCACAGGGTGTAGATTTACCTGACACCGACGGATCTGAATTCCACCGGTCCAATTGTCCACAACGAGCGATCAAAGTTAGAGGGTAAAACTTTCCTTTTTGGTTCAAAAAGTGCAATGGTGAGAAATGTTTTGTTTTTCAAACTATTTATAGAAAAATTATTTCGTAAAGTGGGTTTTTTCTATAGTTTGAAACGTCAATTGATCAATACCATCCCTTTTTGTGCCTTGGAACAGGTTTACTAACTATTTCAAAGTGTTGATGCTTCTATAGGGTGGTTTTTGCTCTTCCCAACACATGTTGGCAACTTATCACTCCACATTAACCTTAGTATGCAACATATTGCCACAGACTATTTTATTTTAAGCCATTAGTCCCTTGTCTCTACCATTGTTCTTCCGTGGCTAAGATCCCTATTTCATGAGTATCATCCTTATATGCCTTTGCCATCCTTTGGTACTCATTCCGTCACTGTTTCAGGCCCAGGGGTTTCCTCATAGATATTTTTCACGCCAAATAGAGCTTCTTCTGAATCTCTCTTTACAAGCTATCCCTTTATAGGACTCCCCGCCCTATGGAGTTTCTTTAGGCCCAGGTCTGACTCCTCAAAATAGACTTGATTGCCGAGTAAACTTGGCCGTTCAGACTCGTTAAGAATATGTGAATGGGCATCCGCATTGGTGGTAGGTTATCTCTTTCTCGGACCATGCGGAATAATACGAGAAAGGATCACTCTCTTTTCTTTGGAATTGAGAAGAGTATTCTCAGGTATAGGTTTATCACTTTTCCGGACCTGAGGGACTAAATTTACGGAAAAGGAACACCCGGTTTGAGCTTACTTTTTCTTTTTTGTGCTCTGGACCCAAACATGAAAAAGATTCCGAGTGTACTTTGTGTCTTTGTCATGCTCGTTAAACACTAAAAAACAAAGCAACGAGTTTATTGTTGTAATCCCCATTTCTCGTAACCAAATGGATCTTTCCGAGTGATCTTGCTCTCCTTCACACTTGTAAAACTCAAGCTATTTTATGCTGTTATGGAAGGAGCGTTGGGTAGGTGGTAATTTAACCTTTTTCGGACCTCCCCGACTAAGTACGAAAAAGGTTCACCTTTTCTTCTTCGGAAGTTAAGAGAGTTCTTTTGAGGTTTGTTTTATACTTTTTCGGCCTTAAGAGACTAAATTGGACGAAAAAGGACCCCCCTGGAGTCTTCTTTGGCATTTTCAGACTCTCTAAATATGAAAGCACCAATCAAGCATGTACTAGTTTGGGCTCGTTAAATCCACGGATCAGTGTATCAAGCATTATTTTCCCATCTCTTCAAGCTTGTTAAAAAATGAAGAGGGAACCGAGTTGGCTTTCCTGGACTCGTTAAAACTTAACAGGGAAGGTAAGGAAGAAGTTTTCTCTTGTTTTCAGTAATGGCAGCATGTCATCCTTGAACATAGCACTTTTTGCCTTCCGATATCCATGTTTCAATATACACTTGTGTTCAGCTATTACTTTGAGTTTTGACTCCTCCTCTTGTCCATTATACCCAGGAAATCTGTTCATGTCTCCTACATGACAGATAAGTCTAGTTGTTCTATCTATCCGTTGTATGCTGCCGTGGGTCATCTCTGTGTCATGCTCACTGTTCAAGGATTATACCTAGTGTCTGATCTATCACCTGATCCTATTACTATTATATCTGTTATCCATTTACTTATGTCTACCTTCTTTTACCCAGTTCCTAGTCACTCTTGTGATCCGTTGGAGGATCTATTGCCTTCCCTATCACAGTATGGTTCCGTTTCAGTACCTCCTGATGACGATGACCTAGAGCTTTGACGATGGTACCTTTGGATTCACTTTCATCATTGGTGAACTCCTTTGCTTCAGTTTTCAATTATCATCTATTGGTTGACAAACTATTGAATCCTTTCCATGTTAGACTTCAGCTTACCCTTATTCACATGGCTTGGATTGTACTGGTTATTTGGGATCTTTTATGAAGACCTTAGTTCCTCATTCATGAACTAAGTTGCGCAAGACTATGTTCCATTTCTATATCCGGCTTCCAGATCTTTGAAGACTCATCATTATTGTATTGTGGCTTTGCTCCACCTTTGTAAATACGTGGTTTTTACCCGTATCATATGATGTACTCAAATATTGTAAAGGAGCTAGTGTTCCAATAAATTGAACATAGCATCCTCAGATGTAACTTTGTATATGACATTACTATGTATTTGTTTCAGGTACTCCTTCTGCTCCACTGGATTTCTGAGTTTCTCCTAAGTTAGTATTATAATGTATTTCGGCCATCATTCCCCTCTGACCTCACACATTAGGGGGCATCTGTTATACACCTGATTGGCACCTCTCCGTCTGAGTGCTGACATCCCTCAGGTCGGCACACAAAAGGACACTTATGGATTGAGGTTTGCCTAGTTTCATTATACCTTGGTTGATGATGAAATACATTGCCTATATGCCCAGCTGATTACTTTGCCATTTTGAGATTTTGAGTAGCATTCGCGACTATATCTTTTGGCATCTCGCGCATCATACACGAGTATCATGTTCAGCAGGTCACGCATACATATATACGCGGGTTGCACTTGTATAGAGTGGAATATCATACACGGGTTTCTCTACTAAAGACCCGCGTATGGTTTCCTCAAAATTAATATTTAAAAACACGAGTTAATGGGAGATTAGTTTACTCATTTACCTTAATCCCATTAACTGCTATAACCTCCCCAACCTTCGAGAACTGCCTCATTTCCCCCATATAAATAGAGGCCTTGGGGAGGGGGTTTGATAGTCATACTTGGAGAGCAAAGTTATGCTGGTGGATTGTCTACAGAAATCTTTGGAGCATAGAAACTCAGAGTTCTTTGGTGACAGAGGAGTCCTTTTTCAGACATTGGGTTGTAACCTAAACTCTTTCTATTATTGTTAATAAAGATATTACTTCTTCCATATTGTGTTTCATATCTTGTGGATTGGTAAATGTTTACATTTCAATATGATATATGATTTTCCTAACCTGCATCTATATATATGAATCGCTTTGTATCTGGAAGAGTGTTTATTAACAGGTGAAGGAGGAATTATCCTGGAGACTTTGGAAGTGGATCAGAGAGGGAGAAGATAGCAAGGATCAACCTTCGTTTAATACAAGTAAGTTCCTGCTACTTTCCTATTTCCTATTCTGTGCTTTTAAAGTCAAATTGTCTGCAAGTGTTAGAGTATGTTGGTAACCCCCAGACCTAGGTTATTAGGTGAATTATCCATTACAACAGATGCGAATCAAAATATTAACCTGGAGGGTTATGTTGATTCAGATTGGGCAGGTATTGCTATCGATAGGAAGAGCACTTTAGGGTGTTGCTTCAGTATGGGATCATGTGTGATCTCTTGGTTTAACAGGAAGCAATCCTGTGTGGCACTGAGTACAGCTAAAGCAGAGTATGTCACAGCTTGTTCAGCTAGTTGTGAGGTAGTATGGCTACGGAAGCTACTGTCTGATTTAATTGATCTCCAGTTGGATGCTACTTGTATACATTGTGACAACTAGAGTTGCATAAAGTTGTCAGAGGATCCAGTGTTCCATGACAAGTCAAAGCATATCAAGATCAAGTATCACTATATCAGGGATATGGTGTAGAGGGGGACAATGAAGCTCCAATATGTTGCGACAGAGGAACAAATAGCTAATGTCTTGATGAAGCCATTGGCTAGGGTGAAGTTCGAGTAATTCAGGGAGAAGCTTGTTGTTCTCCAGATCGAGATTTCCTCCAACGAAAAATGATGAGTCCCATAGCCATTCTGACATGGTGAGAGGATTGGTTCCTTCCATGGTCAGATGTAAGGGCTAAGCCATTCTATCATGGTGAGAGGATTGGTTCCTTCCATGGTCAGATGTAAGGGCTAAGCCATTCTATCATGGTGAGAGGATTGGTTCCTTCCATGTCAGATGTGAGTGCTGGCCATTCTGTTGAGTAGGACAGATGTAAGGGAAATTTCCATTTTGGGAATGGAGGCACCTGGTCATTTACTAGGAAAACTCAGTCTAGGACTGAGAAGCCATTCTGATGTGATAGAGGGATGTGTTCCCACTTGATCAGATGTAAGGGATGAACCATTATGTCATGGCTAAAGGATTAAGTTCCTCTCATGTCATATGTGAGTGTTGGCCATTCCGATGAGCAACTACCATTCTTGAGGAGAATGGAGGCACTTGGTTAGTTACCAGGTAGCTCAATCGAGGACTGGGGGCCATTTTGATATGACTGTAGGATTGGTTCCTACAAGATCAGATATGAGTGCAAGCCCTTCCATCATTGTGAGCAGGATGTGTTCCCACCTAGATGGATGTAAGTGCAGAGCCTTTTCATCATTATGAGCAGGATGTGTTCCTACCTGGATGAATGTAAGTGCAGAAATATTTCATCATTGTGAGCAGGATGTGGTTCTGGCCTGGATGAAAGTGCGGAAATCTTCCATCATTGTGAGCAGGATGTGGTTCCATCCTGGATGGAAGTGCAGAACTCTTCCATCATTGTGAGCAGGATGTGGTTCGGGCTTGGGTGGAAGAACAAAGATCTTCCATCATTGTGGTAGGATGTGGTTCCAGCTTGGATGGAAGTGAGTACTATGCCTTTCTAATGAGTAGGTCAGATATAAGTGTTGAAGAAGACCTACATGGAGGCTAGGCCTACAACCAACATGAAAAAGTGTTGGCTCTGTAGAACTTCCTGTGATGAGAAGAATCATGAGATAGCACCCATGATGATCTAGATCTAGTGATGATACCGATCCAGTGATGATGATCTAGCAGTGATGATCTAGATCGAGTGACGATCCAGATCCAATGATGATGTCCAGTGATGATCTAGATCGAGTGATGATCCAGATCCAGTGATGATGTTCCATGATGATCTAGATCGAGTGATGATCCAGATCCAAAGATGAAGATGACTTGAAGATGAAGATGACTTGAAGACTAAGAAGACTTGAAGATGCAGATTGTAGTGAGAATTTCTCCTCACTACAGGGGTAAAAATGGCTCCCTTGTGCCTATAGGGCATAAGGGTAGGTTTCTACCCTTAGAAAATAGTAAAAAAAAAATATGTAAAATGGTAAAAGCAGAGCTATGAATTGAAACTAGGCTAATCTAAGCTATGGCAAGTAAATGGAATCTACAATAAACTAAATCTAAGAGCAAATAACAGAAAGAAATATGGAGATGCATCCCTGTTGAACCCCTCTACACACAATGGGTTAGGGTTCTGCCTCCAAAACCTGCAAAAGAAACCTATACTACCATGAAAGCAACCTGCAAACAATGTCAATGGAAAACATGCAACTGGAAATATTGGTTAGAAAATAAAATAAGTAAATGAACATAAACAAAAATGAGATTATACCTCACTTAGGTGGAAATGGGCCACCATGCCCTAGCTCATGGGAGCACCTCTCTCTTGGTTGGGAAGCAATGGCTTGGAGAAATGGAGATGGAGGAGAGGGAGAGTGGGTGGTTTGAGAGCAAGAGGTCTCAAAGCATCCACGGGCATCATAACAATATGAAAATGAGGAGTGTTTAGAGAGTGACCCCCCACCCTCCTTATATATTTCTTCCAAGGGGTTTTAGGGTTTTAAGCCCTTGGTCAAGGCTTTAGCTCCTTTTTTGGGCCTTTAGCCCCTTCCGCCCTAACTTTAGCCCATTTCATAATTTTAGCCCCTTTTTTAGGGCTTTAGCTCCTAGGGGTCTATTTTGGGCTCTTTTTGGGGTTTTTAGCCCTTTTCTTCATCCTTGGGCTCTTTTGGAGGTGTGGGGGTCAAATGGAAGGTCATGGAAGGTCTTATGGAATGAAATGAGTGCTATGGGATGGTGTCCTTGGGTGGTGTAGGCTATTGAGAGCTGTGTGGGGATATTTTTGGGTGAACAGATTGCCCCCTGATGTGTGAGGGTAGGAGCTCAATGTATGGCCGACGAACATCATAGGATTTGTTGTCGAGAGGTGGTGCTTCCGGGGCTGGGGCATGGTGGATTTTGGTTTTGTATTAATTTGGTTCCCATCAATGGGTGAGATACAATAAATATGTGACATATATATGGATGAGGCAGGCATTCCCATTCTCGTGACAATGTCAAAAGAATCATTTGATCTATGCTCTAAAATACAAGAGCCGATCATATACAACTGATGTTACAATGTTGGTTGCCTCTATGTGAGGATACATACAATACTGATCTGGTACATTGGACCCATGGAATTCTCGTGGAATGCTATATCTTCATGACTGATGGTCTGCTAGATCTAGAATGGTACATAGCTCTATGGACTTGCTGATTGAGAGTGAGAGTCACTGCGGTACAAGTATGTTGCATCAATCATAAAGGTGTCTCGAAGCATTGCTGGGGATTTTGAACATTGTCTCCAATGCAACCCGGAGATCACAAGGGACATAACCTGTTTAGGTCCCTTGAGTGGACTTACCAATGTGCTAGAGTCGGGTGACATTCGGGGTCTTCAACCAAATATTATGTGGAACAAACCCTGTACAAATCTCAACAATGCGATGATGGAGTTGTAGTCGAGCACGTGAGAAACAACCATCCCGTGACGCACTAAGGACTCCTCCCAAGTGGTCCAAGGAACTCATCAATGATGTTAATGAAACCAAGGTACAGGGACCTCTGGGTCTATCCTATGGAATATGTGTGTTGGCATCGACAGAGGGAGAGCTTCCCCTGGTCAAGGCGATGATGTTTCCTTGACCAGGAGCATGAGGGATAACCGAAAGGTGTGAAGCAATCTGTGGACTGAATCACTAAATTGGGGGGGATGGGGAGGGAAAGGAAAATTGAACAGGGGAAGGGGGTGAGGGAGACTCAAACTTCCTTTTTTCAGAGTATGATGGCAGGGCTTGAGTAGGAAGCAAATGAAACTGACTCATGGGAGTGGGATCATAGCTGTAATACCAGGAATGTCACTGCAGATGGGAAAGACTTGGAGGAGGTGGACATTTTTTATACTGATGGGATCCAAGGAGGACACATTGTAGAGTACTCTGAACAAAGGTGACCTAATGTGGGGATACTACCAAACTTTTTTTTGTGCGGTGGTGTCTAGGGACACTGTTGTGGTACGATCTCGTGGATTTTTGGCGATCCCAAGAAGGTAAATGCTCGATGGTGCTTTCAATTTTAGAGAGTCTAAAAGAACGAAGAAGACTCCAGTGGGGGCTCTTTTTCGATGGTAGTCTCCTGTGCCCGAAAAAGGATAAAAGTATACATATGAGAGACTTCTTTACCATTGGTAGTCTAGTGAGGCCGAAAAAGGTTAAACCTATATTGACTGGACAGTCATTCAAATACTTTTATGAGCATGAATGAAACCAAGTTTGCTCGGCAATCTTTTCTTGTTGAGACAGCTGGAAAAGAGCTTAATGACAACCAGTGGCGAGGTTTTTTGTAAAGTGCGGCCCCTCTACTCGAGAAAGAACAAAAGTATGTAGAGGGGTATGGTCTTAGCCTGAGTGTGCCAAGGAGGTCCTTTTCATGAAATGGTCTACATGGTCCGCAAAAGGAGATAAATGAGACAATGTAGACGCCCTTTCCTATACTTTAGCGAGCGGGAAAGGAAGCAGTTGGGATCAGCGATCTTTTCATTGTTTTAAGGAGTTAGAAAAGAGCTTAAACGAAACTCCAAAGTGGTCAGCCGATGGTGGCACATGCGGTGCCCCATGTCGGGACGGTGGAAAGAGGTCCAAAGGTCATCCATGCAGTATGGACAGAGCAGAAGGCTCTCAAACATACCACTACATACGTGGGATAGATCACGATAGAGGCCTGCGAGACGGTGCAACAGATACACGCAAACCGAGGTGGCTCTCAGACAGAGGTCAGGAGAGCGTGTGTGTGTGTTGATGTGGATGGACTTGACCACATGTGATGTAAGTACAAGTCTGAAGGCATTTATATGCCAAATATGTGCAAGAAAAGAAAACATTTTGTGGATAGTGGTCCAAAGGTCTGCGTAAGGTGCGGTAAAAAGAAAGGACAATCTATGTGTTAAAAACAAAGTAAAATAAAAGCTAAAACTACAGTCCTTGATGGGCGGCGGTCCGAGGACGCTTCTATGCCAAATACATGGAAGAAAAATAAAGGTGTTTGTGGATGATGGTCCAAAGATGTCTGCATAAGGTGCGGTGAGAAAGACAATTATAACTATAAAAAGTAAAATATGGTACAATCCTTAACGGGCGGTGGCCCAAAATCTTGCATGAGTAGCAGTTGGGCAGTGTGATACGAGTACCGGTCCATAGACACTCGAATCATCATGTCATTGCTCGTGAGTTGAGGTGACTTATGGGAGATGGTCCCAAAATTAACTGTTTAAACATGAGACAACGGTCTCATAACTAGATGGAAATTTGACCTCGGAGGTGTGAGAGGTGTCTCGAACAAGTTCCAAGTGACTTTTGATGAGCAGTTGATGGTGCTACATTTGATTTTTACTGGAAAATGTTGAAAAACAAGAAAAATAAAATGAAGTGACTCATTGGTGATGTTAAGCATAAAATATCTTAAGGTAGATCCCGTTGCGGGGGTTCTCCAAGAGTTGTCTCTCAGAGTCAACAAAGAGGTATGCCCCCTTTCCAAGATGAAGGTCATTGGCAAGGCGAGGTGATGGAATCTGGTGTTTTATGGGAAGAATCGGTTCCATACTATGGTTTAAAGGGAATGGGGTAAAACTAGAGGTGGTATTATAGATCTCTCCATCATCGCGTAAGTGGTGTTGGGATAGATCAGGTGGATCTTCCATGACCGATGAGACGGAAAGGAAACTGGTGCTAGAGATCATGTAAATGGTATTGGTTGTGGTTTTTGTGGCCTTGCCCCTGGTCTCTGTTGGAGGAATAGGGGTAGGCCTGGATACAAGAGGAGTCTTTGATGGACCTGGAGGTAGGGTAGGTGGTTCAAGGTACCACACAGGATCTCCCAGTGTGAAATCCTATAGATTGCGGGTTTCCCAGACAGACTTACTCATGATATCAGATGGTTGAAAAAGGAAAGGGAAAAGGAAAAGGAAAAGGAAAAGGATCATGTTTATTAGGAATGAAGCCCATTATTTCCCTGGTAACTAAGGTTGAGGTTGGAACTGAGGTTGCAGTTGTGGCTATGGAAACAATGGAAGAGACAGGTCTGATGGACCGTCAGTGATGGTGGAGACAAGAGGGTCTACAGAACTGGACATCATGTAGATGGACACGGTGTCTGAAGAAGGTGGTGGGGGGTGCACTTCTTCGATTAAGGTGATTTCAGACTTAAGGGAATATTGACGGAGGTCAGAAAGAGCCATTCAAAATTCGTCTAGGTCTTGGCAATGGTGGGAGTAATGTCCATACAAGCCGCAAAGGGTGCAAGCATGGTTTGTCCTTAATTCCTTGTTCCTAACTATTGGCACAGTTGGGAGTTCAACCATGGGGATGTTTTCGTTCGTATCCATGGCATCAAGACGTGCACAAATTATTGGGATTTCAGGGAAATCCTGAGTTGGGTGGCCCTATTGTTCGCAGATGGCACAAGGTGGTACTGGACATGGTTCTACGGTGGATTTGGTGTTCTTCCCCCTCGCCCTTTTGGGTTGGGGTGGTGCAGATGTGGGTGTGGTGGTTGGCCTATGTAGACCAGGTGGGGGGTGAAAATCAACCGCAATAGGTTGCACCAGAGTTAACACAACCTGGGGCATTGGTGGTTGAGCTGGTGGATCCAGATACCACACCGGGATCCCCAATGTAAAGTTGGGTAGGCTTAAGGTGGCCATGATTGGTTTCCTCATGACACCAGGTGAGGGAAAGAGGAAGGGAATTGTATGGACCAGAGATGAGCCCACATAACTTTCAGCTGGTTGCATGTGGGGGTGACGTTGTGGTTGCGACTGCACGAAATGTTGTTGTTGCGGGTGATGTTGCAGCTGCTGCTGGAGTTGCAGCTGCGGACGATGTTGTGGTTGTGGTTGGGGCTGTGGTTGTGGTTGCTATTTGGGTGCAGTAGTGCTTGATGAGACCATGCACAAGTCCGTAGTTTTCTTTTATGTCAGTGGTGGTGATACCAACGGGGAAGGAGCCGTCATGGTGGGATTGGTAAACAACCCAGGGCCCACATTCAATGGTGGGGAGGCTGGTGTGTTTTCAACCACGATGTTGGTTACGAGGATGAAGTTAGCATGTGCGGTCACCCCTTGCCGCTCAGTGGTGGTGATCATAGGGATAACGTTGGCAAGTGCTGTTAACCCTTGCGGATCATGGTAGGTGAGTTGGTCAACTGTCACAATCTTCCCTTTGTGGGGGAACATCATGAGGCAAAAGATAGTTGACGCGACTGCTCACATGGTTTACATGTAACTCCTCCCGAGGAGGAGGTTGTAATCTAGTTGAGTGTTGACGACCTCAATGTCAATCATGGCTGTCTTCCCGGCTAACGTGATGGGGACATGAGGGAGGATTCCTTGGGATTTAGTGGGGTGTCCATCATAAGCCCGCAGAGTCATGGATGATGGTTTCTGAATTTGTGATCCAAGCTTCTGCCATACCAAGGTAGACATGATGCACATGGATGCCCCCTCTTCCACTATGCATCGGTGCACAACCAAGTTTCAGATGGATGCCAGTATTTGGAAGGTGATAGTGGAGAGCATGCGTGGTTCTCCATTTTCTATGTCAAAGCTAATCGGCTTGGAATCGGAGGGGTCTACTACCCCTAGAGTGGCTAGTAGGGATTTCCACTGCATGGGGCATGTTTTAAGTACCTCAAGAGTGGACATGGTGGTTGGCATTTGGGACCAATCATCCACAATGCTATAGCTAACTGCAACTTTAGTTGTGGCGTTATTGGCAATTCTGCATATGGGGGGGCACGGGAACGGGGGTAACTGGAGAGGTAGGTTGGTTGTCTTAGACGTAGATGCTACTGATGAGTCAACAATTTTGGTAGTGGTATCATATTGATTTCGTCTAGTTTGTAAGTCGACCTCTTCAGTGGTCATGGTCATCAGGTGGTGGACACCTGTTTCGGCCGTGGGCGGTGCCCCCGGAGCTTTGGGATTGGCCTAGGGAGGGGTAGTAGTTTCCACCAATCCTTGGACTATTAGTGGGTTCTGAAGCACCATGGGAGGAGGTCCTTGTGGTGCTAGGTTGGGTTGTGCTTGGTTTGTAGCGTTATTAGCTTGTTGGGCCTCATTTCGAATGGCTTACTTCACATGACCCATGAGGGGACACTCGAATGTATAGTGCTCATAGACCTCACAGAGTGTGCATGGTTGGTTTGTGTGCAATGGGGCATTATGCCTTGGTGAATTTGGTCGCGAGGGATTCTGGGCTGGCTGGTTTGCTGCAGCATTGTTGGGGGGATTCAGTTGTTGACCGCCTCCCTACGGTTGGTTGTTGCCTTAGTTGCGGGGCCAATTATTTCTAGCTTGCCCTTATTGGTTGTTGGGGGCAGGCTGGTTGGGAGGGTTTTTCTATGCAAACACTTGTCCCAATAGAGTGGGTGGAGCAGGGGCAGGGGCTTGGACATGTTGCACTGGTGGTGCATAGTAGATTTGTGGGGGTGGTGGTGCCACGAATGTGGGAATTTGCCCCACATATTGCTGTGTTGGCCAAGCCATAGCTTGAGCCTATTGCGGTGGTGCAGGTTGTGTATAGGAAGTGGTCGCTCTGGACTGAGACATCATTGGTAAGAAACATTAGCAGTGTTGCTTGGTTGTGGTGCGACGACAGGTGGTGTTGGTCGTGGTGGTGGTTGTTGAGAGACTGACCCTATAATGCCATCCACTGCGTGGGATGCCCCCGATGTGTTGCAGTAAGAGGTACTTTGACGGGGAGCATCTGGGATGACGGTATACAAGTATCCTGACTAGGCGTAGATGAGGTCAAATTGTTGGGCCTTCAGTATGGACTCTTCTTCAGATTGGGGACATTCAGATGCGACGTCCTTTGCGATGGGCGGGAGCAAGGACTTGAGGAACCAATCCAAGAAGATCTTATCATCAAGTTTTATTTTGCACAGGCTGCAGCACCGTCGCCACTCATGGATATGATCCATGATGTGAGTGGTGGTGTTTTGTCGATAGGATAGCAGGATCTCCACCCCCTCATCATATCTGACAGGGAGATGGAAATACTGTAGGAACATGAAGGCTAGGGAGTTGAAGTCGAGGTATTTGTCTTGTGGCAGCTCAATGTACCACTTAGCTGCGGCACCTGTAATGGTGTGTTGGAACAGCCTCAGCTTGATGGATTCTTCTACAATGCTATTGGATGAGCATCATAGATGGAATGTCCTTATATGATTTTGGGGACATTCCCTGGCTTTGCCTTCAAACTTTGGGATGTTTGAAGGCAGCTTAGTTGGCATGGGTGGCCAAAAAGCTTGGTGAAGGATGGGGTCATTCGTCAATCTGGCCAAGTCAAGCAAGTTCAAATGAGCCATGAGTGGCAGATTTGACCCCAAGTTGATGTGGGATGGGGCTGCAATGGGAGTGGGGTTTGCAGGTGCATAATGCATCTGCACGGATGGGGGTGCTTGTGGTGGCACCATGGAAGATGAGCCAATGCCCCCAAGTTTTGTGGGTGGGATGGTATGGGTAGTGGGGGAATTTCCCCCCTATATGGTGGTGGGGGCAATGTGGGTGGTTGTCACACTACCCCCTTGTGTGGCAGGGGGGATGATGTGTTTGGGGGGGTCATTGCCCCCATGCGTTACCACTGGGATAGCTTGACTGGTCATTATGGGTGGTGGTAATTGGCTAATGACAGTCTGCATGACTGTGCTTGGACCACTTGCCATGTTGTGGGTGACTGGTTGTGATGTGGACATGGGTCCACTTGCTAAGGTTAGACCTAAAAATGGATCCGGGTTTGCACTAGCCACGGGTCTTGATGGTGCGGTGTGGAGGTCTGGTTCAGAATGATATGGGTCTGAATCAAAATCAGAGGCTATGTGGCCCTCTGATGGTGTAGGAGATCACTGAGAATGGCTACGACGGTGCCGACTGAGTGTTCCAAATGGTGGTGGTTCACCTCTTAGGCATGAGGAAGATCGTAGAGGATCAATTGTGTTTGCTTCTGTGTATGAAACTGGTGGGTATGAAATTTGGGCCCCAGTTTCAATGGCTTCCTATTGGCTGAAGGTGGTCTCTCGGCCACCAAGACTACCAGAAGACAATGCTTGACTTGTTCCTCATGGGTAACTCTACTCAATCGGAAGGGGTCGTTTCCCGTTTCGCTTGGCAATCCCTCTCAGCGGGTAGCTACTTTTGGGTTCCTGTGGTAGTCCTCACAATGAGTTTTTGGGAAAATCCCAAGTACTTCCCATAGTTGTAGCAGTCAGGGACTTATGTCCTCAAAGACTGCAGAGTTGATTGAACTTAGTGTAAATTTGGTAACTTTTAAGGCTCACTCAGCATCATGAACTGAATTGGGTTAATTATGTGGTATGGCGTGTTGGTTTGCTTGCTTGTTTTGGTATTTGGTTTGCAATATGGTTTATGAATTCATGGTAGAGTTCACATCATGGTTTTGAATGCAAATGTAAATAGAAACTTGTAAGCAAATATGGTGATTAACCCTGATTTGTTGGCCTAACTAAGTGTCTACCTCTCACTAGTATTCTTCTTCAACCAAGAGAAGGTGCTGGGCTCTCAAAACAATGGGACTAAGCCCATCCGTATATCCTTAGGTCACCTCCCAAGTGCTAGGTTGGTCAAGCAGGGAGGATGCTTAGTACCGTGAGAAGCCTGCCTTCTCTACCTCCCATACCTTCCAGGTCACTTGGTTTTAATGGTTTAGGAAAAATGCCATGGAGTGCCTAGATCTATACGAGATTTTCCCTTCGTCGTATCCCAGAATACCCTGGAGGGTGATGAATGGGTAGAGGAGGAAGGGGGCAGCAAGATGGTTAATTTTATGTTACTTTTAGTTAGGCTAATTCATTTTCTCGAACCTTAGTGATTGAATTAGCATATACACATTGTTCATTGATTTATTTGCAAAAATTGAAAACTGAAATAAATAGAGACCTGTAATGGTGGACAGAGGCAGCTGGGCTGCACTAATAGTTCTATAAAACTGGAAATTGCTGCTAATTAAACTCAAAAAAACAACTTTTGTGTGGCAGGTCGCACCTTTCTGACTAAATCCCATGGAATTTTCCAGAAATGAGCAAAGGGGTCGCACAAAATGCCAAAACAGCCGTAACTTGAGCTCCTGCACTAAAGTCACACCTGTCTGAGGATTAAGTGCACCTTGGGCATGCCTGTCTACCAATTAAGTGCGCCTTCCTGCACCTTTTCCCCCGATAAGAGCGACCTGCTCCGGAAAGGGGTGTTTTTGGTGCTGCAGGGTCAAATCTGACCGACAGTAACTGGTACTAGGTCAGTCTGACTTGGATCGGCCTAGCAGAGGCTTTGGCACTGACAGAAAATAGGAAATAAAGAACATTTAAGCAGATCTAACAGAACATTTTTGGAAACTAGGGTAAAAACTGAAAAACTTGAAAAAATTGAAATTTTTGCCCAGGGATCCTGTGGGATCGACCCATGGGAGTCGCCAAAGCTGTAGTGAGAATTTCTCCTCACTACACGGGTAAAAAGGGATCCCTTGTGCCTATAGGGCACAAGGGTAGGTTTCTACCCTTATAAAATAGTAAAAAACAGAATGTAAAATGGTAAAAGCAGAGCTGCGAATTGAAACTAGGCTAATCTAAGCTATGGAAAGTAAATGGAAGCTACAATAAACTAAATCTAAGAGAAAATAATAGAAAGAGATATGGAGATGCAGCCTTGTTGATCCCCTCTGCACACAATGGGTTAGAGTTCCACATCCAAAACCTGCAAAAGAAACCTATACTACCATGAAAGAAACCTGCAAACAATGTCAATGGAAAACCTGCAACTGGAAATATTGGCTAGAAAATAAAATAAGCAAATGAACATAAACAAAAATGAGATTATACCTCACTTAGGTGGAAATGGGCCACCATGCCCTAGCTCATGGGAGCACCTCTCTCTTGGTTGGGAAGCAATGGCTTGGAGAAATGGAGATGGAGGAGAGGGAGAGTGGGTGGTTTGAGAGCAAGAGGTCTCAAAGCATCCATGGGTAGCATACCAATATGCAAATGAGGAGTGTTTTGAGAGTGACCCCCCACCCTCCTTATATAGTTTTTCCAAGGGGTTTTAGGTTTTAAGCCCTTGGTCAAGGCTTTAGCCCCTTCTACCCTAACTTTAGCCCCTTTCAGGGTTTTAGCCCCTTTTTGAGGGCTTTAGCTCCTGGGGGTCTATTTTGGGCTCTTTTTGGGGGTTTTTAGCCCCTTTCTTCATCCTTGGGCTCTTTTGGAGGTGTGGGGGTCAAATGGAAGGTCATGGAAGTTCTTATGGAATGAAATGAGAGTTGTGGGATGGTGTCCTTGGGTGGTGTAGGCTATTGAGAGCTATGTGGGGGGATTTTTGGGTTAACATATATAATGAGATGATCCAGTTGATACAGAGAAGAAGACCAATGCTGAAAATTGTGTCAAAAGAATACCTTCCTAGTTAAGAGGGAGTCTTGATGTATTTGTAACTTCAGAATGTATTCATCTCTGTATGTTATGTATTGTAACTTAATGTTTATTCTAGGATGTATATATAATGTAATTAAGTCACGTTGTCATGCCCCGATGTTCTAATAAGGAGGATCAATAATGTAAGCAAGTCATGTCAAGTCATTGTGGGTAACCCTATGATTGTCTAAGGGTTAAAGTCCCTGCTGTTCTGGGGAACTAGGGGTATTAGACTCTCCTAGTAGAGGTCGTCCCTAGTAGGGTTTTAGTCATGTCGGGATTAGTATAAATAGAGAGCTGGGCTCTCTATTTAGAACACGACTCATACACACTCAAGTGTAGTGCATAGTTGAGGAAGAAGAAGACACTGGGGCTAGATAAGAAGAAGATTACTACTGTCAAGAGATCACTTACTATTTTGGGATTTTACCATTTTGGTGCTGATTCTATCTCTGAGGAAGTTGCGGGGTTTTCTCCATTTATGGTTTCCCTGAGGAAAAAAATTGTGTTCATTTTCTCTTGTGTTTGATTGCTATACTTGTTATTCTATCAGTTAAAGATCCTAATAATTCTAGCTTAATATTGAAAAACTAACAGGTACGTTCCCAACTAAAACAAACAAATCTTCTTTTTTGAACTAAAAAAGAAGTGAGATCTCTAATAAGAAGCAAGAAAAGTAATTACAAATTTTATAGAAAATTGTTCAGATTTCTTCAACTAAAGCAAGAATGAACTAATAGAAACATTCTACAATAAATTTTATATGGATTCTGTCACAATTTTTGAAAAAAGGAAAAACCATACAAAAATCATGTATAATAAAAGAAGAAAACCGAAATGAATCTTTCCTTGTTCCGTTAAAGAAGATACATCAGAGATCTAACAAAACCAAGTTCTATTCAAGGCCAAATATGAAGCTTTAAAATACCAACATCAATCAGAATTCTTGACAATAACTATGGATTCATACACGCTCCCTAGGGGGTGCAGGGATCATCTTTTTATTTTTTATTTTTTATATTTTTAATTGAGTTTTCTGTTCAAAAATTAATTGTAGAGTTCAAACAACAACTGTAAATATATGAAGCATGCATCTCAAATACCAAATGGGCATTTAAGAATCAAACACCAAACAGGGCTAAGAAGAATACCTGGCACCACTTCTACATGTGTTGAATAGGGCATTACCATCCTAAGCACCGCTTCTACAGTTTCACACCAGAGTGTTACCATCTCCAACACTGCTTATTTTACACAGAAATAGAGCGGTGGCACTGATCTATTCAAACAGGGAAAAGGCGATGACAACTCCAGAACCACACTTACAAGACTACTCAAGAGCGGTGCCCAAGCAAAGATTCATAATTTGAAGTAGTTCCCTAGCAGAGTCGCCACTTTTCTAGCTGAAAATATACACCTCTTGTGGACAAGAGATGGTTCCCTAGATCTGAATGGTTCAGATCTAGAATAAAACACAAACACAGAATGCTAGACCCTCCCTAGATCTGTTTAAACACTTGAATGGGATTCCATGCTTCTTCTATTAACAGATGTCTTCACTATCCTTGAATCTTTTCCCTCTGTTTACCTGCAAAAATAGAATACAACAATAGAAAGTGATAGCATTCAAGATATAGAAACTAGATCTATGCTTGTGACCAAGGAGTCAAGCAATACAAACACATGATACAAAATATATGGGAAATAAAAGAAATTTTTTATTAGAAATGATTAGAGAGACTACAACCTTCATGCCTTGGTTTTGAGAATTCCTTCCAATGACACCTTGCCTCTAACTTCACCTAGCCTCCAAATACACAAGAATGATTTTGACAGAGTTTGGGTATGCAAGACAATTCTTCCTCCTCTCTCCCATGGGGGATGAGCTAGTATTTAAAGGCATGTGAGGATAGGTATGGTTGAGGATCTCATGGGTGAGGTGGAGATAATATCCTAAAAGGGAGGATCTCGAGCTCCAATTGGTCCTAAACCATAGGGATGAGGCTCCACAGAGGTCAGCTTTGAGAAACCTCTTGAAGCTTCTATTTTTTCCTTTAAAACATCAAGCACTGCTCCTCTAATGAAGAAAACAGGCGGTGTTAAGGGGGTAACACTTCTTGCACTAGGGATAGAAGTGGTACCACTACTATTTTATCATGTATTAGGAGAGGATCTTCCTTATCACCACTTGGGTAACTCTTTTTTTCAATGGAAGAGGACCGTTACCAACTCAAAACAAGGAAAAAGTGTAAGGGGATATTTTTACCTGTCATTTCTCTAGGGAAAAATTTGAGGGATTGAAGCAGACAAGGGAATACCTATCTGATAACATGATGGTGAAAAAATTTTGGTGTAACAATCCACCACCCAAAGGACCACCACCAGGAGGTCCACCACCTAGAGGCCCACCTTCAGGAGGACCACCACCTGGAGGACCACCATCTGGAGGAACACCAACTAGAGGTCAACCACTTAGATTCGCACCACCTTATAGAGGCCTTCCTCCCAGAGGTCCAACCCATTTAGGAGGATCTTCAGGTGTTTCATATGCTAATATACCACCCCAACAACCAGTGTATCAGTCAACCTATGGTCCTACTCGTATACAAATGCCTTATCAATACTACCAGTATGTCGAACCTGATCGACCACTTTTGTTCCTGGCCAATTTGGAATTTCCTGATTTGTCCAAATTGATTAATGACCCCATTCAACATAAACCTTTGTGGCCTACAATTCTAATTAAGTTTCCATCAGACATTGCAAATTTTGAAGGGAAGCAGGGAGATGATCCTGAAAATCATGTTATGGTGTTCCATCTATGTTTTTCTTCTAACTCCTTGATGGATGATTCTATTTGTTTGAGGATATTCCAATGGAATTTAACTAGTACGACTTCCAAGTGGTACATTGAGCTTCCACAACATTCTTTTATGGATTTCAACTTGTTGGAAACTCTTTTTCTTACCCACTTTCAGCTACCCATCCATTACGAGACTAGTATGGATATTTTAACATCACTTCGTCATAATAATTCCACCCATATATCATATCATATTAATGAGTGGAGGATATAGTGAAGAATTATTAAAGATCCTATCCTAGACCAATTGTTGACTGATTGGTTCATGAAATCCTTGTTTCCTCCCATTGCCCACGATGTGGCTATGGGTGGTGTTGTTACTAAAGAGCAGGCTATCAGTCAGACTCAATATCTAGACTTGTTTTATTCTCATTTCAGAACCTTGTATGATGTGATTCCTCAGGCTCCTCAACCCAGCATAGAACCTACTAAGCCACCTACAGAAACTCATGTTGATGGGGTTGTAGGCTCAATCCATTCCCCGTTAGCAGCTAAGCCTCCCAAGAAACAAAGTACTTCTACCACTACTCCTTCTCCTACTGCGGTTTCTGCTGAGGTGAATGCTATTCAATATACACAAACACCCGGTAATAAGAAGAAAGGGAAAGGAAAAAATAAAAAAATATAGAAACCAATAGGAGAATCCCAAGACTACGACCTCAGAGAATGACAATAAAAATAAGAGGAAGGCTAAGTATCCTTTCCTATTGTGTGGCGGTGACCACTTCACGAAGGAGTGCCCTCATTGTGAATAAATTAGTAAAATTTTGAAAAGTAACCCTACACCGATGACACTTGCCGACCCCTTTTTGTCTCAACAGTAGTTAGTTGATCATATGTCGTCACAAGGAACCTATAACTCTATAGAAGAGATTCGAATGATGTCCTTAGAAACTGTTAGCTTGACCACCCATAATCAGACATACGACAAACCAGCAGAGAAGAAGGATGAAAATACTCCTTCCAAGAAAGTTCCTTCCTCAAGTTCTTCTCCTCCACCTCCGTCTAATATCCCTCTTAGAATCAAGAGACCTAACCTCGACGTGATTTTGCGCCCACCTAAAAGTACTCTACGAAAGTCTATTTATAATCCAAATACTCAAGCTCCACAATTCTACAATGTTGTTGAAGATTTGGCTCAAGCCCCTTGTGCCATTTCTACCCTATAGGTACTCCAAAGTTTCTCTACATAGCGTAAAAACTTGTTGATGCCCTTAGGAGCCTTGGATCCATATAACACTAATATGATTCATTTTAATATGGAGAATTACAAGTCTAGGTTACCCCATAAGATCACATTTCAAATAACGACTAGAGTAGTCGGTAGAAAGGTCCATCGGATCATATTACACAAAGGGGATTCCACCTAAGTATTGTTTGTGTCTTTATAGAGAGCCATTGGTTCTCCTAAAGTTATGAAGTCACCCACAACCGTGAAAGCTTTCAACGGGCGACGTTTCCAACCTCATGGTTTGTTACCAGCCCTATCAATCGAGCTAGGGGGAAAGAATGTTTCCATTCAAGTGGAATTATTCAATGCTCTGTTAGATTATAATATGCTATTGGAGAGAGACTAGTTTTATGCAATGACGATTGTCGCTTTGACAGTTTTTAGTACTCTCCAATTCCCTCACTTAGGGAAGATTATAACGATTGATGAAATTGATTTTTGTTCACCCGATGTTACTGCTCCTACTGCAAATAATATTCCTATTCTAGGCCAATCCCCTATGCCTTATCAATCAGTTGGGGTAGGAATGTTGAAGGATTCAACCCTTATGGGTGTGTTCCCCTCGACCCCTCCTCGTACGGAAGTGGAAACTGTGAACATGATTTCCACGACCGGACACAATACTAGAGGTAAAGAAGTGTTGATGTATTTGTAACTTTAGAATGTATTCATCCATATTTATTATGTATCGTAACCCAATGTTTATTCCAAAATGTGTCTGTAATGTAATTGATTCATGTCATACCCCGATGTTTATTCTGTGAAGTTTCTATAATATAAATAAGTCATGTCAAGTCATTGTGGGTAACCCTCCTATTGGTCAATGGTTAAATTCCCCATAGTTATGGGGCGCTAGGGTTATTAGAATATCCTAGTGAAGTTGACCCTAAGTGAGTCATTGTAATTCGGGGCAATAGTCCCCACCATTGTGTTAAGGATAAACCTCCTTGTTGATCGAAGGAGGCAAAGTACCCACAAGTTGTGGGACACTAGGGTTATTAGACACTCCTAGATATGTCGACTCTAGTAAGTAATTGTTAAGTGAGGCCAACATGATGGAGTGGGTTCCAAGTGAACAGAAGAATATAAATAGAGAGTGAGTCTCTCTATTTAGGACACACACACACACACTCACTCATTGGTGTGCATGAGTGAGAGAGGAGAAGTTCTCTCAAGTGAGAGAGAGAGAGACAAAAGTTGTGGAGATCATCTTTATGTTTTCGGGTTTTACTTTTGGTGCTGATTCTATCTCTGAGGAAGTTGTGGCGATTTCTCCTTTATGTTTTCCCCGAGGAAAATTCTTTGTGTCTCTTGTCTCTTGTATTATGCTTGTGTTTTATTGTTGTGCATGTTATTCTCTCAGTTAAAGATCCTAAGATCATAATGGTAGCTTGAATGATAAAAATATAACATGGTATCATAGCTAACCTGAGAAGAAGACATTGTGTAGCTGCAGAAGCTAGGGATTCTTAATTTTTGGGTCTCTCTCCACAATCCATCAGCAAAATTATGCTAGGATAACTCTCCATTGAAGGGCACATCTTTCTGTCGAAGCGGAATTCGATTCTGAGCATTTTCAGTTTTTGGTGCAGAAATTAGAGCTTCTTACAAAAGAGGAATTTTTGAGTGAGCCTAGCATAGGATTTTTCTCCTCATAAAAATCAAATTTTAGAGACCTAGATCAATATTTTTGGCTAGGTGAAACTCCAGGAAAGTCAAACCCTAGTTTGACCCCGAGCTAGAAAAACCCTAAATACTAAAAATGCTTAGTTTTGATACATTCGCTATATCCCGAGATTTGAGAAGGCTCAGGAACTGAAAATCGTGGAAGCCGAAGAAAAATCTTGATTTACATTGTGTCCAAAATTCAGCCTCAGATTCTCTATATTATGGGAGATATGATCCCTCCAAGTAAGGATTCCAACCTCTTCCATAATTCATCCCTAAACAGGACACCTGGGGAGAATTGATATATATTGGGGTACATAGATCCAAATGATATTTCTGAAGATTTTATAGAAAGGAAATGGACTGTACTTTCTGTGTCCTAATTTTAATTTATGAATATGAACCAGTGACACGTGGAAGTCCGTACAACTTCGCTATTCTGAACAGTCCTGTAACAGGTCACCTTGGGAAAATGATCATAAGTCCCAATTGGTGAAACCAATTCTGATGAAAACTGTGGTGTTGGATCCGGGACATATGAGGATACCTCAGTGTGAAGTTTTAGACTTAGAGGAGTAGTAATTTCAGAGATACTGCAGAAACAGTAACAGGAATTTCTGCAGAAGAAATTGGAAAACTAGGGCTTCCTGTTCCGGGAGCTTCCCTCCACTGTTTTTAGAAAAGGAGTACATTGGACAGCTCAACTTGAAGAGATATATATTTCTATCCAATCAGATCTGAAATATTCCAATTTTTAAAAATTAGGATTTCTCTGACAAATCCTAGATCAGCCAGCTTTGGAACCAGGACGAACACCTCAAATCGGTAAGATCTAATCATTTGCTATTTTCATTTGAGGTTCTCACTTCAATGTGATCTATCACATAAGATTGATGATAAGCTTGGTGAAGTTGAAAACTTCCAAGCATGGAAGTATTTGATATCTTTGAAGAAAATGAATTGGAGACCTACATGAGTAGAAAGGTTCCAGTTCTAGAGGGAGATGAGGCTAAAATCCTTACACCAGAAGAACTTGGTCAAGGCCAAGAAGATCATTGTTGATTCAATCACGAATCACATTGTACCACAAGTGTCTTCCCTAAAGACATTGAAGATGTTTGATTCCTTGACCAAGCTATTTGAAGGGAATAAAATACATCGAAATATGACTTTGAGAAAATAGTTGAAGAAGTGAATAATGCAGAAGTGGTGATAGCCACCTTGAATGGCCTCCTAGGATCGTGGGATTCATTCATTTGAGGAATGTGTGCCAGAAGGAAGTGATTACTTTCAGCATACTCTGGGAAGAAGAAGAAGCTCGACTCATAATAAGAGAAGAGAATATGGGAGCAAGTAAAGATCAATCTCTCACCATCCAAAGAAGATCCCTCAACCAATGAGGAATATGAAGATCTCAACTCTTGAAGAACCTCTTATCCATCTCAGTATTTGGATAAGAAATGATGCTATTATGAATAAAGAAGACGATGAAGCTAAAGCCTCAAAAAGGAGTCTACCCACAAAACAAATAAATATAAGTATTCAATTGTCATTTCATGATATTCTTTTGTCATGCATCTGTTTATATTCAGTTAATGTATTATGCATGATAGAATGTTTGCATTAATGACAATATACTACTAATCTACATGTAATGGGTAAGTAGCTCATGGTGATATACAACTCTCCATTGCTACTTATCTAGAATGAAACCTCTTTGCTGACATATTGGATTAGTGCACAATCTCAATGTTGTCTTGGTGAAGATGGAAGGCATCTAGAAAAGTTTCAGTGAGATATGGATGAATGTTGTATTGGATAAAGTAGTTGCATGATCAAATATTTATGCATAAGAATTTTCCAATATGAATATTCCTTATGAAATGTTTCTAACCATACAAATGTATTTGACTTGTAGGAAAGATTGCATACATAATCGCCTATAAGAAAAGATGAGACTTGTTCTGAAGAACAAGTGATGACAGTTCAAAAACGAAGAATAATATGATGAGTGCAATGAAATCATTGATGTAGAACCTTCTAACCATGAAGAAGTAACCAAGAAGGAAGGGAATACCAGTTCAAGAAGAATGATGTCTAGGATGCAGTGTCAATACATGAAGGGAAGTTCATAGTTCCATCATGCAGTAGATGTAAACATCATGGGATACAAAGCAAGATTTGTAGCACGAGGCTTCTCACGACAAGAAGGCATAGACTATGAAGAGACATTTGCAGCCAGTAAGAATTGAAACACATACATGATGAGATTGATGAAGATCTTAACCTTTGCTACAAGGTTGAATATGAAATTCTATACACTAGATGGATACATAGAATACTAGTAGCATAGGAAACTGCTTGTCACTCTGGTACAGAAAGTTTCAGTGCATAGAGTACAGAAGATAGAGGGAGTATGATGCTTCGCTTCAGAGGGAGTGACTACAGAATATCTACGGTTTGACATGGTATGATGGGATGGATAGATTACTGATGAATATAGGCTTTACTAAGAGTAAATCAGATTCCAACCTTTGCTTCAAGGTTGAAGGCGGAAGACCAATGATGCTCTTGTTATGTGTCGATGCACTATTTTTCTAGGCATGGAGGTGTGGAAGAATGTGGATGGAATATTCCTTGGAAAAAGGAAGTATGCAGTAAAGATCATGAAGAGGTTCAGGATGATGGATTGTAAGGCCATGACCACACCTATGGCATCGAACCTAAATCTATTGAGTGATGCTTCATCAGAGATGGTTGATGCTACGATGTATCGTCAGATGATTGGGTCCTTGATGTACCTGAGACTAGATATTTTCTTTGGTGTGAACACATTGAGACATGTTCAACTGATTGTTGCAAAGCATGCAGGGGTACAGTTGAGTATGGGCTCAAGTATGATACAAATCAAAAGATTAACCTGGAGGGTTATGTTGATTCAGATTGGGCAAGCAGTGCCATTGATAGGAAGAGCACTTCAGGGTGTTGCTTTAGTATGGGATCAGGTGTGATCTCTTGGTTTAGCAAGAAGCAATCCTGTGTGGCACTGAGTACAGCTAAAGCAAAGTATGTCATAGCTTGTTTAGCTAGTTGTGAGGCAGTATGGACGAGGAAGCTACTGTCTGATTTATTTGATCTCTAGTTGGATGCTACTTGTATACATTGTGACAACTAGAGTTGTGTAAAGTTGTCAGAGAATCCAGTGTTCCATGACAAGTCAAAGCATATCGAGATCAAGTATCACTATATTGGGGATATGGTGTAGAGGGGAACTGTGAAGCTCTAGTATGTTGCGATGGAGGAACATATAGTTGATGTCTTGACGAATCCATTGGCTAGGGTGAAGTTTGAGTACTTCAAGGAGAAGCTTGGTGTTTTCCAGATCGAGGTTTCCTCTAAGGGAAAATGATGAGTCCCATAGCCGTTCTGACATGGTGAGAGGATTGGTTCCTTCCATGGTCAAATGTAAGGGATGAGCCATTCTGTCATGGTGAGAGGATTGGTTCATTCCATGTTAGATATGAGTGTTGAATCCGTAATCCATTCTGATGAGTAGGTCAGATGTAAGGGCTGAGCCATTCTATCATGGTGAGAGGATTGGTTCCTTCCATGTTAGAATTGAGTGCTAAGCCATTCTGATATGACTGTAGGATTGGTTCCTACATCATTAGATATAAGGGCTATTTCCATTCTTGGAATGGAGGTTCTTGGTCAGTTACCAGGAAAACTCAGTCTGAGACTAAGGGTCATTCTAATATGATTGTGAGATGTGTTCTCATATGATCAGATATGAGTGCATGGCCATTCTGATGTGATAGAGGGATGTGTTCCCACTTGATCATATGTAAGGGATGATCCATTCTATCATGGCTAAATGATTAAGTTCCTTCCATGTTAGATGCGAGTTCTAGCCATTCTGACAAGTAGGTCAGATGTAAGGGCTACTGCCATTCTCTGGGAGAATGGAGGCACCTGGTCAGTTACCAGGTAGCTTAGTCTAGGACTGGGGGCCATTCTGTTGTGACTGTAGGATTGGTTCCTACAAGATCAGATGTGAGTGCATGCCTTTCTGATGAGTAGGTCAGATGTAAGTGCAGAGCCCTCCCATCATGGTTGCAGGTTGTGTTCCCACATGGGTGGATGTAAGTGCAGAGCCCTTTCATCATGGTTGCAGGATGTGTTCCCACATGGGTGAATGTAAGTGCAGAGCCCTTTCATCATGGTTACAAGATGTGTTCCCACATGGGTGAATGTAAGTGCAGAGCCCTTCCATTATGGTTGCAGGATGTGTTCCCGCATGGGTGGATGTAAGTGCAGATCTCTTTCATCATGGGTGGAAGAGCAGAGCCTTTTTAGCATGGTTGCGGGATGTGTTCCCACATGGCTAAATGTGAATGCTGGGCTTTTTTGATGTGATTATAGGATTGGTTCCTACATGATCAGATGTGAGTGTTGGGCGTGCCTTTTTGATGAGTAGGTCAGATGTAAGTGCTGGGTAGGCCATTCTAATGAGGAGGTCAGATATAAGTGCTGAAGAAGACCTACATGGAGGCTAGGCCTACAACCAACATGAAAAAGGGCTGGCTCTATAGAAATTCCTGTGATGAGAAGAATCATGAGATAGCACCCATGGTACTGATCTAGATCGAGTGAGGATCTAGATCCAGTGATGATTCAGCAGTGATGATTCGGATCTAGTGATGATGTCTAGTGATGATCCAGATCGAGTGATGATCCAGATCTAATGATGATCATTCAGATCGAGTGATGATCTAGATCCAGAGATGATGATCTAGATCGAGTGATGATCTAGATACAATGATTATGATCCAGATCCAGATGAAGATGACTTGAAGATGAAGATGACGAGAACTCAATGATGATCTAGATGATACAGAGAAGAATACTTGTGCTAATAAATTGTGTCAAGAGAATACCTTCCTAGTTAAGAGGGAGTGTTGATGTATTTGTAACCTTGGAATGTATTCATTTGTATTTCTTATATATTGTAACCCGATGTTTATTCCGGGATGTGTCTGTAATTTAATTGAGTCATGTCATACCCCGATGTTTATTCTGGGAAGTTTCTATAATATAAATAAGTCATGTCAAGTCATTGTAGGTAACCCTCCTATTGGTCAAGGGTTAAAGTCCCCACAGTTATGGGGCCTTAGGGTTATTAGACTATCCTAGTGAAGTCAACCCTAGGTGAGTCATTGTAAGTTGGGGCAATAGTCCCCACCATTGTGTTAAGGATAAACCTCCTTGTTGATAGGAGGACGCAAAGTCCCCACAAGTTGTGGGGCACTGGGGTTATTAGAAACTCCTAGAGATGTTGGCTCTAGTAAGTAATTGTTAAGTGAGGCTGACATGATGGAGTGGGTTCCAAGTGAACAGAAGAATATAAATAGAGAGTGAGTGTCTCTATTTAGGACACACACACACACTCACTCATTGGAGCGCATGAGTGAGAGAGGAGAAGTTCTCTCAAGTGAGAGAGAGAGAGACAGAAGCTATGGAGATCATATTTATGTTTTCAGGTTTTACTTTTGGTGCTAATTCTATCTCTGAGGAAGTTGCGGGGTTTTCTCCTTTATGGTTTCCCTGAGGAAAATTCTTTGTGTCTCTTATCTCTTGTATTATGCTTGTGTTTTATTGCTGTGCATGTTATTCTCTCAGTTAAAGATCCTAAGATCATAATGGTATATTGAATGATAAAAACCTAACAAGAAGTTGTTGAGTCATCTTCTCTAGGCCCTTACAAAGCGCTCTATGATGCTATTCAATATTTTTTCGATGACCATTTTGATGATATTCATCTAGTGGCATCAGATCCTTACCACCTACCCTATTGGCTAGAACCCTCTCTCCCCACTCTATACTATCTCTTGCAGAATTTTCCATTGGATGAGTCCATTATGGAGATCATGAGTGTGGATGAACATGTATGGGAAGATCATCACCACGGATCCTCTTTCCTTCCCAATTCCAGCTCGGTAGAATTTTATTTTGTGTATCTCATTTGTACTGATATTGTCAACAATCCTCAAACGGCTGTACTATTACAAGGCACTGATTCCGAGGGAAAAATTTGTAACATTACCCAAACAACTCCCATTGACATATCAATGAAGCTCATAACTGTTGAACATGTTCATGTAGGCCAATGTTATTCAACAGAAGAAACTAAAATTTATAGAGCTCTATTCAAAGAGTTCTGAGTTGTTTTTTCCTAGATGTATGAATAAATGCCTGGGTTCGACCCATTCATCGTTTTACATGAAATTAATTCTTATCCCACGGCAAGACCAGTCCAAAAAAAACGGTGTCAAGACCATCCTAGGAAGGCTGGGGATATTAAAGTCAAAGTGGAAAAAATTGTGAAATCGGATTTTATATATCCCATACTACTGACTGAATGGGTGTCTAATATTGTCCATATAGATAAGAAGCAGGGCACTATTAGGGTTTGCATCGATTTTCAGTATCTAAATAAGTCTTGTCCCAAGGACAATTTCCCTACTCCATACATTGATCAAATCATTCATAACTGTGATGGAAGCGGCATATTCTAATTTATGGATGGATTTTCCATCTACAATCAGATAGAAATTATGCCCAATGATCAACATAAAATGACATTCATTTGTCTATGGGTGACCTTTTCCTATCATAAGTTACCCTTTGGTTTAAAAAATGTTGGAACTACATTCTAGCATGCCATGTCCTATGATTTTCACGATATTAAACATGTTATGGAACTGTATCTAGATGACCTCCGTGCTCATTCACAATAGCAAGAGGACCAACTAAGTCATCTTAAGTACACTTTTCTTCAATGTTGTCATTATAATATTCAGCTTAATCCACACAAATGTGTCTTTTGTGTTGAGACTGGGCATCTTCTTAGCTTTGTGCTTTCCAAAGATGGCATCCGGATAGATCCTTTGAAAAAATATGTTATTGTGGCCTTACCCACCTCAACTAATATTAATGAACTCCAAATTTTGCAAGGGAAGGAATACTTTCTTCGTCATTTTGTATGCAACTTCGCAGAAAAAAAACATGGCTATATGTGTCTCCTTAAGAAGGACACTCCATTTTGTTGGGATGACCAAGCCCAATGAGATTTTGATAATTTGAAACATGCTCTTGTATAAATTCAGGCCAGCAATAGATTAATTTTACCCACAACAATTATCAATTGATCATGCAAAATTGCTAACAATGGAGACTGAATATGGAGCTGTAACACAAAATTATATTAACTGAGTGTACAATAGCCAACCCTGTAATAACATAGGTTTCTGAATATATATAATACATCAAGAGATCGAATGCATAATGAGGCATCCAAAACTAGCATAAAGCAAGCTTACCCAAAATAGGCAAATCCCCCATAGGTGTAAAAAGCTGATCCCAAATCTGTCATGAGGCTCACGAATT
>LPNX011130717.1:0-13935 GCA_001517045.1 Pseudotsuga menziesii
TATATATAGTAACCAACATAGGATGCAACTACTTAATGAAAATATAGCAAATATACTATATAGTTCTTGTACTGGTTCAATAACTATATAATTTAAATTTTCTTTAGATTCATATGTTCATTATGGAGCTGGCTAAATCAGAGTCTCAAATACAAAGTTCAAACAACATATACAACTGTGCTGATGCATAAAAAGCATAAAAGGGTTTTGTAAACTATGTTGATCTATAAAAAATTGAACCTACTTTTGCAGCTAGAGAAAAAGTACCATTTAATGCAGAGAGAACATATCAAATGGAAAATATCAAGAAGACCTAATATGGAAGCACAATAGTAATACATATGGTACATGTGGGAGAAGAAATACATATGTCTATAAAAAAGTATCCCATTTAGTAAAATATCAGCCTATAATATGTAATGTAGATTTTAAATAAATAGTTGGTGAGACTAGATATGCTTACCCTTTGTGTACATTTTGCAGGTTTCTCTGGATAATTCTGATAATGACCTCCAAAACTAACATATAGATTTGGACATTGTTGTAGTCTGCATGTATAATCCTTATTATGCCTAACAAAATTGTAACGGATTAATGTATAACTAACTGCACATTTCAAGAATTTAGACCGTCAATTTCTGGCGTAAAAATCTGCTGTAAAAATAGAGGGCAATCTTAAAAGAAATGAATTAAGAATAGTGCATTAGTTGATAGCATTCACATATGGCAGAGCAGAGCAATCAGATCTTCTCTTATATGGCAGAGCAGAGCAGACAATGTGGGGCACCAATCCAAACACTAAAACCATTGATCTGATGCATCTAGAAAGCAGACCAATCAAATCTCTCTCATATGGCAGAAAGCACGAAACTAAAGAAAACCATATAAATGAAAGCAGAGCAATCAAATATTTCTTTCATATGGCAGAGCAGAGTAGAGCAGACAGTGCTGCTGCTGTTAGAATGTTTCGATCACGCGAAACAATAAAACCATTGCATACGCCACATCCCATGCACCTTGAAAGCATGAAACGAAACGAAAGAAAACAATAAACGAAATGAAAAGACGGCCATTGCATACACCACATCCCATGCACCTTGAAAGCACGAAATGAAACGAAAGAAAACCATAAATGAAATGGAAAGAGGAGAAGTTGCGAAAATGCCAGAAATTGCAGAAGCGGAAATGCCTGCCAAAAATTGCAGAAATGCCTGTCAGAAATTGCAGAATGCGGTAATAACAGAAATTGCAGAATGCGGAAATTCCCTTGGTGTAGCGGATACAAAACAGTGGAGAGAAACAAGAAAAAGCTTAAAGAAAAATCTTAAAGAAGGGAAAAACAACATAAACCTTAAAAATTGCAGAAATGCCAGAAATTACAGAAGTGGAAATGCCAAAAATTGCAGAAGCTGAAATGCTTGTAAATGAATGAATACATGAAATGTCAGAAATCTGTAAATGAATTTAGAAATGAATCAATATATGAAATTGAAAGAAATAAGCCAATGGTGAGACTAAATAACAGAAATGCCAGGTGTGCATTTTGCATGTTTCCCAAAAATTGTAGAATACGGAAATGCCAGAAACCGAAAATGCTTGAAAGAAAATACATTACAGAAGTTAACAGAAGTTACGCCATCGCTGGTTTTCTCGAATCCCAAATCAACCCTTAAAAATGCAAGAAAAGCTAAAAGTGAAAGAGACTATAAGCTAAGAAACGTTTAAAAAACAAAAACGCAATTCAATCCTTTATAAAAGCTTGCAAAGGAAAAAGCTTAAAGCTTAAAAAGCAAAAGAAACATAAAGCTTTATTTAGGAAAAAAGCATAAAGTTTAAAAAGCAAAAAGAAACATAAAGCTTTATTTAGTAAAAAGAATACAGCTTTAAAAAAAAACATAAAGCTTAAAAGAAAACAAACTTATAAATATATATATTATAAATTTGTCAAAATATTTGGTGTCAAATTGTATTTTGTTTTAACTAGGTTAATGTAAACATTTTGGAATTTTATTCAAATATTGAAATATGGATTATATATATTGTTTTAATCTATTGAAATTTAGATTATACATTTTGTTAAAATATACTTTGTTAAATTGTGTTTTTTCAAGGTGTAGAAAAAAAATTGTACAATATCTTTATATAAATGGTGTCCATTGGCCAAAACAAGAAGATATAAAAGCAATTACTATGTTTATAAAATTCATAGCTAGTGAAAATGTATTGCATTGTTTCTATAAACTATGCTAAAGATGCATGGTTAGCAATGTAATTTTGTTCATTTTTGTTCAAATTTGTCCACATATTTTGACATCGGTGTAATTATGATTATACATTATTATTATTATTATTATTATTACATTTGTAAATGTGGTTTGTTATTGTCATTGGTAATTGGGTTGTTATTGTCATTAGCAATCATGTTTATTGGCATTATCTATGTGTGAATGTCATCATCCTAGCTTAAATTTTTCATTAAAACCCAAAAGATATATTGTTTATTAAGCAAAATCCTCGAATTCCTTTTATATCTAAGATAGTAGTATAAGTTCATTCGCATTGTTGGTGCTCTAGAATTACTTGGAAAATGCACCAGTAGCAACGTTCTAGTTTTCAATGTGCTTGTGGTTCTGTATGTAGCTTCACCACTCCTCCAATACGTGATGTGGTACTAGTCTCCACTACCCAACGTAGTCTATCTCCACTAGGAAACTCCACGTTTCTTTCTCTAGGGGCGAGTCTCCATGAAAGTCTCCACCATTAGAGCTCACCATCATGCAAATAATAAATCATTAATGGATACACATTTAACCATTCAACTGAATTTCTTTACGCATTCAACAATTGTGATGTGAGTAATACATGAAGGAAAATCATGGAGGCACCAAACCATTGCAATATGAAACAACATGTAATAGCTCATTATATGCAATATGATGGAGTATGGATGCTTAGCTCCAAACTGCAAAATTCAACGTATCGTGAAGAGAGTCAAAATTTGTTCATAAATTCTAACATGAGACTACTCTAAGAAATATAAGCATCCGAATACCTAGAAAAACACTCTAGAGAACAAAAAAATAGCAAGTGGAGAAGGCAGCTTGGTCCTCATGTGTTAATTATTTGAATGGAAGTCTATGCCTAGATCTTTGGATTACGCCCAGGCCACAATAGTGTTGAGTAGAAGAAGGGCATGACACACCCTACGAAAAGAAGAGAATATGGTAGGTGGAAGTGTAGGTCAAAAATAAAAAAATATGTGCAAGTAGGACAAAGGAGAGTGCATTTAGTTGGTAGGAGCTATGTAGAAAATATGGAATGGAATGGAATAAATTCAGTATTAATGATATGGAAGAACCTAAACTCTCAAAAATAAAATAAGAATATGGGTAGTATGCAAGTCACGCACAATATTTACAATCCCTTTGGTACGAGTGTTGGGATTCTCAATATGGAACACAATCAAATTGACTAACATAGACAAATACACAATAGATAGATAAGTGTTTATGCATATTTCTCATTAACACATGTACATACATATAAAATGTATGTGACACTTGGTTTCATATTCCAAGCTGTCTCTTGGATTGTTCCATATGCTTTTTCATATTCAACTCACATGAATAGTAATACTACAAATTATACAAAGGCAATTAACCCTAACGTATTAATGTTTTCAGTACCAATGATGCCAATGGACTCTAAGGTATGAGCACAACCCAATAATGTGAAAAATGGTTTGAATTCGAGGAGGAGTGGATTTCATTTAATTAGAACCCAATGTTGCTTAGTCCTTATGTATTTGAGAAACATTAGCTTCTTGGTAAAGCCTTATATAATCAAGGAACATTAGCGTCTTGGTAAATCCTTATATAATCACTTCCTTGGGTCATATGGATGATGTGAGATGGAAAATGGTTCTAATTCTTCAAATTATGATTTATAATGGTGATGAAATTGATCACAAGGTTAGTGAGAAAATTTTGGTTGCTAATACTCTCTCTTGGCCCAAGTGATTTTCCATCATTCTTAGACAATATGTACCTATTAAGCTGTCAAAAACATGAACATATATTCAACTATCCCACATAACACACGCAAGACCTACCCTTTCTGCTCACCATCTCCTCATAGAACCTTTCCTTTATAGTGCTCTTCAGTGTGTAGAAAGATTCCAACCTACTATATGAATCTAAAGAGTATCCTATACAATTAATACCTACATTCTCAAGAATCAAAAGATAAAAAAGAGTTTAGTGGGTGGGATTTTACTAACATGCTCATTCCATATGCTCTCCCACAACCACCATTCTTCACTTTAATTTCTTTACTTTCCTCTTCATAGTGTTAATTGTAATTAATGTCTCAGGCTATCCTAATTATTAAATGGAGAGAACACCATAATCTGTAGAACAAATTTTACATAAGAGTGAATGACAACTGACATTATTTTTTACCATAGAGTGAAGGACTCCTACAATTGGCATAAGAAGTATATTGAGCCTAGGCTTCCTCAACTACATAAGAAGCCTTTCCCACCAAGATATCACATGTATTCAATGGTTGGTTTTAATAAATCAAAGGTGATAATTTGATTTGTTAAGGAAAATGGTATAAAATAGATGATTTATAAGGTTATAACTTGGAACAAGAGGATTCACTTTCCCATAGGCCCCCTTTTCTCTTCCCCTCTAGTGAAATCATAGCGCCCCTGCTGCTCTATACACAACCATCTTATATCATTATATTGTTTACCGACGTAATATTGACATAGATTTAAGTCTTCATTATAACCCTAACGCATGGCCCATATATAGATATTTACATCATACAAGCCTAGTCATTCACTAGTCAGGCCTTTCCCTTCAGTTTCTCACTACAAATATCTACTAGAATATTTCCATCATTTACACAATCTATATTAGACATGCACAAGGTAAAAAATAAGGGTATTACATTTATCCATGATAGAGTGACCAAAATTGAAAACCAAATCACTATCCTTTCTTGAATCAAATTCCATAAAAAAAACATAATTGCGAGAGTAAATATAAGGATTTTCATTATGTAGAAGATTCGAAATGTGAAAAAAACACTCATGGATATCTACAAGATTTGTTCATAAACTATTAAATGTGGAAATCTAACTATTTCACTAATAATATGTGTGATTCATCTCAATTTAATTCCTTCTGGTGAAAACTAGGGTTTAAACTACTTCCTCCATAAAAATTCCTTTAGAAGAAAAGGGAGATGACCCATTTCTTGATTCTACCTGCTATTAGAAATATTGCAAATATGAGTTAAGCATAGCTCCTATCTACAACAATGTGCAATCTAGGTTGGAGGTGAAATCAATTGTGGAAGAAGGGTTGGGATTTTGAAGAACAAAGAATGGAAGGGTTACCAAACTGAAGCCAATTGAGCCACGTCAATGAACCTTAACCTTGAAAAAAAAAATCCATTTACACAAAAAATGACACTTATAAATTGAGATAATACTATTAATCATAATCAAAGAAATAACAATGACCATTCTAGTGATTTTCACTATACTATAATTGTGAAATAACTCAAACTCACCTTTATAAATTCTCAATGTATTATTGAAATTCAATTATCATTTTATCATTTAATAATTATATGATATTGTAATTTCCTTTTTCAACTTTTGAAATTTTCAACTTATTTATTTTGTTATTTAAATTATTTTAAAAACTGGTAACAATTATAATTGATCATCTTTCAATAAAACTATATTCTATAACAAAAAAGGACAATTATTATATCCTTTGCATTGTAAAAATATCTAATCATGTTAATATTAAATTCGTTTACATATTATCATTCACGATACTTCAATGTACATTTTGTATGAATGATTTTTTTCTATTTATTATTGTTTTTTAAATATGAATCTTATCAATAATGATGTAAAATTTTTAGATGTATAGAGTTTAAGTATTTAATAAGATTCTTTTTCTAAAGAATATATTTAAATATGATATGATTTTAATTTTAATTTTAATGTTAGGTTATTATAATCTTTGTAAAAATACATTATACAATGTTAAAATATCTTTTTAATTTGGAAAACATTCACAAACATATAATTTTAATGTGGAAGAAACTCACCTCGAATATACTTTTGAAAAACATTCTCATGTATTATAACTTATAAGACTCTAAAAGTGAAAAAAAAATATTGAATATTTTAAATAAAAATATAATGCATATATTTTTATTATTTATTGATATAGGATTTGTAACATTGAATTGAAGTCAAAGGCTTCATTCCATAACAATGCAATTTGTAAAATTACATAAATATTTTAAGATTAATCATGGTAACAAGGCTTAATGTAATATATAGGTATACCATAGAGTAAGATCAACTTAAATCTTTTGAGATAAGATTATGTTCTTGTGATTCTAGAAAGTCCTAAAATGTCAACATATTTAGGTCATTCTTAAGAAATTAGGTGTTTTAATTAATGAATATTTAATTAGTAAAATGGTTTATATTAGAGTAAACATTGTATTATATTTTTTGTTTTTATTTTTTTATTATGATTTAGAGAACATTCTGAGAGTATCTCGTATTTTTAATTTTCATATTAATATTTTCCATGGAAGTAAAGATTCTATTTGTATGATGTTAATTTTGGACAATATAAAATAACTTCCTTGATAATCATGTTAATTGTACATCTTATATTATGTGATTAAAATGAGTTGTTTATCCACCTCACTCAAGTTCAAATCTTGTGTGTGAAATGTTTTCCCTTGTTTGTTCCTTAATTGATGTTGACAAGGTACCAATAATCTCACTCTTGTAAGTGTTTGAGGGTGAGATAAGATATTTCCAACCATTACCCAAATGAGATTATCTCAAACAATTGTAGCCAATATTTCATCCCTTTTTCTTACAACGTTTCATTCAAAAAAATGGTACTTCATTATTTCTACCAACCATACCAAACTAGTACCCCATATTGGGTGGTCTTTAGATATAAGGACAATATGAAGGCATGTGGAAGGTCCTAAGGAGAGGACTGGACCAATGACACATGTCCATCCTCCTGCTAAACGAATTGCCACCTTGCCCCTATTAATCAATTTATAAACCTCCTTGCTTGCTCTTAGCTCTAATGAAACATTATATCTATCAATTCTATACTCATCCTTTTAATGGAATTGTCATGTCCCCTCCTATCCACCAGAGAGAGAACGTGGCCATGGTGCTATCTAATCCAGGAAATTTAAATCACATGAACATACACATGATAAAAATGCATTGAACTTAAACATACACAGATGCATAAATTATTAACATACAATCGAAGCAAAATTCAGTCATTCACATCATTTAACATGTTCAACATATTTCATTAAGGAATTACAAAAGCAGAGATTAAGATAGACAAGAATACTTTTCTTGGAAGAAACTTGTCCCCCAACAAGCTATGTCGCTACAATGTTCCACCCAACCATAGGCTAGTGTGCTCATCAATCTCTCAGCAACACTACCACCCCCGAGTTGGGAATGATTCCCATAAGGAATAAGGGAACACTAATATACTCACACATAACCAAGGATTTATCAAAATTTATCCAATCTAGCACAGTTGGGTTTAACAGGATACAAATGAGCTGGACATGCTGAATTCTAAGCTGGTGAGCTCAGTCCTAGAGCTATGCACACCTGCACCAGATCTAGCCTAACTTATAAAACATCTAGCCACCCAAAACAATGGAGCATCCCCTTCTCTGCTACATAGTCCCTCAGGATATGCCTTCCCTAGCAATTCCATTCAATGTGTGCAAAGAACAAAACCAACCCCCTAGATCTGTCAATGAGGTTCCTTCTCACACCAGGTTTATCAAGCTAGTAAGGCCCAATTTCCACTGCCAAATCAGTTCAAATCAAGAAAAATATGCACACACAACATAATACAAAATTTTGGGTTGAGGAGAAAATGTTTCAGCAACAAAATGAATTATCAAGATGGGTAAAAACAACCCCTTAGCAACAACTCGATTTCCATAGTTGTTTATGGCTCTAATGTGGTCAAAATGAACTCAACATCACCCAAAAAAACCGTGCGTCTCTTCTCCCACTCGATGTGCAAACCAAACTTGTTTTTATTGCTTAAGTAATGAGGAAAACAACCACAAAAATGCCTAATAGATACCCCAACCACTGACTGTTAGAAAAATAACTTCCCAGCCATGGGGAAAAAAACACATGAAAATTCCAAATGTGAATGAGATTTCCTAGGAGCTCCAAAACCATGGATGTATGAGAGAATGGGAAGAAAGTTTTTGGTTTTTACTTGCCCAAGGAGTCAAAACGCGTTTCCCAAAAAATGATAGCTTCTCAAATTTGAATTTGGACTTCCATACCTTGCCCATTCCATGCAATAATAAACTCAACCAATTTTTGGCAGTAATAAATGATTGGGTGAATAAGACAAGAAAGATAGTTGACAGTTGGATGGGTTCTCCCTTTGAAATTGGGATTTTCCCCGTTGACCCAAGTTTTGAATACCACACCCTTATCCTTAGGAAATCATGCCCCCATCTCATTATTGTTGTATTGGCATAGCTGGTTGTGAGATGCACTATCACTAATTTGGTACCTCTAAAGTTCTTGTTTCATGCACGCACCTACACCATCATGCTCACCATTTCCATGCCCCATTTCAAAAATTCTCAAGGTTTGTCAAATACATGTCTCTTTAGGAAGATGACTCAACCAATAAAATGAGCGTGGTGATTTGAATTGCCTCCCACACCCATCTGACCAAATCCAGTGTTCTGTAAATGACACCCCATTATTTTTGAATGAATCATAAATCAACCCAAAGCATTGCTGAACAAACAATGTTTCATGCTCATGATCATCATTGACATAAAAATGGTATTCCTTGATCACATCGCATGATTGAGGAGTGCTATCCCTACCATCAATGCTCACCTGAGCATGTCTATACAATACATGTATGAAGATGGACACCTGGTCAAAGTGATTATACTCACTTTGTATCTCTCTATAAGGAAAAAATGTGATTCTTAGTAAAGTGTACCACCTATAGGATTGTTCCTGGCTGAAAAACCACACGAGAATGCTTAAATAATAAACAATGGACCATCATTTCTCCACCTTGAAGTGAGGGGTACTACCCCAATACTCAATCCTGAGACAACCTTGGTGGTTGAGTATTGGGGGAGTACCCCTCACTTCATGGTGTAGGTAAAACTATTAACAGCTTGGCCACAAATGACATCTCTTTGGTTTTCCACGCCGGTGGGAATTTAGTCAATCTAGTAAGGGTCATTGCCCTTTTTGCTTGATAGGTCCTTTCAATGGCTAGCTACTTTGGGGTTCCTGTGGTACTCCTCATAATGATTTTTAGGGAAAATTGAAGGTACTTCCCACAGTTGTTGTGGATAAGACTTATGTCGCAAACTAGATGTTATTAAGTAAATTAGGTTATTAAGTAAAATATGTTATTCTACCTTACCTTAAGTAAATTTTAATTTGATTGTAATGTGTTTGTAATTGTAATTGTGATTCTAATTGTAAGTGTTGATTTTCTTTGAGATCATCATTGTCATCAATGCTTAAATCCATATGATTCCTAGTCATTTGTACATGATTGTAATGTAATTGTAACTGTATTTTTTTTAATGTAATTGTGATTGTAACATGTAATTAGCATCATTATCATAATGTAATGTAAAATTGTATTTGTATTTACTCTACCTTACTATCCCATTGATGTAAGGTTGGTGCGTATGGACGTTAATGTGATTGTAATTATAATCATTTGATTTTCTTTGAAATCATCATTGTTGTCAATGCTTAAAGCCATATGATTCCTAGTCATTTGTACATGATTATAATATAATGTAATTGTAATTGTAAAATTGCTTAATGTGATTGTAATGTAATTATCATCATTATCATAATGTAATGTAAAATTGTAATGTGAACACTATGAAAATTCCCATATATGAATATGAAATTAAAATCATATTAAAATCGATGAAAGGAGAGATAAGGCTATAGAAAATATGAAGAAAATAGGTGCAATCATAAGCCTAGATATGCATATTAATTTAGAAGTAGATATTATGCTAGAGTATTATGCACTATATAATTATATATATTCATCAATCATTCTCTAATTTCACTGGACAACTCTAGAAATACTCATACTATAATACACTTACTTTGTATATATGTAATTTAGTATAACTTAGTTAAACATTTTTTTTAGTTCTTTCAGAACAAATACCATTATTTCACATGTACACCTAAGTGGTTTTAGAAGGTTGTATATATACATGCACATACAATGTATATAATTTTATGAATTAATTACAAAATTATAATTAAATTCTAAACAATTTAACACACACACACACACACACACACACACACACACACACACACACATATATATATATATATATTATGAATTAGAACACCATGAAATTTAACATATGAATATGCAATTTATGCAATTTATGAAATTATATGAATATGTGAATATATGAAATTATACAATCTACATACAATTGTGAAGACATATATATGAATTCATACATGCATACATGATGTATATAAGTTTATAAATTAATTACAAAATTACAATTTTACAAAATTACAATTAAATTCTAAACAGTTTAATATATATATATATATATTATGAACTAAAACACTGTGAAATTGAATATATGAATATGCAATTTATGAAATTATACAATTTACATACATGGACATACAACATGTATATAAGTTATGAATTATTTACAAAATTATAGTTACATTTTAAACAAATTGATATATATATAGTATGAACTATAACACTATGAAATTGAATATATTATGCAATATGAAATTATATGAATATACGAATATGAAATTATATGAACTAGATCACTAGGAAAATGAAATTATATCTATGAATATGAAATTGAATAGCTTAAAAATAAATTATAGCAATATTGTTAGAAATGGAATTTAATTCTCCAATTATAGGTTGATTTGCAACTTCTTCTCTTCTGAAGATTGCTCTTTTTTCTCTTTCTTTCTCTATCTTTTTATCTTATTTCTTCAGTGTTGCTTTGATTCCTACAAGATATTTTACTTCGATACTTTTTGCTTCCCATTGTGATCAAGATCAACAATCCAAATTCATACCTACAACAATATCTAAACACAATACACAATTGTTTCAAATATGATAGTCAATTGTGAAAGATAAAATTAGTAACATGTTTATGTATTATTTTTTATGTTTATATATATAATTTTGTTTAGGAATTCTGGTGGGAGATGAGGTTAGGAGGGTGCTTGAAATGAAATTAATTCCATTAATGTCTAAGTCCATTCTGAGACATTTTTTTATTATTTTTTTACAAAATCTGTACCTCCATCGAGGGTTGTAGAGTTACCTCGATCGAGGGTTTAACAAACCCTCGATCGAAGTGTTTAAACACCTCGATCAAGATTCATACCTCGATCGAGGGCCTAAAAAATAGATATTTATCCGTCTTATTGGAAAATCAATGTTTCTCTATGTCTTCTAGGGGTGTAAACCCTACCATTCATGGCACATAAATAAGCAGAGTTCATACCGATCGATTCCTCACTGAATCCTCTATCCATTGAGATATCCTGCATGTGTTTTGGCATTCATATGTTTTTTTTAATTATTTCTAAAACTTATACTTAGAAAACTAGACAACAACTTCGAAGCAACTCAAAGAAAATTCTACAGGGTAAAATATACACCTCGAAAAATTGCATAAAAATGCACATCCCACACATCGACGTGTCCTCTTCAAAAGGGTATCTTTGGTTTTTCAATTTTTCAAAATAGTGAAAAAAAGCTGTGATGGACACACATGTGTATAAAATGATGTTGAAATCATATGTGGTAACTTTCGAAAAACAATAAATAATTTTATAATGAGAAATAAGTTAACAAAAAAATGTGCAGACCACAATGCATTTTGTGTAGATCATCCTCATATATATATATATATATATATATATATATATTAATGTAAGATTGAATTATTGGGCCTTGGACACACAATTCATTAAATGAAAAATTTCACACATTAAATGACATCAGAATATTTAAAAAAAATATCATTGAGAAGCCAACATAATATTCTACAATTTGTTTTTTTACTGCAAGTCAAAATTCACATGGCATATATGCATTTCGAGGGCTCTTATGTATCACATGAGTAAAAAATCATTTTCATCGCCAAATTTGGCCAAAAAGTGTTACCCACCTTCATAAAATCACCCTCTAGTAAGTGAACATGGGATGTCATGCCCGGAACACTGAAGAGTTTAAGGAATCGACACTCCCTCGAATACATTACCGTGTTTGGATTGTTTGTCGCTTGGGAATCATCCAACTCATGTTCATGCTCCTTCCAAATGACCATTTTTTGTTTCAAATACCTATGGGACATCCACAAAACATGCCTTAAAGACATTTCATGGAGGAAAAAATTCAAATCCATGCTTTAAAATATCATTTTGGAATTTTTATTGTTGTTGATGCTCTTTGATTTAGTAAATAGAGAGACTAGGCATTTCCCCTCTGAGGATAGGGAGGTGTTGATGCTTTATCCCCTTTCAGGGAGTGCTTGATGCACATCCCAAAAGGGAAAAGAGTATCACCTAGGGAACACTCTTCCCCTTTACAAAACTAACCCAAAAACCTAAAAAACCATGATGAAATGCAAAAAAAGTATCAATAAAAATGAAGGGAAGGATGATGACTCTTACTTGGACTATACGGTTTGTCGAATGCATGTTTATAATCCTTAGAATCCTCATCACAAGATTTCCTTAGAATCCTCATCACTGTTTGTCAATGATATGCCATTTATTTATAGATGAATAGAATATTGGTTGAATAAAAGTTGATTATAAATATATAGTTTCATACCAAGAAGGAATCCTATTTCATATACCAAAATTTTATGTCGATGGCCTTAGGTTAAGTAATGGATATCTTCGCATAGTACAAGAACCATGGAAAATCATTGTAAATAAATGATGACCACCAATCAATCTCATATGATATCAATGTAAATTGGTTAAGCAATCAATAAGTTTAATTGATGAGGACTTACATATCCATGTTATGACTAAATAATTCAAACAACAACTTCCTAATATGAAACTGGTATAATTTGACCAAATAAAAAAAACCTTCGATTTTTTATGGAGATAGTTTGACCAAATCAAACATACATGTTTTGTGTGTCATAATATCATTTGAATCGTTTATAAAAGGTAACACTTAAAGTGTAGTGCAATTTTTTTCATGTAAACAACTTCAGAAGTGCAATTGGTAAAAGCAACCTCTTGATTTTATGAAGATAGTTTCAACAAATAAAAAATATCATGATTTTATGCCTCCTGCCTCCACCTCCTCCCTCCTCCTCCTTACCCCTCCTCCTCCCTCCTCCTCATACTATACCCCGACTCCCTCCCCTTCTTTTGCTCTCCCTCCTCCACCCCTTCCCTTCTCCTCATCCTTCTTTTCTCTCCATCCCCCACCCTGCTCCTCCCTCCTCTCTCCTCCACTCTCCCTCTGTTGCCTCCACCTTTCTTCAATTCCCTCCCTCCTCCTATTCTCTCCTCCAATCCTCTTCCTCCTACTCCCTCCCTTTCCCCTCTACCCTCCCTCTACCTCATCCTCTTACTCTCTCCATCCTCCCTATCCCCCTACTCCCACCTCCTCCTCTCTCCTGCACCGTCCCTCCTCCTTTCTCCCTTCTCCCTCCCATTCTCCTTTTATCCCCCACCCTTTCCTTCATTCCCCACTCCTTTCTTCATCCTATTTCTCTACCTCTCTCCCTTCCAATTTGCCTCTCTCTCCATCCCCC
>LPNX011130717.1:24821-51247 GCA_001517045.1 Pseudotsuga menziesii
CTTCCTCGTCCTCCCTCTTCCTCTCTCTTTCTCCTTCTCACTCCTCTTGCCTCTACTTCCCCTCCTCCCCCTCCCCCTAATTCGCCTCCTTCACCTACCTCTCCCTATGCCTCACCTCCTATTATTCCTCCTCCCCTTCTTCTTTACATACACAATATAACATGACAAAAAAGACCATATTTAAATAAGATCCAAAATAGTAATCTTTAATCCTTTATTATGTTTATACATTTGAGTAGTATTAAAGTGGTTTATCAGTGAGTAATGCATTAAGAAAAAAAAATTGACTATCCGTCATTACTAATAAAACTTATACATTTTGTTTGGAAAAAAATATAATATATACATTTAAAAAATATTTATCTTTAATATTTATATATTTAAACAATATTTATAAAAACATATAACTATATTACCAATATAATCAATAAAAAATTGGAATGAATTGAAATGTATTGCATATGAAGTTGTATTTTCATCTTGTAAATGAATGAATACATGAAATGCCAGAAATATGTACATGAATTTAGAAAGGGCCAGGCTAGGTCAGGGCTTAGTATACCAAAAATGCCAGAAATCTCTAAATGAATTTAGAAAGGGGAGTAGCTAAACTGCCAGAAATTGCAGAATGCGAAAATGCCAGAGATTGCAGAATGCGGAAATGCCAGAGAAGACAATACAATGGAGAATGCGGAAATGCCAAAATACAATGGAGGAGAATACAATACAATGGAGAATCTGAAATGCCAGAAAAGACAATACAATGGAGAAGCCGAAATGCCAGAAAAAACAATATAATGGAGAATCCGAAATGCCAGAAAAGACAATATAATGCGGAAGTTATGCCAAGCATGCTGCCATCGCTGGTTCTATCGAATCCCAATTCAATCCTTGAAAATGCAAGAAAAGCTTAAAGTGAAAGAAACGTAAAGCAATTTAAAGTGTATCACTATAACCTAAGAAACATTTAAAAAACAAACATAAAGCTTAATTTAGGAAACGGAAACGCAATTCAATCGTTTATAAAAGCTTGCAAAGGAAAAAGCAAAAGAAACAGAAAGCTTTATTTAGGAAAAAGCATAAAGCTTAAAAATATATATATATAAATTTAAAAAAAAAATAAACTTATAAAAATATATAATGTATATATATTTGTCAAAATATTTGGTGTTAAATTGTATTTTGTTTTTATTAGGTTAATGTAAACATTTTAGAATCTTATTTAAATATTGAAATATAGATTATATATTTTGTTAAAATATACCTTGTTCAAAATGCAATTAAAGCTTAAAGTGAAAGAAACGTTTAAAAAAGAAACATAAAGCTTAAAAGAAAAGAAAAAAGCAATTCAATCTTTTTTAAAAGCTTATAAAGGGAAAAACATAAAGCTTAAAAATAAAACAAACTTATAGTATTTGGTGTTAAATTGTATTTTGTTTTAATTGCGTTGATGTAAACATTTTAGAATCTCCATTTAAATATTGAACTATATATATATATATATATATATATATATTGTTTTAATTTATTGAAATTTAGATTATACATTTGGTTAAGTTAAATTGTGTTTTTTCTAAGGGTAAAAAGAAACCTTGTACAATATCTTTATAGAAATAGTGTTCATTAGCTAAAATAAGAAGATATAAAATCAATTACTATGTTTATACAAATCATAATGAGGAAAAATGTATTGCATTTTTTGTATAAACTATGGTAAAGATAAATGGTTAGCAGTGTAATTTTGTTCATTTTTGTTCAAATTTGTCCACATATTTTGACATAGGTGTAATTATCATTATACATGATTTCTATTATTATTAGTATCTATTATTATTACTTACATTTGTAAATGTGGTTTGTTATTATCATTCGTAATTGGGTTATTATTGTCATTAGAAATCATGTTCTATTTATTAGCATTATCTATGTGTGAATATCATCACCCTAGCCTAAATTTTCCATTAATTCCATGCTAAATGTCCATTTACATGACTTCATATTTAACTACATCCACACCACATCCTTATGATCATGAATTTATCATAGCATATCTAATGTTCTTAAGGATGCATGATATTTGCAAGAAATTAGATCAACCTCTGAAAAGAGTTTAATACCCAAATTATATATTGTTTATTAAGCAAGATCTTTGAATTCCTTTTATATGTAAGATAGTAGTATAAGTTCATTCACATTGTTGGAGCTCTAGAATTACTTGGAAAATGCACCAGTAGCAACACTCTAGTTTTCAATGTGCTTGTGGTTCTGTATGTAGCTTCACCACTCCTCCAATACATGGTTTGATACTAGTCTCCACTATCCAACATATTCTATCTCCATTAGGAAACTCCATGTTGCTTTCTCCAAGGGAAAGTATCCATGAAAGTATCCACCATTAGTGCTCACCATCATGCAAAGAGGAAATAATTCACCCATACACATTTAACCATTCAACTGAATTTCTTCATGCATTCAACAATTGTGATGTGAGTAATACATGAAGGAAAATCATGGAGGCACCAAACCATTGAAATATGAAACAACATGTAATAGCTCATTATATGCAATATGATGGAGTATGGATGGTCAGCTCCAAACTGCAGAATTCAACGTATCATGAAGAGAGTCAAAATTTGTTCCCAAATTCAAACATGAGACTACTCTAAGAAATATGAGCTTTTGAATCCCTAGAAAAACACTCAAAAGAAAAAAAAGATAGCAACTAGAGAGGGCAGCTTGGTCCTCATGTATTAGTTATTTGAATGGAATTATATGCCTGGATGTTTGGATTATGCCCACGCCACAGGAGTGTCAAGTAAAAGAAGGGTATGGCATGCCATACTGAAAGAAGAGAATATGGTAGGTGGAAGTGTAGGCCAGAAAGAAAAAAATATGTGCAAGTAGGACAAAGGAGAATGCATTTAGTTGGCAGGAGCTATGTGGAGAATATGGAAGGTAATGGCACAAATTCAATATTAATGATATGGATGAACCTCAAATATAAAAAATAACATAAGAATATGGGTAATATGCAAGGAACACCACAAGATTTACAATCGGTGTGGTACCAGTGTTGGGATTCCCAATATGGAACACAATCAAATTGACCAACATAGGCAAATACAAAATATATAGATAAGTGTTTATGCATATTTGTTATTAACACATGTACATATATATACAGTGTATGTGACCCCTTGTTTCATATTCCAAGGTGTCTCTTGGATTGTTCCATATGCTTCTTCATATTCACCTCACGTGAATAGTAATACTACAAAGTATACAAAGACAATTAACCCTAATGTATTAATGTTTCCAACACCAATTATGCAAATGGACTCTAAGGTATGAGAAAAACCCAATAATCTAAAATATGATTTGAGTTCAAGGAGGAGTGTAGTTCATTTAATTAGAACCCAATGTTTCTTACTCCTTATGTATTTGTTGTGGTTCCCAATGAGGCTAAATACAATCAAGAAACACTAGCTTCTTGGTAAATCCATATATAGACATTTCCTCGGGTCATATGGATGATGTGAGATGGGAAATGGTTCTAATTCTTCCAATTATGATTTATAATGGTGATGAAATTGATCACAAGGTTATTGAGAAAATTTGGTTGCTAACACTCTCTCTTGGCCCAAGTGATTGTCTATCATTCTTAGACAATATGTACCTATTCAATCATCACAAACATGAAAATATCTTCAACTATCCCACATAACACAAGGAAGACCTGCCCTTTCTACTCAACATCTCCTCGTAGAACCTTTCCTTTACAATGCTCTTTAGTGTGTAGAAAGATTCCAACCTACTGTATGCATCTAAAGAGTATCCTATACAATTAATACCTACATTGTCAAGAATCAAAAGATAAAAAAGAGTTTAGTGGGTGGAACTTTACTAGCGTGCTCATTTTATATGCTCACCCACAAAAATCATTCTTCACTTTAATGTCTACAATTTCCTCTTCATAGTGTCGATTGTAATTAATTTCTTGGGCTATCCCAATTATTAAATGGAGATAACACCATAATATGTAGAACAACTTTTACATGAGAGTGAATGAAATATGACATTATTTTTTACCATAGAGTGAAGGACTCCTACATTTTGCATAAGAAGTATATTGAGCCCATGCTTCCTGAACTACATGGGAAGCCTTTGCCACCATCCTATCACATGTATTCAATAGTTGGTTTTAATAATTCAAAGGTGATAATTTGATTAGTTAAATAACATGGTAGAAAAAAGGTGATTTATAAGATTGGAACTTGGAAAAAGAGGATTCACATTCTCATAGGACCCCTTCCCTCTTCCCCTCTAGTGAAATCATAGCCCCCCTACTACACTCTACACAACCATGTTATATCATTGAATTATTTACCAACATAATATTTTCATAGATTTAAGTCTTCATTGTAAGCCTAACACATGGCCCATATATAGATATTTACATCATACATGCCTAGCCATTCACTAGTCGGGCTTTTCCCTTGAGTTTATCACTACGAATATCTACTAGAATATTTCCATCATTTACACAATATATATTAGACATGAAAAAGGTCAAAATAGGGGTATTACATTTGTCCATGATAGAGGGACCAAAATTGAAAACCAAATTGCTATCCTTTCTTGAATCAAATTCCATAAAAAAAAATCATAATTGCAAGAGTGGATATAAGGATTTGTTCCAAATGTGAAAAAAACACTCATGGATATCTACAGGATTTGTTCATAAGCTATTAAATCTACAAATTGAACTATTTCACTAATAATATGTGCGATTTATCTCAATTTCATTCCTTCTAGTGAAAAGTAGGTTTTAAACTACTTACTCCATAAAAATCCCTTTAGAAGAAAAGGGAGAGGACCCATTTCTTGAGTCTACCCAGTATTTGAAATATTGCAAGATGATTTAAGCAAAGTTCCTATGCACAACAAAGTGCAATCAAGGTTGGAGGTGAAATCAACTAGGGAAGAAGGGTTGGGATTTTGAAGAACAAAGAATGGAAGGGGTTACCAAACTAAAGCCACGTGAGTGACACCAATGAACCTTAGCCTTGACAAAACAAATTCCATTTACACAAAAAAATGATACTTATAAATTGAGATAATACTATTAATCTTAATAAAAGAAATAATTATGACCATTCGAGTGATTTTCACTATACTATAATTGTGAAATAACTCAAACTCACCTTTATAAACTCTCAATGTATTATTAAAATTCAATTATAATTTTATCATTTAATAATTATATGATATTGTAATTTCATTTTTCGATTTTTGAAATTTTCAACTTATTTATTTTATTATTTAAATTATCTAAAAAACTGGTAACAATTATAATTTATCGTCTTTCAATAAAAATATATTCTATAACTTTATTATAATAAAAAGGACAATTATTATATCCCTTGCATTTTCCAAATATCTAATAATGTTAATATTAAATTCCTTTACATATTATCGTTCACCATACTTCAATGTACATTGTGTATGAACGATTTTTTTCTACTTATTATTATTTTTTAAATATGAATCTTACCAATAATGATGTATAAATTTTAAATGTATAAAGTTTAAGTATTTAATAAGATTGTTTTTTTAAAGAAGAAAGTTAAATATGATATGATTTTAATTTTAATTTTAATGTTAGGTTATTATAATCTTTGTAAAAATCGCAATTTGAAAACAATAAAATGATTATTTTAATGAAAAATAAGTTCAAAGCTTTTAAAGTACCTATAATACAACTGCATTTTACAATGTTAACATATCATTTTAATTTGGAAAACATTTAAAAACATATAATTTTAATGTGGAAGACATTCACCTTCAATATACTTTTGAAAAACATTCATATCTATTATAATTGGGTAATTTTAAGGGGCGAAATTTCGTCAATTGGTTAATTTTGGGGTTTTTTTCAAAAAATAAATTCACTATTTGGTAATTTTTAGTGTCTAATATCGCCTATATTTACATAGAATATGTTTTTTTATTATAATATTTGCTGAAATTTACACAATTCAGTGTTATTTTATGTTTCCTATTTAATATTTGCCTACCTATCTATAAACATGTTTTTTCAATCCAAAATAATTGCCTAGAATACTATAATTAAGTATAATATTAGAATCCTTAAAAAATATTGTGATTATAAGACTCTGAAAGTTATAAAAAAAAATTAATATTTTAATAAAAATATAATGCATGTATTTTTATTATTTAATGATATAGGAATTGTAAGATTGAGTAGTGAAGTCAAAGGCTTCATTCTCTAACAATGCAATTTATAAAATTACATAAATATTTTAATATTAATGATGGTAATAAGGCTTAATGTAATATAGAGGTAGACCATAGAGTAAGATCAACTTAAATATTTCGAGATAAGATTATGTTGTTGTGATTCTAGAAAGTCCTAAAATGTCAACATATTTAGGTCATTCTTAAGAAATTAGGTATTTTAATTAATGAATATATAATTAGTAAAATGGTTTGTATTAGAGTAAACATTGTATTATAATTTTTGTTTTTATTTTTTTTATTATGATTTAGAGAACATTATGAGAGTATTTCGTATTTTTAATTTTCATATTAATACTTTCTATGGAAGTAAAGCATCTATTTATATGATGTTAATTTTGGACAATATAAAATAACTTCCTTGATAATCATGTTAATTGCACATCTTAGATTATGTGATTAAAATGAGAAGTTGTTTATCCACCTCACTCAAGTTCAAATCTTTTGTATGAAATGTTTTCCCTTGTTTGTTCCTTAATTGACGCTGACAAGGTACCAATAATCTCACTCTTGTAAGTGTTTAAGGGTGAGACAAGATATTTCCAATGATTACCCAAATGAGATTATCTCAACCAATTGTAGACAATATTTCATCCCTTTTTCTTACAATGTTTCATTCAAAAAAATGGTACTTCATTATTTCTACCAACCATACCAGACTAGTACCCCATATTGGGTGGTATTTAGATAGATGGACGATATAAAGGCACAAGGAAGGTCCCATGGAGAGGACTTGATCAATGACACATGTCCATCCTCCTACTAAAAGGATTTCCTCCTTGCGCCTATTAAGCAATTTATAAACCTTCTCGCTCGCTCTTAGCTCTAATCAAACATTATATCTATCAGTTCTATACTCATCCTTTTAATTAAATTATGGAAATAGCTCGACACTCTAGTATAAATTACACTTGAAATTATGCTTTTTATAGGATTGAACCCGTTAAATGGATCGATAAAATTCTAGGTGCCAACATAGAGGAAACTAGTGCAATGAGTTTTTTCAAAATCAGTCATTTGTGAACCTAATTTCAACACCAGGGGGCTAGATGGGTATTGGCTCTAGGCTTTTGTGTTATTTTTTGTAGCGTCATATAGGTACTTCCACATGAACATTGTATGCCATGTGAAAGGTGTCGTTCAATGACTCTTAGACATATGAGATCCAATTTAGTAAAGTGAACTATTAAACTAAATGTACTTTTGTAATTACTTTATGTAAATGATCTAGACTGTCCATGGTATTTGGTATTGCATGGAATTGAACCAAGATATTTGCATATTGTAATGTTATAGAAGGGAATATAGGAGAGAAGAGGTGACACACAACAATCACATAGAATGAGTTAGATATCATTGAGTCATTAAAGAAGGAATCTCAACCAAGTGTTCAAGTGTTTTTTTTCCCAGCTGGTGTTTTCGACGGTAAATATGAGTCAAAGGAGTCTGTGATTGATGTGTTTTATTGTCAAATATCTAGTTAGGACATCATTGTTTTTCCAGTTAATAATTTTTGTAAATTATTTGTGACTAAAATTTAGGTTTGTGACAAAAAATTGGGTTTTCCCATTGACAAAAAGTGTTGGCTCCCCCTAACGCCTTCTAGTAGTCTAAAATCCTAGTGTGAACACTCTTAAAATGGAGAAAATAAGATATTTTGAGAACCTTCTAGAAGAAAGTCCTTGTGGAGGATTATCCCAACATATTTGAGTGGGTGGGGTTCGTACACCTAAACTCTAGGGATGAGCCCTCATCTTCCTCCCAAACAATCTCAACCCATTTGGTCCCTCTTTTTCCTTTATGTGCAAGCTTATTCTCATCGATGATAAGTGGGGAGAGGATTAACAAAGTAACTTTATGTTGCTGCAATATTTCTTAGTGTAGGAAGAAAAGAGGTATGGTCATGTAAGTGAGAGTTTTGAGAGATTGTAGATTTTTTGAAAGTGAGTGAAAAAGAATTGTGAGGACAAGGATTCAACATCAACGATTTGATTGTAGTTTTCTCTATTTCTATTAATACAAATATGTTTCCCTTTCTCGTGAACAATTTTTTTTTTTTTTATGTGAGTTGTCCATTTCTTTTATCCCTGATCATTATCATAGAGTGTTAAGTTATCTTGTTTCTTTCACTTTTGTATCTTGTTCTTTACATTCTTTTACAGATACAATAGATCATGAAAGAACTTGAATGACAATGATCACCTTCATTGTGAGGTAATAAATATTTACATTCAACTGATTTGACAATATTAGCCATGTAGATAGGGACAAAATCTTTGTCTGCATTGATTGAGAATATTCGATAAAAAATTGGCAATTTTTTTTCAATATTAAGACATTGTATGTTGTAAAATAAAAACAAGATGAAATTAGCATCTTTCTTAGCTGTGTCATCCCACTGATCATCCTCAGGTAAAGTTATATTAGGGTCACCCCTAAAATTTGTCCTTGTGTAGGCATAATATTCCCCCATTAGAAGTTTGCCACACATCCATCAGAAGAAGACCAAACCAATAGGTCAATGTGGCCCCCCATACCACCTCCATGGTGAGCCCTGGCCTCTACCCAACTCAGCATCCATGGATATTGTGGCTCTAAACTATTTAAAGCAACCTAAGGGAGTAATAGAGGGATCCTATCCAAGAAGAAAGACACTACTATGGAACTGTAGCTGAACTTCTAAAAATCTCCCCAACAACATTTTGTGAGCTGATCTTTGAGGCTCATTATAAGAGCCTCGCTCCTGTTGAATATTTTTGGATCCATACACTCCAATGCATATAGCATGTGGGCTCAATTCATCTGATGGGAATCCTTTCTACCCACCACCTTCTCAATAATAAAGGAAATAGTCCTTAGAGGCCTATTCATGATGTATTTGATGGGAACCTTTTTTTGTCTTGAGAAATACTCCCAATCACGTTGTGCTCATTGATAAGACCATCAATAGTCATCTCTCCCCCTTGAGGAAAATATATTGACACAAGAATCACTCTCCTACAAAGTTCGGTCAAGAAAAAATATCCTCAACATCTATGGTCAGGATATGGGTGACCACTTGGAAGTGTTTTTTCTCTAGGTCCCACATCCTGGTTAGAACATCTAGGGTGCACCCATGGAGGTGGGTTTCAATTTTTGGGTGAAATATGATAGGTATGTTTTGACATATTAGTTGACATATTTTGATTTTAGTTTATTCAAAAGTGTACTTATGTATTTTAGTTTATTTCTGAAGCTCAAACAAAAGTATCATAAAAATATGGATTTTTTTGTTTTTTTAAATGAAAAACATATTAATAAACAAGTGTGTAAATTTGAAAAAAAAAATCAAATTAAAAAATTAATAGAAAATCATGATTTAAGATAAAATTATATTTTTTATATTTTTTAGAAAAAATATATAGATTTATATTCAACATTTTGAAAATTATAAATTATAAATTTATTATATTTTAAATTAATAGTAAAATATATAAATTTATACATTAAATTATGGGAAACTCGAATTGTAATTTAATTTTTAAAAAATGGATGAAATTTTTTATATAATTATAGTTTAAAAATTAGTTTAAAATTATAAATATCTATAGGAATTTAAGAGCAAGTCCATAGACATGGAAATGGATACATTTGAAAGGAACACTAGTGTAATCAAAATATGGGTGGATGAGTTATTAACCATCTGAAGGACTTCATGAATCTCAATATACATAGGAATTTAAGATATATCAACAAATCCCAAGTATTTGTAACTCATTTCCACCCCATTGAAAACTCACAAAGCATTCCTTATAACCCGAAAAACTTTTAGTGACTAGAATTCAACTTGTATTTTAGGAAGCTTCACCCAAATAGGTACCATGCCCATAATATCAAATTGAACAAGAAATAAAGGGGTTCTCAATATTATGAAAATAAATCATAACCCCAATCACATTGCATATTCGATAGTCTTCTTCACACTACCTTCAAAGAAAAAACAAAAAGCTCGTCAATCCATTTTGTTTTGTAAAATTTTGGGTGGTTTTTTGAGTAAGAGTTTTTTATTCACATCCATATATAGAGTTAATTAAATTGAGTTATTTACAAAAAATAATTTATTACTCCTTATTTCATGCAGATGCATCTCTACAGTGGGGTTCTTCGGTTCACAGAAGGCAGAGCACTAGCAGATATGCAACTATTCCCTACCTCGGAGGTGGGCAGGGGACTCGTAAGTATATAATTGTGCATGATGTACTCTTTGTTGTTAGTTACATCAAATTAAAATGTTTCACATCTGTATATTTAATCATCAACTTGTATATCTCTATTTTCATAGGTTCGCCTAGGCATTCTATGCTGACACACACTCCTATTGGGGAGATGAGCGACAACCTCTCTATGCATATGAGTGGAAAGGATCAGGATACTGTTGGTGTCGGTGGGGGGAATCCCAACAAGATAGGTAGATTAAATGCATATATATATATTTCTTTCAGTTATCAGTACCTTTAATCTATATTGATTTCAAATTCATCGACAATTGATGTATGTATTTTGACTAACATTTATGTTTTCATCTAATTTTTAGGTGCTACATAATAGGGCGTGGACCCTCCCAAGGAAGCACCATGGGAGGATGATATCACATGTATCATGCTGCAAGACATTACCAGTTAGCATGAGTGTTTGCGGGAAAATGTCCTCTCCATTCCAAAGGACTCTCCTACATCGCGTTTGATGCACATGATGTTAGAAGCAGTAGAAAATCTATGAAATGTCTATAGATCTATCTGACTATTGAGTTATCTTTGGTTCTCTTCATGTTAGAAAATAAGGGCCACTGTGAAGGGTTCTAATAACTGGGCCACAGTGAGAGATACAACAATTGGCCATGATGTGAAGGGAGCATTATTTGATATCTCTCCTGATTGCGCCCCTAGTCAACCGCTTAGACTCTAGGAGTTTAAGCTAGAGGCTACATCACCTTATGTATATGATAGGTTCATTGGAGCATGGGGCATGTTTCCCCACCATTACTAGGTTCCACTATAGTTTGCAAAACATGTCTATGCAGAGTTTGTCCTACATATGCACCTAGATTACACTAGCATGTTGTCACATGCCCCAATTTTGTAACAACAAAAAAATTATATTATTTGGTATTATTTGAGGACAATATGTTAAATTTTATGCTAAGTTGTAATTGAAGACTCACTAGAGTCAAGGATATTTAATGTAATTCTAAATATTCTACTTATAAATAAATAAAGGTGGAGACAACAGCTTAGGAGAGCTATTAAAAGAGTGTTTACTAGTCAAACTAGTGGAGGAGACTAGCTGGAGAGAAAACTGACATGTGGCAGCATCCTCAAACCACTTCCAATTGTTGCAGGTGGCAACCTACCTACATTTGGGGTCATGATTCCCCAAGAAAGTGGAATCAGAGTAGGTGGTTAAATTAATGAAAACTGTCCCAAAAGACCTAGGCAATCTTTATAAAAATTTCCATTGAAGAGAGTTGAGGCTACTCATTCTAAAGAAGCGATCATTCAGGTGAATGAATGTAATTTAGAGAAATTCAATGGAAGGGAGAAGTGGATTGATATATGAATCTTAAATATGTAGTTTATAGAATGTTATAATCATGTACTCATTATTTTGTTTTACTGTGTTAGTATCCGAGTCTGATTGATATATGAATCTTAAAGATTTAGTTTGTAGAATGTTAGAATCTAGTAGTGTTTTTAAATTATTGAAGAAATGAACTTGATTGGGAAAGTAATGTGTTAGAATATAAATAATTTCTAGACTGTGTTTTTCCACACCTGGAAAACTAGGTAGTACTCTAGCACAGGTAGAATGTTTAAATAGATAAGAGAATGTTTTAGTAAATAACAATTTGTATTTGCAGGCAGTAGAATAATTTTATTTATGTTAAAATATTATGAAGGTTAAACAGTGTTATGATCTATTTATATTTCTCTGTTTTTACCTAGTAACTGAATGAAATGTAGCAGAAAATCCACATTAGAGTTACAATGATTACATAGAGAGAAGTATTTAAACGAGCTACTAGTCACTTAGTATATTTTCTGACAATTTTAACTAAATTTAAGACTAATATTTATTATTAAACTAAATAGGGTTATATTTAAAGTTCTTAAAATTGTAAAGACTAAACTGAGTTAGAGAGTCTCTTTTATATCTTTTCAAGAACTTTGAATAAATTCTACTTAACAGTTTAGTAAATAACAACAATGTAAATATAAATATTAACTAGTATGAACCTACAAATTTTACATATGTAGAGACTATTTTATAAATATCAGCCAGGATTATACTTGTGAAGGAAAAGTTCAGGGTGAAAACCCTAATCAATTTATTTAATTATAATAAATCAAAACATCTAACTTTTAATACATTTACATGGATAATTATATAAATAAAAAATTAAACTACTATAGAGTGGTTACAGTCCTTCTTGAAAATAAATGTATAGTACAATTTTTAAGAAAAATATCACAACACACCTGTAATAATAATTCAACCGAATTAAACAAGTAGAAGAACCTTGTTAATAATAAATTGAAGAACATATTTAGACAAGGGTTTCATTTCAGGAAAACCCTAGTTTGTATATTTCGAAAAAGTAGGTTAATATTATAAATTACACACTACGACTGGGTTACAGTCTTAAATAATAACAATAAACTATTTACAAAAGATATTAGACAGTAATTTTCTTCGTTAAGAGTCGACTAGGAAAAACCTTAACGTACACAGAGTCACAATATACAAGATTACTACAAAAATGAGACTGAGCTCGAAGTAAATATTTCTTAAAACCCAATGTATTACATTGATAGGCTACAAGGATGAAAACTTAACCAAATTACAACACCCGACTCAAGGTCAGGACTACCCAACAACATAGCGAGGGTTTGTAAACAAAATAGAACCAACAACTTTTTAAAAACCATGTATTTAATGGAGAAATCGGACAAGCTTCCAAGCTCAGGGTTTCACCATTGACAACCCTATTTACAAGCAGGGTAAGAACACATTCTTGGAACCCAGGGATTACCAGATGGACCCACAAGTACTCAAATCTAGCAAGCATTATCTTCGTCACTGGTTACAAGAGCTGTCATGAGTTCCTACAAGGAGAGCACGATGTTGTGCATTATTACAAGACTATTTTTCTATTGAAAACCTAATTCTAAAAACAACTTTACTATGATTCTATCATTTTTAAAAATAAAACCAAACATTTTACCTTTAATAAAAGAGTATCGAACAGTCTAGCGAAAATACTGTCACCAGCTGCGAATTGCACATACAAAATATCCAAACCGTATGATGCCGATGGAGCACAACCAGAAGCAACGAATCCTTAGCTTCTCATAGCAGTGATAGGCCATAGGGAAAGCAAGATGGAGTTAAGGATAGGCCGTGATCCAAATGAAAACAAAACCAGTAAAATATTGCATAGTAAAACACATATCTAAGAAGGTTGGCAACAAGACCGAACTCAGGAGAACCCTCACGGCCACCATGAAACTATGCAGAGCAGCCCGAAGGCCAGTGTGAACTTCGAAGGAAAAATGACAAAGCGAATAGGGTTGCAAGATTTTATATCGCCAATACATGGATAGGAAGTGACCAAGTGGCCTAAAATACTTCTAACCATGCAAGGGTTGATTCCAAAGTTCACCTGAGGTTCAATCATCAAAATTATTAAAACAATTATTTTTATCAAACTATGCATGAACTATGAAGTACGCATATATATATATATCACACCGATATTCATACTTAAACTATATCATAATGTTGATAGTTTCAAATTTAGCGTATGGTTAAACAATAATTTCTTAATGAAGACCCTAGTGAAAGGTGGTAACCACTAGACCTTATGGATAATCCCAAATTCGATCATGCTTAGAACCTTTCTTTCTACAATTAGATTTATATACTTGCAAAACAATGATAAAGTATGCATGTATTATACTCCAAACTTATCACTTAAAAACCAACGGTTTGGGTGGTTATAATATATGGAGTTGAATAGAATAGTAAAAGAATATAAACATGACTTTTACAAGGTTTGACTTTAGTGTAATCTTTCATAGACATTAGTTGCTTCTCGACTTTTCAATACTAGTAATATACCAAAAATTTTATTCAGCAAGATAGTTTGTGATTGTTCAAGATAACATGTACTTAGCATAGTGAACAATTTTGATCATAGTAGAAATATCTACCATAATAGCTACTATAAACATTAACTTAATATAAGAGAGGCATTATGGTAATAGTAAATTATAATGGAATAACCATTCTCAAGTCTATATTCATTGGAACGACACTGATTGACTTAAATTTAGGAAATAGGGGTAAATAGTGTTCCATCTTGAAACAATGCAGTTATTTTTACAATAATCAAGCTTATAATGTCAAGGAGATTTTTAGGCAATAACATCCCTACAGAATGCAAATAATGATCAGATTGGTACTTTAGTAAATAATATAGTAATGTATGTGGTTACAATAGTACATGTAGTACAATATTAATGTAAGTAAGAAAGTTGATAACTTGTTAGTGAGCAACTGTTTTATTTTTACATACAAGTAACAGGGTGATAATTTCCATAACTAGTAAGCTAAAAATAAAATCAAAACATATATTATATAGAGAATCTTTACTATCAATATTGATAGAAGCTCTTTCATGAATAAAAACAAATAGTACAAATAAATATAACATTTGTGAGATAAGCATGTTAAAATAGAAGTAAATATACAACAAAGATTACAAGCTTAGAGTTCACAGTAAGTATCTTTGGTGTCGCTAAGCTTAATAAAGAAAGAAACCCATATCTCTAAACTCTTCTTACAACAGAAACTATAGAATATAAATTGCTTTACCTCACTGAAGTTGCCTGATATTTATCAGCTTATGTTACTAGCATATTATTTTCAAATAGAAATACTTCTTGCTACCTTACGAATTAAAACGTTTACTTTTTCGATTGTACCTGTTAAACTTGTAAGAAGCGATAATCCATCTGCATTGGCATAAATGCTAAGTAAGGCCAGTATTCAAAGTTAGTTTCCACCTACTTGTCATAAAGTAGACTTATTAGTAAACTGAAAGAAAATAGAATGCAAGTAAATCTTATTTACGTTACAAAAAAGAAGCTGCTTTAGTTAATGTAATTTGAAAGTGTATAATAATAATCGTTGGACTGTTTCATTTTCCACTAACCATTAGCTATTAGTAAATCTCATATTCAACATTTTATGTTATCATAAAATATTTTAATTTTTGTGAAAATTTGGGGTTTTTGACATGTGGTATCAGAGCACAAGGTTCAAATGCTAGGATTTGATGAAGCCCAACTTGCTTTTATGAAATCGTGAATTTAAATTATTTTGCTGATGTTATTTTCTTTTTATATTATTCAACAGAGAAATTGTTTTTGATGTTTAAAAACAGGTATGGAAAGACTGGAGGAATATGCGGAAGAGGAATCTTTATAGATTGAACAAGAAAACTTACCAAGAGACCCTATACAAGAATATCTAACCACTAATTCCTTAAAAATATTACAAACAGTATAAGACTTAAAATTTGAAATGGAATATGTTAAACGAGAGAATGAAAGGATTTTGAGGGGTCAGCAAGAGCTAAATCAGATCCTAATAGAAATATTTCAATCTGAGGGAAGGGGAAAAATAGCTAATTGAGAAGATACAAGTCATCAACATAAATATAAAAAGATTAAATAGACTAAAAATGAAAGTAGCTCATCTTCAGAGGTATTTGGTGATCAACATAATTTTCATTCCACTAGTGATAGTAGTGATCACAATAATTACACTAAAAAGAGAAAATATTAACCCTATGAGGAAATTTCTATGGAGTTTAAAAAGATTAAACCACCAAAATTATATGGAGAGACTGAGAAGGGGGCAGAACTGGAATCCTGGTTATCTGGAATTAAGAAGTACTTCCAGATTTATAACTATTCTAACCAATTAAAGGCTAGAATGGATATCTACAATCTTTCAGGAAAGGTTGATATTTGGTGGCAGGACTTGAGGAGAGCGAAGGGAATAAAACAGGAGAACATAAATTGGAGTACCTTCAAGGGGTACTTTAAAAAGAATTTTTTGTCCGAGCAGTACTATGAAAAGAGAGCAAAAGAATTCTATGATCTTAAATTAGGATCAGTGACTATGAAAGATCTGAACAACGAGTTTTTAAGTCTACTTAGGTATGTGCCATATCTTGTAGATGAAAAACCAAAGGTACAACAATTTCTCAGTTGTCTACCTTATCATATTAATGATAGGATTGAGTATGAAAATCCAAAAACTTTGGAAGAAGCTATGAGGAAAGCCAACTTCTTTTATGAATAGAATCAGAAGAAGGAAAGCATGGCCAACTAGAAGTCCAAGAAGAATAAAAACCATTATGATCAAAAGAAGAAAGAATTTGTGCCCAAATGGAATTCTAAAAACAATAAGGACAGAAATTTTTCTAACAAGAATTTCCAAGGGAATAAGAATAATTCACCAAGCAATCAGAATAATTCAAAGGGTAAAGAATATGCTAATAACCATGGTAATTACACCAAGAACTTTGAACGTAAAGAACCTATAAAGTGTTGGTAGTGTAATGGCCCACATTATGCCTCAGTCTGTCCTAATTGGAAAAATACTGTCAGTAATATCCATACTATACAGAAGGAGACTACTGTTGGGGACTTAGTGAGAACTATGTGCAGGATCGATTTAGCCTTAGAGAATCGGCAGGAAGACTATCAAACTTCAATGGTGGAAGTAGAAGGTATGATAAACCAAACCCCTATAGCTATTTTAATTGATCCAGGAGTTAGTCTCAGTTATATTTCACCTAAATTGGTAGAAAAATGTAAGCTTCCTATTGAAAAATTTGAAAATTCTTGGTTGGTTCAGTTAGCCATTGGTGCAAAAAGGAAGGTAACTTGTTTTGTAAAAGAATGTGCAGTAGTTATGGATTAATTTGAAACTATTGTAAAGATTAATGTATTACCTCTTTGTTCTTATGAATTACTAATCGGTATGGATTGGTTAGAACAACATAGAGTGATTTTAAATTGTTATGATAAAACATTTACATGTATAAATAATGAGGAAAAATCAATAAGTGTAAAGGGAATCCCTAGAAAAACAACAATAAGGTAGATTTCTACTTTTCATCTTAAGAAAGATGTTAGGAAAGGTTGTAAAGCTTATGTAGTAACAATAACTGATGAGGAGAATCTGAATAAAATAGAAAAATTAAAATTGGAGGACATACCAGTTTTAAGAGAGAATGTTGATGTATTTCCAGAAGAAATGTTGGGATTACCTCCGAAAAGGGAACTAGACTTTATCATTGAGAGGGTACTTGGTGCAATACCTAGCTCAAAGGCCCCTTATCGACTGAACATACTTGAACTTAATGAATTAAAGTCACAATTAAAAGAACTTATTGAAAAAAAGTATATTCGACCTAGTATGTCTCCTTGGGGGGCACCTGTCATCTTCGTTAGGAAAAATGACGGAACCATGTTACTTTGCATAGATTACCGTCAGTTGAATAATATGACTATTAAAAATAGATACCTATTGCCTTGCATATATTATCGATTTGATCAACTACATGGAGCCACGGTGTTCTCCAAAATCGATTTAAGGTCTAGATATCACCAAGTTAGTATTAAAGATGAAGATATCTTTAAAAAAACTTTTAGGACTCAATATCATCATTACGAGTTTGTCGTCATGCCATTCGGGCTTACTAATGCCACTGCTATTTTTATTTGTTTAATGAACAACGTTATGCAAAAGTATCTAGATAAGTTTGTGGTCATGTTTATTAACAACATATTAATCTATTCAAAAACTAAAGAAGAACATAAAGAAAACTTAAAAACTGTTTTGCAAGAGCTACGAGATCATAAACTCTTTGCAAAGTTTAGTAAATGTGATTTATTTAAGGATAAAATTCAATACTTAGGTCATGTGGTGAATAAGGAAGGGAATTGAGTGGATCCCAAAAAGATAAAGGTGATCGAATATTGGCCAGTTCCTAAGGATCTAATTGATGTTCGTTCATTCATGGGAATTACCAGTTATTACCGAAGGTTCATTGAAGGTTTTTCAAGAATTGCGAATCCGATCACTTCTTTGCAGAAGAAAGGAAGGAAATTTGATTAGAACCAGAAATGCGAGGAAATATTTAAAAAGTTAAAAACTTTATTAACCAGCGCACCTATTTTAAGAATAGTTGATCCAAATGAAGAATTTGTTGTGTGCAATGACACTTCCAATGATGGTTTAGGCGGTGTTCTGAATCAAGAAGGGCATGTTATTTCCTATGAGTCTAGAAAATTACAAATTCATGAAAATAATTATGTAACTTATGATCTGGAATTAGCTACTGTTATACACGCTCTAAACATGTGGCATCATCACCTAATTGACAGAAAATTTATTCTAATGACTGATAATGAAGGATTAAAATATATGTTAGATCAGCCTAATATAAATGCTAGACAAGCTAGGTGGCTAGCTTTCCTAATTGAGTATGATTTCGAAATTAAGCACATTAAAGGGAAATAAAATAAATTTGTTGATGCATTGAGTAGGAATGAAAGGCTGAACTTCACAACAATTATCAACACTTATACCACAGATTTGGATGAACAATTTAAAGTGGGAGTAGAACAAGATGAAATTTACAAAAACTTACAAGCTAAAGCGAAAGAAAATCCAATAGAAAGCTTAAGTAAAGGGTACAATTTGAATGAAAAAAGAATTTTTACTGTATAAAGACAGAATGTATGTACCTAATGTACCTAAAGTTAAGCTATTAATTTTAGATAAAATCCATAAAACTCCATACCAAGGTCATCCAGGCGATCAAAAGACTATAACTATGTTAAGAAAAGAATATTTTTGGCCAAACATGAAGACTGAACTGGCAGAGTATATCGCTAGGTGTTTTGAATGTCAGCAGGTGAAAACTGAACATCAACACCCAGCTGGATTACTTCAGCCATCTCCCATTCCTAGCCAAAAATGGGAGATAATTAGTCTCAATTTTGTTATTGGACTGCCTAAAAATCAGAATTTAAATGATTCTATCATGGTAGTGGTCGATAAATTAAGTAAAGTAGCTCATTTTATACCTATTAAAACTACATATAAAGCTGTAAACTTAGCTGATATCTTTCTAAAACAAATTTTCTGACTGCATGGAATACCGAAATTTATAATCTTAGATAGAGATCCTAAATTTATAGGTAACTTTTGGAAATCTCTGTTTAAAGGATTAAACACTACACTAAATTTTAGTACATCATTCCATCCTCAAACCGATGGATAAACTAAAAGAGTAAAACAAGTACTAGAAAATTTATTAAGAATGTATGTGAAAGACCAGCCAGGTAAATGGGAGGATTATTTGCATTTGGTAGAATTTGCTTATAGGAATAATTATCAAGCGTCCACCATATTTATTCATTTCGAAATATTGTATGGAAGGAAATGTAATACTCCTATCTCTTGGAGTAATCTGGTGGATAGATTAGTATTAGGTCCTGAACTATTAAATAAAATAGAAGAAATTGTAAAGCAAGTGCAATGTAATCTAAAAGTTGTGCAGGATCGACAAAAAAGTTAAGTAGACCATAAAAGAACTCCAAAGGAGTTTCGGGTAGGTGAACATGTCTTCATCAAGGTGAGGCCCAAAAAGAGCTCTCTGAGATTGTGTAATTGTGAAAAACTAGCACCTCGTTACTGTGGCCCATTTGAAATATTGTCTAGGATTGGACAAGTAGCTTATTAATTAGCATTACCACCAAATTTAAGAGTACATAATGTTTTTCAAATTTCTGTATTAAAGAAATATGTTCATGATGCTACTCATGTTGCTAACTGGAATGATGTACATGCAGAACTAGAAGGATATTTTCTAGTGGAACCGGACTATATCCTCAGGCAGAGGGAGATCACACTTCGGAACTGCACCATTGGTTAGGTGAAGGTGTAATGGAAGCACCTTAGTCCAAAAGAAACCACCTAGGAATTGGAAAGTAATATGTGGTATGCATATCCAATTCTATTCCAATGGAATTTTGAGGATGAAGAATAAATAACATCGAGGACGATGTTATTCTCTAAGGGGGCGTGTATGTCACATGTCCAAATTTTGAAAAAAAAAACAATTTCATATTATTTGTTATTATTTGAGGACAATATGTTAAATTTTATGCTAAGTTGTAATTGATGACTCAGCAGAGTCAAGGATATTTAATGTAATTCTGAATATTTTATTTATAAATAAATAAAGGATGAGACAACAGCTTAGGAGAGCTATTAAAAGAGTGTTTACTGGTCAAATTGTTGGAGGAGACTGGGTGGAGAGCAAACTGACATGTGGTAGCATCCTCAAACCACTTCCAACTGTTGTAGGTGGGAACCTTACTACATTTGGGGTCATGATTCCCCAAGAAAGTGGAATCAGAGCAAGTGGCTCAATTAATGAAAACTGGCCCAAAAGACCTAGGCAATCTTTATAAAAATTCCCATCGAAGAGAGCTGAGGATGCTCATTCTAGAGAAGGGATCGTTCAGGTGAATGAATGTACTTCATAGAAATTCAATGGAAGGGAAAAGTGGAAAGTGTTTGAGGGGATAACTGCTATTTGATCTAGTTGCAGCTTTTAGGCTAAAGATCATACTTCTAAGAGCAGTGTGTTTTACTAAGATATTTGACTAGTTTACTGTTTTCTTTCTCCACCATTTCTCAGCCAAGAAGACGAGGAACAGGCTCGAGGGTCCTGAGAAAGTATTGTTTGAGCTCTCTCCAAGAGATTGGTAGGGAGGAACATCCTCCTAATGTTGTTGTCCTTTATCCTAAACAGGTCCTACATTATTTTGTTTTACTGTGTTAGTATCTGAGTTCGATTGATCTATGAATCTTAAAGATTTAGTTTGTAGAATGTTAGAATCTAGTATTCTTTTTAAATGATTGAACAAATGAAATTGATTGGAAAAGTAATGTGTTGGAATAGAAATAATTTCTAGACTGTCTTTTTCCACACCTGGAAAACTAGGCAGTACTCTAGAACAGGTAGAATGTTAAAATTGATAAGAGAATGTTTTAGTAAATGAGAATGTGTATTTGTAGATAGTAGAATAATTTCATTTATGTTAAAATATTATGAAGGTTAAACAGTGTTATGATATGTTTATATTTCTCTGTTTTCACTTAGTAACTGAATGAATGCAACAGAAAATCCACATTAGAGCTACAATGATTGCATACATATAAGTATTTAAATGAGCTACTAATCACTTAGTTTATTTTCTGACAATATCAACTAAATTTAAGACTAATATTTGTTATTAAACTAAATAGGGTTATATTAAAAGTCCTTAAAATTGTAAAGAACAAACTGAGTTACAGAGTCTCTTTTATATCTTTTCAAGAACTCGGAATAAATTCTACTTAACAGTTTAGTAAATAAGAACAATGTAAATATAAATAATAACTAGTATGAAACTACAAATTTTACATATGTAGAAACTATTTTATAAATATTAGACATGCTTATGCTTGTGAAGGAAAACTTCAGGGTTAAAACCCTAATCAATTTATTTAATTATTCTAAATCAAAACATCTAAATTGTAATCCATTTACTTGGATAATTATATAGATAAATAATTAAACTACTATAGATTGGTTACAGTCCTTCCTGAACATAAATGTACAATACAATTTTAAAAATAAATATCACAACACACCTGTAATAATAATTTGACCGAATTAAACAAGTAGCAGAACCTTGTTAATAATAAATTGAAGAACATACTTAGACAAGGGTTTCATTTTAGGAAAACCCTATTTTGTATATTTTTAAAAAGTAGGTTAATATTATAAATTACACACTACAACTGGGTCACAGTATTAAATAATAACAATAATCTATTTACAAAAGATATTAGACAGTATTGTTCTTCATTAACAGTCAATTAGGATAAACCCTAACGTACACAGATTCACAATATACAAGACTACTGAAAAAATAAGACTGAGCACGAAGTAAATCTTTCTTAAAACCTAATGTATTACATTGACAGGCCGCAACGCTGAAAACTTAACCAAATTACAACACCCAGCTCAAGGTCAGGACTACCGAACAACATAGCAAGGGTTTGTAAACAAATTAGAACCATTTTTTTTTTTTAAACCATGTATCTAATGGATAAACTGGACAAGCTTCCAAGCTTGGGGTTTCACCATTGACAACCCTGTTTACAAGCAGGGTAAGAACCCATTATTCAAACCCAAGGCTTACCAGATCGAGCCATGAGTCCTCGAAGCCAGCCAACGTTATCTTCATCACTGGTTACAAGAAATGTCATGAGATCCTACAAGGAGAGAAAGATGCTGTGGGTTATTACAAGACTATTTTTCTATTGGAAACCTAATTGTAAAAACAAATTTACTGTGAGTCTATCATTTTTAAAAAGAAAACCAAACATTTTACCTTTAATAAAACAGTATTGAACAGTCTAGCAAAGAGACTATCATTAGCTGTGAATTGCACATACAAAATCTCCAAACCCTATGACGCCAGTGGAGCACAACCAGTAGCAATGAATCTTTAGTTTCTCACAGAAGTGATAGGCCACAAGGAAATCAAGATGGAGTTAAGGATAGGCCGCGAGCCTAATGCAAACAAAACCAGTAAAATATTACATAATAAAACCGACGGCTAATAAGGTTTCCAACAATACCGAACTAAAGATACTACAGCAACTTTAAACCAAAGTTTTGGAGCAAGATAGTACAGGAAGAACCCTCATAGCCGCCATGAAACTATGCAGAGCAGCCCGAAGGCCATCATGAACTTCAGAGGCAAAATGACAAAGCAAATATGGTTGCAAGATTTTATATCGCTAATACATGGACAGGAGGTGACCACGTGCCCTCAAATACTTCTAACCATGCAAGTATTGATTCCAAAGTCCACCTACAGGTCAATCATCAAAATTATTAAAACAATTATTTTTATCAAACTGTGCATGAACTATGAAGTACGCATATATATATATCACACTGATATTCATACTTAAACTATATCATAATGTTGATATCTTTGAATTTGGTGTATGGTTAAACAATAATTTCTTTACAAAGACCCTAGTGAAAGGTGGTAACCACTTGACCTTCTGGATAATCCTAAAGTCGATCATGCGTAGAACCTTTCTTTCTACAATTAGATTTATATACTTTCAAAATGATGATAAAGTATGCATGTATTATACTCCGAACTTATCACTTAAAAACCAATGGCTTGGGTTGTTATAATATATGGAGTTGAATAGAATAGTAAAAGATTATAAACATGGATTTTACAAGGTTCGACTCTGGTTTAAACTTTCATAGACATTAGTTGCTTCTCAACTTGTCAATACTAGTAATGTACCATATTTTTTATTTGGCAAGATTGTTTGTGATTGTTCATAATAACCTGTACTTAGCATAGTGAAGAATTTTGATCATAGCAGAAAGATCTACCATAATAGCTACTATAAACATTAACTTAATATATGAGAGGCATTATGGTAATAGTAAATTACAATGGAATAAACTTGCTCAAGTCTATAATCATTGGAACGACTCTGATTGACATAGATTTAGGAAGTAACGGTAAATAGTATTCCATCTTGAAACGATGCAGTTATTTTTACAATAATCAAGCTTATAATGTCAAGAACATTTCCATGCAGTAAGATCCGTATAGAATGCAAATAACGATCATATTGGTACTTTAGTAAATAATACGGTAATGTATGTGGTTACAATAGTACATGCAGTATGACGTTAATGTAAGTAAGAAATTTGATAACTTGTTAGTGATCAACTGTTTTTTTTTACATATAAGTAACAGGTTGATAATTTCCATAACTAGTCACTTAAAAATAAAATCAAAACATATATTCTATTGAGAATCTTTACTATCAATATTGATAGAAGCTCTTTCATGAATAGAAACAAATAATACGAATAAATATAACATTTGCAAGATAAGCATGTTAAAATAGAAATAAATATACAACCAAGATTACGAGCTTAGAGTTCAAAGTAAGTATCTTTGGTGTCCCTAAGTTTAATAAAGAAAGCAACCCATATCTTTAAACTCTTCTTACAAGAGAAACTATAGAAGATAAATTACTTTACCTCACCGAAGTTGCTTGAGATTTATCAGCTTATTTTACTAGCATATTATTTGCAAACATAAATACATCTTGCTACCTTATGAATTAAAACATTTATTTGTTCGATCGTACCTATTAAACCTGTAAGAACCAGCAATCCATTTGCGTTAGAATAAATGCTAAGTAAGCCCATGATTCAAAGTTAGATTCCACCTACTTGCCATAAAGTAGACTTATTAGTAAACTAAAAGAAACTAATATGCAAGTAAAACTTATTTACGTTACAAAAAAGAAGCTACTTTAGTTAACATAATTTGAAAGTGTATAGTAATAATCGTTGGACTATTTCATTTTCCTCTAACCATTAGCTTTTAGTAAACTACATATTCAACATTTTATGTTATCTTAAAAAATTTTAATTTTTGTGAAAATTTGGGGTTTTTGACACTCGTCATCCAGCTTATATGGTGTTGGTGGGGGACTCTGTCATGTGCATCCTAGGGCTAGGAGAGACCCTAGAGCTCAGCCAAATCCACATCCTTCGGTAGTTTTCCCATCTAGGACCATGCTTAGGATAGATGATGTAGCTGAGTCATCTCAGCTAGTGACTAAGGAGCATGGTGCATTGGCAAATGTGACATGCATGGCATTGCATGGTACCATGATGGTTGTGCAGGAAGAGAGACACAAATAACCCACTGCACCTATGGAGCCTGAGTTACAATGGGTGATCTATGATGTTCTCAACATTATTGATCACAACACAATGTTGGAGTATGCTATCATGGCTCGCCATGAATATTTTGGACTACATCATAGATGCAAGCCTCGACTGATGGGAAATGTATATCTTTATTGTCATCATTTGATTTTCATGATTGTAATGTATCCTCAAATGAATCGTTTTTTAACTAATACTTTTCTTTGTGTTAAACCTCCATGAACGAGCCTGATTTCATGGAGGTCTTGTTTGGCAGTGATGCAAATGTTTGAGGGCCTACTACAGTTTCATCCACACACATCGATGAGGTATGTGTTAACTATCATCCTAAATTTGAATTTATAAATTCAAGTCAATTGTTGAACACGTAATATTTTATTTTGTTCCAACATTACTCATTTATCTTATTCATATTGTATAGGATAGAGGCAAGGTAATTTCACATGATTCTACAAAGCCTTGCTCGAGTCGTACTCATGACATGGAAATCAACGAGGTACTAGTTATTTATGTTCAAATTGTTTGCACATTTATGTTCAGATTATAATTTCCATGTTAAAATTGAAATTCTCAAGTTCAAATTGTAATTAATTAATATAACTATATTCATGTCATGGAAATAGACACAAACACAGGAAGCTACAAATGAGGGCGTTGAAGCTGCTGTGATGTTTATGGATGAGTGGGATGCCGCTCATTGACCAGGTCCTGATGAAGGCTCATCTTGGTAGATACCCAACCTCCCAAAATTGACACTTGACTCAAGCGAGGTGAATTCATAGATCTATGTTTCATATATATAATTAATGTTTTCTCACATTCTACATGTAATTTAAATATGTGGTATGTAACTGACTTGTAGAGTTCACGGTTTTAACTTTTGCAGTTCTCAGACCTAGGAAATTTTACGTTTGATGTGCATGAGAAAGGCCAGGGGAATACTACAGTTGGAGGTAGTGTCCATGATGGTCGATCTCTTGAGCAATGGCATAGGAGTGATTTGTATACTATTATTTGTGGACGTTATTATTTTGGACTTTATTATTTTGTAGACTATTATTTGTGGACATTATTATTTTCGACTTGATTATTTTGTACTTTATGATTAACGATATATATATATATATATATATATATA
>LPNX011130717.1:51459-64969 GCA_001517045.1 Pseudotsuga menziesii
TATTAACCTACCCAATGGGTTATAGAGTGCACGTATCCATAATATGATCATGGTTAGATACTGACATCTTCCATCTCTTTCATTCACCTCTCCTCACCTTGATTTTAATGAGATGTATCTGAGCTGCCACCACCAAATGACTATACTAACAAGATATATATTCAGGCATGAAATCTCTTTGAATAATATAGTCACCTTGTCTTCTCACTTTTTAAAAAATGTGGCCCGTCACAAATAGGTCACCAAATTGGTATGAGAAATCTCTATTGACAAAGGGTCGCACCAATCTTCATTTGATTTGTGTACACCACATAGAAAAGTATGCCACATGATTGTCATTTCCCGGTGGTGAAATTACAAGAAATACATCACCTTCATCAGGATTTTCAAATATTAAACAAATATTAAATATATATATGCATGTGTACAAGACTATAGGTCTAAACATTCAATCAAGTATCATGTACCTTACTTAACAAAATAAGAAACCCGATCATGATCTAGTGAAACCACTACCTCGTTAGTGTGCATCTCTTGCCATGTTGAAATTAGATGTGTCCCCTTTGGATTAAGAGGGACATATTTCCATTGTTTGACATATGCATCGTTCATGCAATGATCAAACCCCAGTCCATTGGTGTTAATGTAAAACTCACAGAAACATGCATACTTCCTTGTTTCAATGGAAAATATGTTTCCCATGTCTTTACTACAAACTGAATGTAGTTCTCTCATACCAGGTATGGTATCACAATACCATGGCATGGATCTATTCACATATCCAAGCGAAACATCTAAAAAACACATGCATCGAATAAAAAACATCATATTTAGATATATAATAATACAAACACATTTATTAAATTACACTTAAGTTTTTGTTCCTACCTGCACATCGGCCTTACTTGTTCATGACCTTGGTGACCCAAATTTTGTGTGCACCAATCAACTACTTCTTTTGAGCACTTGAGTTGAGATGCATTATCACTCATTTGGTACCTCTAAAGTTCTAGTTTCATGCATGCATCTGCGTGATGATGCTCACCATTTCCATGCCCCATTTCAAAAAATATCTAGGTGTGTCAAATACATGTCTCTTTGTGAAGAAGACTCAACCAATAAAATGAGCATGCTGATTTGAACTGCCTCACACACCCATCTGACCAAATCCAATGTTCTATAAATCACACCCCATTATTTTTGAATGAATCATAAATCAACCCAAAGAATTGTTGAATAAACAATGTCTCATGCTCATGATCATCACTAACATAAAAATTGTATTCATTGATCACATCACGTGACTGATGAGTGTTATCCATACCATCAATGCTCACCTAAGCATGTCTATACAATACATGTTTGAGGATGGACACCTGGTTGGAGTGATAATACTCACTTTGTATCTCTCTTTGAGGAGAAAATGTGTAATTCTCAGTAAAGTCTACCACCTATAGGATTGTACCTGGCTCAAAAACCACACGAAAATGCTTATATCATAAAGCTTGCCACCTAGACCTGTGGGAGTGTTTAATGTATTTGTAAATATGACTTTGAAACTTGTCCATGAATTCTGAAATAGGAATATCATCCTCTTTGATTCCCTCTTCCATCCTTTCTTTATATGACTCTCTGCGTATAAGAGCACAACAAGAAGTTTCATCGTTTTCATCTATCTTTACCCAAAATTTAGTGTATTTGTGCAATGTTTTTCTTGAAACGTGGAGTAGCTTTGACATTGTTGCGACCATTCGGTTTTTTGAGGTGCTTCGTGCCACAATAGCAGTTGTAATTTCCCTACATACAACGTTGATATCGATTTTTCTTCACTTTCCAAATGCCAATAGTGCACTTGTTACATTTTCAGTTACATTCTCACATGCATTTTTATTTTTGACATCCTTAAAACCCAACAAATTTGTGGCACACTTCAAATTTTTTTTTTTATCAATCCATGTAGGATTTTATCTTGTGTACTCACTGATTGTTGTTCAAAGTACAACTTGATTATGTTACTAACATGATCTCTGATTGTCCGATCAGGGGTCGGGTTCCCGAACTCTTCTTGAGTGGCATCATCCAATCCTCTTAAACAATTAGAAACCATTCCAATGTCATTGAAGATCCCAATTACTCTCGAGAAATCAGAGGGCCCACGATCCTATGATGACTAGTTAGGATCTAGAAATATTAGAAATATGAGTTAAGCATAGCTCCTATGCACAAGAAACTGCAATCTAGGTTGGAGGTGAAATCAACTCTGGAAGAACGGTTGAGATTTTCAAGAACAAAGAATGGAAGGGTTACCAAAGTGAAGCCAAGTGAGCCACATCAATGAACCTTAACGTTGACCAAAAAAATTCCACTTAGACAAAAAAATGACACTTATAAATTGAGATAATACTATTAATTGTAATAAAAGAAATAACAATGACCATTCTATTGATTTTCACTATACTATAATTGTGAAATAACTCAAACTCACCTTTATAAATTCTCAATGTATTATTAAAATTCAATTATAATTTTATCATTTAATAATTATATGATATTGTAATTTCCATTTTCAACTTTTGAAATTTTCAACTTATTTATTTTGTTATTTAAATTATTTTAAAAAGTGGTAACAATTATAATTGATCATCTTTCAATAAAACTATATTCTATAATAAAAAGGACATTTATTATATCGCTTGTATTGTAAAAATATCTAATAATGTTAATATTAAATTCGTTTACATATTATCATTCACGATAAATCAATTTACATTTTGTATGAATGATTTTTTTCTATTTATTATTGTTTTCTAAATATGAATCTTATCAATAATGATGTAAAAATTTTACATGTATAAAGTTTAAGTATTTAATAAGATTCTTTTTTTATAGAATAAATTTAAATATGATATGATTTTAATTTTAATTTTAATGTTAGGTTATTATAATCTTTGTGAAAATACAGTATACAATGTTAACATATCATTTTAATTTCGAAAACATTCACAAACATATAATTTTAATGTGGAAGACATTCACCTTGAATATGCTTTTGAAAAACATTCACATGTATTATAACTTATAAGACTCTAAAAGTGAAAAAAATATTTAATATTTTAAATAAAAATATAATGCATATATTTTTATTATTTATTGATATAGGATTTGTAAGATTGAATTGAAGTCAAGGTTTCATTCTCTAACAATGTAATTTGTAAAATTGCATAAATATTTTAAGATTAATCATTGTAACAAGGCTTAATGTAATATAGAGGTAGACCATAGAGTAATATCAACTTAAATCTGTTGAGATAAGATTATGTTCTTGTGATTCTCAAAAGTCCTAAAATGTCAACATATTTAGGTCATTCTTAAGAAATTAGGTATTTTAACTAATGAATATTTAATTAGTAAAATGGTTTATATTAGAGTAAACATTGTATTATAATTTTTGTTTTTATTTTTTTATTATGATTTAGAGAACATTATGAGAGTATCTCGTATTTTTAATTTTCATGTTAATGTTTTCCATGGAAGTAAAGCATCTATTTGTATGATGTTAATTTTGGACAATATAAAATAACTTCCTTGATAATCATGTTAATTGTACATCTTATATTATGTGATTAAAATTAGAAGTTGTTTATCCACCTCACTCAAGTTCAAATCTTTTGTGTGAAATGTTTTCCCTTGTTTGTTCCTTAATTGATGTTGACAAGGTACCAATAATCTCACTCTTGTAAGTGTTTGAGGGTGAGATAAGATATTTCCAACCATTTCCAAAATGAGATTATCTCAAGCGATTGTAGCCAATATTTCATCCCTTTTTCTTACAACGTTTCATTCAAAAAATGTGCTTCATTATTTCTACCAACCATACCAAACTAGTACCTCATATTGGGTGGTATTTATACAGAAGGACAATATGAAGGCACGTGGAAGGTCCTAAGGAGAGGAATGGAACAACGACACATGTCCATCCTCCTACTAAACGAATTGCCACCTTGCCCCTATTAATAAATTTACAAACATCCTTGCTCGCTCTTAGCTCTAATGAAACATTATATCTATCAGTTCTATACTCATCCTTTTGATTGAATTGTAACATCCCCTCGTGATATGATTTATGCAAATGTAATATCCCTTGTTTGAAAAGATGAAATGATGAATTTACTGAATTAAGACTTAAACTTTAGCTGATTTATATGTAATTATTTTGTTGTTAGTCTACATTTTGTGGAATTGTCATAGTTTAGATGTTTATTTCTCATTGATATTTTTTTTGAATGAATGGGTACTTGAATTTATTTCAAGATGATAAGAATATGGATTCTCAAAATTAATATACTACTTTTTGAAATTAACTTTATTTATGTAAAAATAAACAAAATACTAGTTTGAAACATACAATTCTATGTCGTGTTTACAAATGAAGATAACATTGGTTAATCAAAGAAATGGAAACATATTTTCCTATGATATTCCATGCATTTACAGATGAATAGAATATTGGTTGAATCGAATTTGAATTTAAATATATAATTTCATACCAAGAAGGAATCCTATTTCATATAGCAAAATTTCATGCCAATGGTCTTTGGTTAAGTAATGTATATCTTCCCATAGTACAAGCACCATAGAAAATCATTGTAAATAAATGATGGTCACCCATCAATATCATAGGTGATAGCAATGGAAATTGGTTAAGAAATCGATAAGTTTAATTGATGAGGACTTACATATCCATGTTATAAACAAACAAATTCAAACAACAGCTTCCTAAAATGACACTAGTATAGTTTAACCAAATCAAAACAACCTCCTATTTTTTATGGATATAGTTTCACCAAATGAAACATATATGGTATTACAACATACATGTTTTGTATGTTGTAATATCATTTCAATCATTTATAAAAGGTAACACTTAAAGTGTGGTGCAATTGTTTTCACGTAAACAACTTTAGAAGTGCAATTGCTAAAACAACCTCTTGATTTAAGGAAGATAGTTTAAACAAATAAAATATATCAGGATTTTATGCCTCCTACCTCCACCTCCTCAAACCACCTCCTCATTCATCCTCCATACTCCTCCTCCTTCTACACCCCACACCCCAATCCCTCCCCCTCTTCCTATCTCCTTCCTCCATCCCCTCTCTTCTCCTCATCCTCCTCATCCTCCTCCTCTCTCCCATGCCCTCCATCCTCCTCTTCTCTCCTCCAGTCCTTCTCCTCCTACTCTCTCCCTTTCCCTCCCTCCTCCCTATCCCCATACTCCCACCTACCCTCCTCATTTGTCCCTTCTCCCTCCCATTCTGCTTTCCTCCTCCTCCCTCTCCTTCATGCCCCACTCCTTTCTTCGTCCTCTTCCTCCACCCCTCTCCTTTCCACTTTGCCTCCACCTCCTCCTCCTCCCTCTACCGCTACTCCCATCTCCCCCTCTCTCCATGCTCCCTCCCCTTACCCTTTCTTCATCCTCTTCTTTGACCCCTCTCCCTTCCAATCCTCCTCATGATCCTTGTCCTCCACCACTCTCCCTCCCACTCCTCCTCTTCCTCTACTCATATCCCTTCCACTCCTCCTCATCCATGATCTCCATTATACTCCATTCCTCCTCCCCCTCCCTGTCTTCTCCACTCTGCCTCCTCCTCCTCTTCCTCCCAAGAGTGTTTAGTACAAGAAGGGTATGGCATTCCATACTGAAAGTAGAGAATATGGTAGGTGGAAGTGTAGGCCAGAAAGAAAAAAATATGTTCAAGTAGGACCAAGGAGAATGCATTTAGTTGGCAGGAGCTATGTGGAGAATATGGAAGGTAATGGCACAAATTCAATATTAATGATATGGACGAAACTCAAATCTCAAAAATAACATCAGAATATGGGTAATATGAAAGTCACGCCACAAGATTTACAATCAGTGTGGTACCAGTGTTGGGATTCCCAATATGGAACACAATCAAATTGACCAACATAGGCAAATACACAATAGATAGATAAGTGTTTATGCATATTTCTCATTAACATATGTACATATATATGCAGTGTATGTGACCCTTGGTTTCATATTCCAAGGTGTCTCTTGGATTGTTCCATATGCTTCTTCATATTCACCTCACGTGAATAGTAATACTACAAACTATAAAAATACAATTAACCCTAATGTATTAATGTTTCGAACACCAATGATTCAAATGGACTCTAAGGTATGAGCACAACCCAATAATTTGAAAAATGATTTGAGTTCAAGGAGTGTAGTTCATTTAATTAGAACCCAATGTTGCTTACTCCTTATGTATTTGACGTGGTTCCCAATGAGGCTAAATACAATCAAGAAACACTAGCTTCTGGTAAATCCATATATAGACACTTCCTCAGGTCATATGGATGATGTGAGATGGAAAATGGTTCTAATTCTTCCAATTATGATTTATAATGGTGATGAAATTGATGACAAGGTTAGTGAGAAAATTTTGGTTGCTAACACTCTCTGTTAGCCCAAGTGATTGTCTATCATTCTTAGACAATATGTACCTATTCAACCGTCACAAACATGAAAATATCTTCAACTATCCAACATAACACAAGGAAGACCTACCCTTTCTACTCAACATCTCCTCATATAACCTTTCCTTTACAATGCCCTTTAGTGTGTAGAAAGATTCCAACCTACTATATGCATCTAAAGAGTATCCTATACAATTAATACCTACATTGTTAAGAATCAAAAGATAAAAAAGAGTTTAGTGGGTGGAACTTCACTAACGTGCTCATTTTATATGCTCACCCACAAAAATCATTCTTCACTTTAATGTCTACAATTTCCTCTTCATAGTGTCGATTGTAATTAATGTCTTGGGCTATCCCAATTATTAAATGGAGATACCACCATAATATGTAGAACAACTTTTACATGAGAGTGAATGAAAGCTGACATTATTTTTTACCACAGAGTGAAGGACTCCTACAATTGGCATAAGAAGTATATTGAGCCCATGCTTCCTCAACTACATCAGAAGCCTTTCCCACCATCCTATCACATGTATTCAATAGTTGGTTTTAATAATTCAAAGGCGATAATTTTATTAGTTAAAGAACATGGTAGAAAATAGGTGATTTATAAGATTGGAACTTGGAAAAAGAGGATTCACATTCTCATAGGCCCCCTTTCCTCTTCCCCTCTAGTGAAATCATAGCCCCCCTACTACTCTCTACACAACCATGTTATATCATTGAATTCTTTACCAACATAATATTTGCATAGATTTAAGTCTTCATTGTAATCCTAACACATGGCCCATATATAGATATTTACATCATACATGCCTAGCCATTCACTAGTCGGGCCTTTCCCTTGAGTTTCTCACTACGAATATCTACTAGAATATTTCCATCATTTACACAATATATATTAGACATGAAAAGGTCAAAATAAGGGTATTACATTTTTCCATGATAAAGGGACCGAAATTGAAAACCAAATCGCTATCCTTTCTTGAATCAAATTCCATAAAAAAAGTCATAATTGCAAGAGTGGATATAAGGATTTGTTTCAAATGTGAAAAAAACACTCAGGGATATCTACAGGATTTGTTTATAAGCTATTAAATCTACAAATTGAACTATTTCACTAATAATATGTGTGATTTATCTCAATTTCATTCGTTCTGGTGAAAAGTAGGGTTTAAACCACTTACTCCATAAAAATCCCTTTAGAAGAAAAGGGATAGGACCCATTTCTTGAGTCTACTCACTATTTAAAATATTGCAAATATGAGTTAAGCATATTTCCTATGCACAACAAAGTGCAATCAAGGTTGGAGGTGAAATCAACTAGGGAAGAAGGGTTGTGATTTTGAAGAACAAAGAATGGAAGGGGTTACCAAACTAAAGCCAAGTGAGTGACACCAATGAACCTTAACCTTGACAAAAAAAATTCCATTTACACAAAAAAAATGATACTTATAAATTGAGATAATACTATTAATCGTACTAAAAGAAATAACGATGACGATTCGAGTGATTTTCACTATACTATAATTGTGAAATAACTCAAACTCACCTTTATAAACTCTCAATGTATTATTAAAATTCAAATATAATTTTATCATTTAATAATTATATGATATTGTAATTTCATTTTTCAACTTTTGAAATTTTCAACTTATTTATTTTGTTATTTAAATTATCTAAAAAACTAGTAACAGTTATAATTTATCGTATTTCAATAAAAATATATTCTATAATTTTGTTATAATAAAAAGGACAATTATTATATCCCTTGCATTGTCCAAATATCTAATAATGTTAATATTAAATTCGTTTACATATTATCCTTCACCATACTTCAATGTACATTCTCTATGAAAGATTTTTTTCTACTTATTATTCTTTTTTAAATATGAATCTTACCAATAATGATGTATAAATTTTACATGTATAAAGTTTAAGTATTTAATAAGATTGTTTCTTTAAAGAAGAAAGTTAAATATGATATGATTTTAATTTTAATTTTAATGTTAGCTTATTATAATCTTTGTAAAAATCGCAATTTGAAAACAATAAAATTATTATTTTAATGAAAAATAAGTTCAAAGGTTTTAAAATACCTGCAATACAACTGCATTATGCAATGTTAACATACCATTTTAATTTGGAAAACATTTAAAAACATATAATTTTAATGTGGAAGACATTCACCTGCAATATACTTTTGAAAAACATTCATATCTATTATAGCTGGGTAATTTTAAGGGGCGGAATTTCATCAATTGGTTAATTTTCGGGTTTTTTTCAAAAAATAAATTCGCTATTTGGTCATTTTTAGTGTCTAATATCGCCTATATTTACATAGAATATATTTTTTATTATAATATTTGCCGAAATTTACACAATTCAGTGTTATTTTATGTTTCATATTTAATATTTGGCTACCTATCTATAAACATGTTTTTTCAATCCAAAATAATCGGCTAGAATACTATAATTAAGTATAATATTAGAATCCTTGAAAAATATTGTGATTATAAGACTTTGAAAGTTATAAAAAAAAATTTAATAGTTTAATAAAAATATAATGCATGTATTTTTATTATTTATTGATATAGGATTTGTAAGATTGAGTATTGAAGTCAAAGGCTTCATTCTCTAACAATGGAATTTATAAAATTACATAAATATTCTAATATTAATCATGGTAATAAGGCTTAATGTAATATAAAGGTAGACCATAGAGTAAAATCAACTTAAATATTTTGAGATAAGATTACGTTCTTGTGATTCTAGAAAGTCCTAAAATGTCAACATATTTAGGTCATTCTTAAGAAATTAGGTATTTTAATTAGTGAATATATAATTATTAAAATGGTTTGTATTAGAGTAAACATTGTATTATAATTTTTGTTTTTATTTTTTTATTATGATTTAGAGAACAATATGAGAGTATCTCGTATTTTTAATTTTCATATTAATATTTTCTATCGAAGTAAACCATCTATTTATATGATGTTAATTTTGGACAATATAAACTAAATTCCTTGATAATCATGTTAATTGGACATCTTAGATTATGTGATTAAAATGAGAAGTTGTTTATCCACCTCACTCAAGTTCAAATCTTGTGTATGAAATGTTTTCCCTTGTTTGTTCCTTAATTGATGCTGACAAGGTACCAATAATCTCACTCTTGTAAGTGTTTAAGGGTGAGACAAGATATTTCCAATGATTACCCAAATGACATTATCTCAATCGATTGTAGCCAATATTTCATCCCTTTTTCTTACAATGTTTCATTCAAAAAAATGGTACTTCATTATTTCTACCAACCATACCAAACTAGTACCCCATATTGGGTGGTATTTAGATAAAAGGACGATATAAAGGCACGTGGAAGGTCCCATGGAGAGGACTTGACCAATGACACATGTCCATCCTCCTACTAAAAGGATTTCCTCCTTGACCCTGTTAATCAATTTATAAACCTCCTCGCTCGCTCTTAGCTCTAATGAAACATTATATCTATCAGTTCTATACTCATCCTTTTAATGGAATTATGGAAATAGCTCGACACTCTAGTATAAATTACACCTCAAATTATGCTTTTTATAGGATTGAACTCATTAAATGGATCGATAAAATTCTAGGTTCCAACATAGAGGAAACTAGTGCAATGAGTTTCTTCAAAATCACCCATTTGCGAACCTAATTTCAACACCAGGGGGCTAGATGGGTACTGACTCTAGGTTTTTTGTGTTAATTTTTGTAGCGTCATATAGGTACTTCCAGATGAACATTGTATGACATGTGAAAGGTGTCCTTTAATGACTCTTAGACATATGAAATCCAATTTAGTAAAGTGAACTATTAAACTAAATGTACTTTTGTAATTACTTTATGTAAATGATCTAGAGCGTCCATGGTATTTGGTATTGCATGGAATTGGACCAAGATATTTGCATATTGTAATGTTATATAAGGGAATATAGGTGAGAAGAGGTGACAAACAACAATAACATAGATTGAGTTAGATATCATTGATTCATTAAAGAAGGAATCTGAACCAAGTGTGCAAGTGCAAGCGTAGGGCTAGAGGAAACTAGCAAGGGGAAACTGAAGGTTAGAAACTAGCAAGATCGAAGGAATGATGCTTCCATTTGAAAGCTAACATTTTGTCATTATATTTTCATCAATGGGCCATTATTCCAAGAAGAGATCATATGATTTTAGAGTTAATAAAATCAATTTTTTGTTGTTTTTTTTCCCAGCTCGTGTTTTCGAGGGTAAATATGTGTCAAAGGATTCCATGATTGATGTGTTTTATTGTCACATAATTAGTTAGGACATCATCATTTTTCCAGTTAATAATTTTTGTAAATTATTTGTGACTAAAATTTAGGTTTGTGACAAAAAATTGGGTTTTACCATTGACAAAAAGTGTTCACTCCCCCTAACACCTTCTAGTAGTCTAAAATCATTGAGAACATTCTAGAATAAATTCCTTGTGGAGGATTATCCCAACAGATTTGAGTGGGTGGGATTCATACACCTAAACTCTAGGGATGAGTGCTCATCTTCCTCCCAAAGAATCTCAACCCATTTGGTCCCTCTTTTGCGTTTATGTGCAAGCTTATTCTCATCGATGATAAGGGGGGAGAGGATTAAGAGAGTACCTTTATGTTGCTGGAATCTTTCTTATTGTAGGAGGAAAAGAGGTATGGTCATGTAAGTGAGAGTTTTGAGAGATTGTAGATTTTTTGAAAGTGAGGACAAGGATTCAACATCAACGATTTGATTGTAGTTTTCTCTATTTCTGTTAATACAAATATGTTTCCCTTTCTCGTGAAGAAATTTTTTTTTATGTGAGTTGTCCATTGCTTTTCTCCCTGATCATTATCATAGAGTGTTAAGTTATCTTGTTTCTTTCACTTTTGTATCTTGTTCTTTACATTCTTTTACAGATACAACAAATCGTAAAAGAACTCGAATGAGAAGGATCACCTTCATTGTGAGGTAATAAATATTTACATTCAACTGATTTGACAATATTACCCATGTAGATTAGGGAAAAAATCTTTGTCCACATTGATTGAGAATTTTCGATAAAATATTGGCAATTTTTTTTCAATATTAAGACACTGTATGTTGTAAAATAAAAACAAAATGAACGTAGCATCTTTCTTAGCTGTGTCATCCCACTGATCATCCTCAGGTAAAGTTATATTAGAGTCACCCCTAAAATTTTTCCTTGTGTAGGAATAATATTCCCCCATTAGAATTTTTCCACACATACATCAAAAGAAGACCAAACCAATAAGTCATTGTGGCCCCCCATACCACCTCCATGGAGAGCCCTGGCCTCCACCCAACTCAACATCCATGGATCTTATGGCTCTAACCTATTTAAAGAAACCTAAGGGAGTAATAGAGGGACCCTATCCAAGAAGAAAGACACTACTATGGCACTATAGCCGAACTTCTCAAAATATCCCCAACGACATTTTGTGAATTGATCTTTGAGGCTCATTATAACAGCCTCTCTCCTATTGAATATTTTTGGATCCATACACTCCAATGCATATAGCATGTGGGCTCGAGTCATCTGGTGGGAATCCTTTCTCCCCACCACCTTGTCAATAATAAAGGAAATGGTCCTTAGAGGCCTATTCATGATGTATTTGATGGGAACTTGTTTTGCCTTGAGAACTACTCCCAATCACGTTGTGCTCATTGATAAGTCCATGAATAGTCATCTGTCCCCCTTGAGGACAAGATATTGACACAAGAATCACACTCCTACAAAGTTCGGTCAAGAAGAAATATCCTCAACATCTATGGTCAGGATAAGGGAGACCACTTGGAAGTGTTGTTTCTCTAGGTCCCACATCCTGGTCAGAAGGTCTAGGGTGCATCCATGGAGGTGGGTTTCAATTTTTGGCAAGGAATTTTTAGCAAATTGCAAAAAAAGCACCCTTGATCGAGGTATTAATACCTTGATCGAGGGTTTAACAAGCACTCGATTGAGGCTTTGTTAAACCTTCGTTTGAGCTCTTGGTAAAGCCTCGATCGAGGTATGAATACCTCAATAGAGGGTTTACTGAGAGCTTGATCAAGGGTTTAACAAAACATCGATCGAGGTCACGAGATTGATAAAGCCATGGACCTTGATCGAAGTTCATTTTTTTTCAAAATATAAAAAGGGCGGCAGGCATTCACAGCCATTTGCCCTGTTTCTGCACAAACATCCATCGATCGAGCAAGTACCTCAACTGAGCCTCTATGTCCCCAAACACCTGGACGATGTAGCTACACTCTCAAAGACCTAGACTGAGATACCACACAAGCCACGCCCCCTATCACCACGATGTCGGAGCAGAGAGGTAACCCCAAATCCTTTTTTTTGAAATTTAAATGGAATTTTAGTTTTTTTTTTATGTTTTAAAATGTTAGGTTAAAACTGAAAAATTCATTATTATAGATGTTTTCAAGTTCTTTTTTTTCCTAGTATATTTGCAATGTGTGCTGGCAAGAAGAAATGATGTCAGTAGCGTTTAAAATATGTTTAAAATTGAAATTGCTTTTTGTTTAATATTTAATTTTTTGTTTTATATATATTTTGTCAATCGGTAGCGTTTGTGTTGTCCGTTTAATTTTTAAATGTTTTCCCACAAAGCAGAAACACTGCCCAAATTTTTTCAATCCTTCGAGAATACATGGCGGATTGAAAAAATTCAAATCTGTTCAATTTAAATTTAAAATTTATAGTTTGTATAAATATTTCTATCAACTAGAAGTCGTTGATGCCGTCAGTTTAATTTTGAAATGTGTGCCAGGAAAGCAGAAATGTTGCCGATTTTTTTCAATCTTCCGAGAATACACGTAGGATTGAAAAAAATCCAAACCCTAGATGCGAGACATCGTGAACCTTAAACAGATGTAGGAATTTATCTAAACAACCCATATATTTTACCTTTAATATTTTAATCATATATATATATATATATATATATATATATATATA